>JBAWJQ010004427.1:600000-778078 GCA_037783105.1 Bactrocera zonata | reverse complement strand
GAAAATCAAACTAAACCAAAAACCAAAACCAAGATTAGCACAGAGACCAAGACCGAGACCAAAACATAGACCAAGACCAAGTCCAAGACCAAAACCGAAACCAAAACCAAGACCGAGACCAAGACCGAGACTAAGACCAAGACCAAGACCAAAACCAAGACCAAGACCAAGACCAAGACCAAGACCAAGACCAAGGCCAAGACCAAGACCAAGACCAAGACCAAGACCAAGACCAAGACCAAGACCGAGACCAAGACCAAGACCAAGACCAAGACCAAGACCAAGACCAAGACCTAGACCAAGACCTAGACCAAGACCGAGACCAAGACCAAGACCAAGACAAAGACCAAGACCAAGACCAAGACCAAGACCGAGACCAAGACCAAGACCAAGACCAAGACTAAGACCAAGACCAAGACAAAGACCAAGACCAAGACCAAGACCAAGATCTAGACCAAGCCCAAAACTAAGACCAAAACCAAAACCAAGACCAAGACCAAGACAAAGACCAAGACCAAGACCGAGACCAAAACCAAGACCAAGACCAGGACCAAGACTAAAACCAAGACCAATACCAAGACCAGGACCAAGAATAAGACCAAGAGTCCTCAGAGTTACATAATTTTATTTCGACCAACATTTTACTGAAACATTTCTTAACATGTAAGATGTTTATACTCTAAACAAAGTTTACTAATTGCGCAACGAAGTTTGTAACACACAGAAGAAAGCTTCGGAGACTCTACAAAAATATAAAATGCATTTATTACTATGCATTTAAAAGTTCGTGGCTTTTTGTAATTCAAAAACTGAAATCCGAACGGAATCCAAAGACAATATAGTTAATTTCATTTGGGTCTTTGGGAAGCTTCCGCATTGGCGGTGCCGATGACAAGAGACCAACTCAACTCGTCCTCAATAAATCGACACATTGGCAATGGTGGGCCATAAAATCAGGAAAAATGCAATAAATTTTCCAGCAACAACAAAAGCAGCAGCAAAATCAAAGTAAACACTAGTAAAAAAGCGATGAAACAGAAATCAAGGAATTGCAAACTTCCCCTTCAAATATACATAAATCATTCATAAGTGTGTCGAACTCAGAGATGCCTACGCTCACATGCCGGCAATAAATATTACAAAAATAGAAAGAACAACAATGAATGCATATGTACAGATGTAAAAGGAATGATAAATATTCCCGAAGCGTTAAAATATTTCCGTAACCAATTTCGCAAAAATAGCGGAGGCCTCCGTAAAAAAAAGAAAGCAAGTGACTCTCAAGCGCAATTGAGGCAAAAAAGGCATTTAAGGGTTCAACTCCACCCCTGCTTGGCAATTTTCGATTTTATTTGATTTTTACTTGTTTTTTTTTTATTTTTTTAGCGGCTGTCTTGCGGAATCGGCCACTAAGGGCCCATCACAAAAGTTTTATGCGCTGTTTCATTTATTTACAATCAGAAGCTGGCTAAATACAGCGGCGCTCAGTGCCATTGATGTCAAGTCAGCACCCGCCGCACAATTGACGACTACCCTCCCCTGTCGGCAAATACGAGCGCTTGCGAACTGCTGACTTTTGATTTGCCAGAGCTTGGGAAAAATGGAACCCTTTTTAAAATTCAATAAATTATTGCCAAATTGACTTTCAGGCAGCGCAATTTTATTGCTTCCATGCACTCGTCCTTTTTGCTTGCGTCCTTCGCGCACAGCCACACGCAGTGCAATCATTGACTTGCTGACGTATTCATTGGTTCACTCATATGTATATGTGTATGGGTGTATGAGTGTGTGTGTATGAGCGATGAAACATATAGACTGCGTCGTCAGTGACAGCCGACGCCCAAAAGTTTAAAACGCCCGTTGTAGTTAAGCCTATCCTAATGCGCTTTGAATTACGCTCATCCCATGCTCTCTCATATACTATATCCCGTTAAATATATACAAATATTTATTAACAAAAGTTACGAGTACCCCGCAATGCCACCGCAACACATTTGGGTTTCCCAGAACCCGGTAATTATGTACTTCATACTTGGCTTTGCTTCAGATTTGCGGGTTCATCTGCACTTCAAATAAATATTCATATTTGCTTTTGCTGATTGACTCTAACACCATCCCCCCCTCGTGCATGGTTCCATCGACATTCTTCAAATATTCTGCATCTTTGACTTTGTGCGCAAATAAAAATTCATAAATTTTCGATTAAATCAACAGAAGCGAACCGAAAGGACTGTGAATGCACTTTTGTGCAAAGGTCGATAGGAAATCGGTTAGTCTTCGGATATGTGGCGGTTACTTGTGTTGTGGAAAAATATGATTTTTGAGTATAAATTGAGCATAGAAAGGAAGGATTTGATGTGGAAAATGATGGTAGTATTTGCAGTCCCAATAAATCATGAGAGATGCCTTCGAAGTTTTTAAAATTTGCCAGAAGAAGATACTAGGCTATTCACTATTATAATCCTTCGATTGACGATGGTTGTAAAATCAATTCCGATTTACTTGAAGTACAATCGATCTCAAGGGATTTGGTTCGTTTTCCAGCATTTGTGATCGTGAAATATCGTTGCGAGGAGGTGGAAGCAAGAAGTGATCGGAAATAGTCGACTAGCCGACGCAGTCAGCAATTGTTCACTCCAAGTTGTTTAGAAGGGCACTGAGGTGGCCTCTTCTGAGTCCTCTGCATGGTTTTATTTTTCCATGAAAGGATCGCAGGACAGGATCTTAAGAATTGCAAAGCTTTATAACTCTACTATTTCTAGCTCTAAATCTTCTACTCTGATCTTTGTTGACTCTTGTTGCAATTGTCTAAAAATTCCTACCGCACCACTTGAGCACTCGTGCAGTCACTCGAACTGTGTGTAGGCGAAATCGAATATTAAAATCAAATAAATTTCCAATGAGTTACACAAACTCAGCGAGCGAAAACAAAAAACTTTAAATTACAACAAAAAAGTTGGCGAAATTCGAGCAAAAGTACGCGCTGTGACTTCGAAGGATGTTCGAGAAAGGATACTTGTCAGCTTCACGATCTGTTGAGTAAAGTGAATGACTAAGTGAATGAATGGCAAATGTGCGCCAATCTAATGTCACTTCGCCCGGCGGCGTCCATCACTCAAGTGAAACGGTCGGCGCTGCTGTTTTGTTGCTCTTCGTGCCGCAATTTCCGCTTCTCGCCCTTTTAGGTTCATTGGGTATGCTATTCATTTCATTTACAATTTTTTATAGCTTTTAGTACACGCTGGAGTTTCTTTTAGAATTTTAGCGTTTTTTGCGCTTTCTTTTCTTGCGTTTCTTCGCAAACTTTTTCCTTGCTTTGCTTGTCAAATTGGCCTTTTAATAACTTATGGCCACACTTGGTTACATCCTTTGATTTTGGCCAAACCTTTGACATCTGTATTGATGTTGGGCCATGGGAAATGGACGTACATTAAATATTTACAATCAATTCATATGCCCATTCAATGAGTAAGGGAGCGCTGGTGAGTGTGTGGGGATCTGCATGTGTGCCTCTGCATATTTGAGTTGGAGCAGTTGGGCAAGTCAAGAGAATTTCCTGCACTCAGCGTTCATTTTCCACTTCATTACCTCACATTTGATGGAAATGCCTAGTATTGTAGTGGGGTTGGTACAGGCAAGGGCGTCAATAGATGACGTTCTTCTATGCTTATCACTTTATTGGACATAGTAGAATATGTAGACCAAGAAATTGTAAGTTTGCTTAAATAAAAATTGTGGACGCTGTTTCTTGCTCATTTTTGGTTGTCAGAGTCAGGGATCTTACTGGGATCGGTAGAATATCAGAGAATCAGTGCACCCATTTTGAAAGTTCATCTGTGCCAAAGAAGAGTGAATGGTACCAAAATCACTCAAGTTTTTTTCGAAAAACAGCATCGCGTTAACGCCTGTGAAACAATGCTTTCTGTATACCAGGATGAGCCATGAAACGTATTATTACTGATAATGAGTCTTGGATCTATGCAATGGTGAGCCGAAGCTGAAAAGACCATGTCAAAGCACAACAAAATTTAAAATAATGTTGACATTTTTCTTCGATTATCGAGGTGTGTTGCCTTCCGTCCAGCCAAACTTCCAACAAGGAATACCATTTGAGTGTTATGCGTCATTTGCGCTAAGCTGTTTGTAAAAAGAAGCCAGAATTATGGGCCGACTACTCTTGGCTTTTGCACCACGATAATGCAGCGACACATACTACATTAAATCTTTCAATCAATATCGTGTCGCCACCACCGTATTAGACTGTTTTAGCACCGTGTTACTTCTAGCTTTTTAAAAAAGCTCAAACGACTACTCCGGGGAACCGTTTTTATTCACATTAAACGTAGATAACTACTATCATTGAAGACTATTCCAGAAATTGGCTTTAATAACTGTTCCGACGATTGGAAAAAAGTTGGCACAAGAGTATTGGGTATTGAGTATTTTGAAGAATTTTAAAATTATGAGCAAAGTCTTACTATTTTTTGCTATTTAGCATATTTTACGAAGAGGTATAAATGCTTCTATTTAGTACTGTAGAAATCGTAGAATATGGATAAGAAATATTCATATTTGTGTAAAAAAGCTCAATACGGCAACACTGGTACCATTTTCAAAACTAAGCTAAGAACAATAAAAGTCTTTCCGAGCTTTCTGCACACAAAATCACTAAATAAAACCTTGCGCCTTAATAGGTGCTGACTATGAAGTGTGTATCCCGCCCACTGATCTGTGAAATCTGTGCAGTCAACAGTACAGATTGAAAATATTGAAAGACTGTTATAATTGTTTTATTTAATGAAGTGTTCGTTCACTTAAAGCAATTTGCATTGTTTGTGTAATATATTTCAGTACTTCATTATTATTTACAATTACATATTTGCAACGGTTTATTTACTTTAAGGTAGTTCTTAAATGAAATCTGGCGATTCTTACAGTATCTATTTCTTTTGAGCAAATTTGACACGAACTGGTCGATAAGAATTGAAATCAATAAAGAAAAAGTTTTCATGTATTCGTAAAACCTTTTTTGGTGTTCGTGTATAGTTTTATCTTCATACGCGAAGAACTTCTCTGACGATTTTCCCTGGAAATTTTGTGTTTCAAATTGAATACGGAAATTATAGACCATAAATGACCTCCTCAGCCACGCGTTTACGACATTAGAAAATAATCAATTGCGGCCTGCAGGGCTTGGATCGTGATTGTCTCAGATATCAATTTAATGAACTGCTTCAATTCGGTAAGAGTTCTGGGTTTTGTTTCGTACACCTCTTGCCTGATATAATCGCATAAAGAAAGTCTAGTGCAGTCCGGTCACCTGACCTTGGGGACCAGCAGAAAATGTAGTTCCTTGATATTAATTTCTTTTCAAATTTTCGTTCGAACTCAGCAATAATCGGTTTTAGCTATATTTACAGTTGCTCAATCTTACTGGAACTAATCGATATTGAAAGGGTTACATTTTCGGCACATTTCTTCGTAAAAACCTCATTCAACATATTCTAAATAACATCGTTTTCTTCAAAGATGTATGGCCCAACAATACACCTTTATGAAACGGCGCACCACACAGTGTCTCGTTCTGGGTGGCGTTCCGCCTAGTGAATCTAGAGAATTTAAGGGGTTATATGGGTATACGGGTTTTAAACCAGGAATTGTTTTATTGTCTTATGAAATTCTAAAACACCACTGGAATATTGTCCTAACTTTTCAAACTGATCCGAGTAATACTTATATAGTTTCAGAGATACAGCCTTTAGAACTTGCGCGCTCTAGGCCAGCTAGGCTAAGTGCGCCGCCTTTAAAAGCATTTTCCTCGAAACTGTGTTTTTGAAGTTGGTTGACAAGATTTCTCGAGAAATACTCAACCGATTTTTATGAAATCTTACACATGTCTTCGAGATACAATTGTTTAAGACTTGGACGCAGGATTTTTTTTGATTACAATTATTTGAAAAAAAAAAAATCCCGAAATTTTCACTTTTTGTAAAAATGGCTGCCAAAAATCCGATTTTCACATTTTTTCTAAATTGAGGTTTTAACTAAAACTCGTATTTTTTCATTTTCCTGTAAGAGCGGGGCTCATCTGTTTTCCGAGGATTCATCGGAAATGACGTCCCAATGACCGAGTTTAAAATTTTTTTTTCCAAAAATTTAAAAAGTTCTTCGTTAATAGTGTATGTTTAAAACAATAAAAAATTATACTAGAATATTTAATTTTTTTATGAGAAAAAAGTTGTTGAAAAAAGGCTGTGTTTTAACCGGTCTGTTCTCTAAGTTGCGCCGATAAGTTGCTAGTCGAAACTCTTAAATTTTCCTAAATTAACGTTGCAGCAACCGCAATTGTTTCTTGGGCACGAAAATACGGATATCGATGGTGCGGTCTTCTTGTGATACCTTTAGATTCGACAAACATGTTTATCAATCTCATAATGGTCCATGTAGTAGGGGGAGTGCCGCCATTTAGTCAGTGGAGGGTCAACAAAACCCCTTCCAAATTCCCTTTGAACGGAAATGACGGACTGGAAAGCATGGTAACACTGTTCTATCTAAACCCTTTCGGTAATTTAAATAATAAGCTGACAAAACAAGATTAAGTCGATTACTCACACAGAAAAATAAATTATTACGGTTTTTGTTTGTAGCACGATTCGTCGCTCCCCATTTATTATTATATTAGCTGGAAAAATGACATAAGGCCTGTGTGGATGTGCGTCTCTAACTTTTAGCTGGCCGATTTTTCACAAATAAAATGAATATACGACAATTGGTAATGAAGGTATGCCTGAGGTAGCACAAAAATCGAACGGCTTTAACTTTTTGCCAGCAGGACCAAAATAGACATTAATTATTATTACTATTAGTTTTTTAGTTGCAATAATATTGCTTATGAAGCTCACAGAAAGAAGAACAGTTCCTCAAACTTAATTTAGTGCAACCCTAATATAAGAAATATTTACACAAAAAAACAAATCCATAATAGCATTTGAGTCATTGAGTGTGAAATTGTAATGAAGTCGAGTGTCTTTTCCTTTGAATATGAATTTTAAAATAATTCTTCAATTTTGTAATGCAATTTGCTAATGATGATGGCAGTAAATTATAATTTTTAAATAATAAATTAAATATTTTTTGATTGTCTGCTCTCAATTCGAGGCTTATTTGCAAGCCAGAAGAATGCCAAACTGACAGGCAAAGTGAGTATACTTAACTATTGCCTAAGTAGATACCGTTATGCACATATGTAACATTTCTAGTGCGTAACAAATAAGAACTGATTTATTTCGCAAAAGTTTTGCGATGCCCACAACAAATGCAATTGTTGTGATTCTTTTGTTTGTTGTTCATAGTTTTATTGCTGGTTGAGTTTGCTGCAATTTAATTGCTTTTTAGAGTCCCGACGAGATATTCGTTTTTTTCATTTGGAATTTACGCAAAGCAAAAGTGCATAGAAGCACATAAGTATTCGCATAAGTGGATATGCATGTGTGTGTGTGTGTGTGTGTGCGTGAGAATTTCTAGGTGGTATTGTTCTTAGGAAAGTTATATTTCCCGGCTTTTGTTGTTATTTTGCTACAGTACTTGTTGTGTGTTGTTGTTTTTGCATTCGGCCACAAAAACCACTCCCAGCCAAGTAATAAAGCACTTGTTTCAATTTCAACTTTTTAAGATACTATCGTAAATAGCCACATGCGCATGCGAAAACACGCAAACGCACACATATTCATTCGCACACATACACATTAACCCACTCGCTTACATCACAGTTTGGAAAATATGCATGCACATACAAGCACAAATGATTATGGCCGCATCCTTGCCCATTCGTGTTGCAGTGAGCATCCTTGCAAGGCTGTTTGCCAGCCACACACACACATATGAGAAGGTGTGAGTGTGTGAGTGCACTTGTGTTTAGTCTTTTCACTGCCTTCATTGGTGATTTTTTGCCAGCGCTTCACTTTGCATTACTACCGCTTGTAGAACACTTGCGTGAGCACTCTCAAACGCGTTCTTCATCTACATACACACTAAGGTGAGTAGGCACTCATATGGGCTCTCAGTGTGAGCGTATGCATTCGCTCACTACTTGCCAACCAAGTTCAAGCACTCCTTTTGACCATTGGACCGACCTTTTCACACTGCATTCATTTCTTTGGCTCGACTTGTTTGTGAGTTTACTTGCAAATTTATTGCACTCGAACAAGCTTGAGTATTTAGTGTTCACAATTTTGAACAGACGATTTGTGTGCCTCTTCGTTTTTGATGTGCAGACCCGGTAGGGATTGGAAAAGGTCTTACATTATTAGCAATTACGAAGAATGGTCGGTTTGAATTCAATCTGAGTAACTTCTTCCTAGATTGTACCTTTGCTTATAATCCATGTCAGATTTATGCTATAGTGATCCGATATCGTTGGCCTTTTTAGTTAAAATGCAGGAAATCTAAAAGTCCATTTTATAGCAGGTCCATTGAAAAGCCACCGGCCGAACACATGGCGCTAGTAAGATTAAATCCACAGTTAGCCCCAACCTTCGAAAAGTGCCAGCATCAATTTTACAGCTGTCGTAAGTTTGTGAATCATATCATTTTGAGTGAAGCAACTTTTGTTAGTGTGAAAAAATGGAACTAAAGAAATTTCTCTAATTGATAAAATATTGCTGTTTTAAGGGAAATAATACATTTGAAGCATAAACTTGGCTTTACGACGAGATTCCGGACACTGCTCCAGGAAATCCAACCATAAAAGATTGTTATACTAAATACTAAGCTTAGAAGTGGGGAAATGAGCAGCAACGAAGTCGGTGAACGCAGTGGACGCCCAAAATAAGTTGTTACCGACTTTAAAAAAGTTTACAAAATAAATTTGGATGGCCGTAAAAGGAAATGTTGGAGACAACAGGTACTTTAAAGATATCAAGTGAACGAGTACATCACATCTTCACTAATATTTGAGTGCTGCGCGAGCTCTCTTTTGACCAAAACAGCGACGAGTTGATGATCCGGAGCAGTGTTTGGTGATGTTCGAGCGTAGTAAGCCCGAGTTTTTGTATCCATATTCGATATTGGATGAGAAAGGTTCCATCATTTCACTACGAATTTCAATCAACTGTCAGCTGAGTGGCCTGCGGAACAGTCAGCTGGCAAGCTCATGGCATTTATATTTTGGGATGCGCATTGAATAATTTTTATTGACCACTTGGAAAAAGGAAAGGGGAAAGAGTAAGGAATTGGGCTTCGAAGTGCTTTCGCATCCACCGTATTCTTCAGATCTGGGCTCCAGCGACTATTTCTTGATCTCAGAATGCTCGCTGGGAAGAAATTTTCGTCGAATGAAGAGCTCATCGCCGAAACTGAGACCTATTTTGAAGCAAAGAACAAATCGTACTACAAAAATGCTGTCGAAAAGTTAGAGTGTTGCTATAATTGTATGATCCTTGAAGGGAACTATGTTGAATAAAAAAAAAAAGCAATTGTGATATAAAAATGTGTTTTACTGTGCTATGTAGTTTGTGGACTTTTTAATTGACCTGGTTGAATTTCCATAAGTTTTCTCATTGCCACTCAAATAGATCTTGCAGAGTTCTTATAACGGTTTCCAAGTCTTTGTTTTGCTTCCCGTCGGCTACCGAACCCATTTCTAATACCATCCGAACAAACTTAGTGTTGACGCTTCTTCCAATTTCTTTAATCAATAGACTTTATATGGTATAATGTTGTCTTTGACTAAATTTAATATATGTATTTGACGAACTGTCAAGGCCTTTTAACATTTTATGGATTTTAAAAAGGATTTTAGAGCAGTTCGTATAAAATCTCTTCTTTTAGCTGGGTCAAAAAATATGAGAATGCGAGCCATTTTTCCGCTAGAGACATTATTCCATCAGTGTAAAATTTTTCTGGTTTCACAGGCTTCTCTTGAAGTCGACTTCATTAAGGGAGTTTTGCATTGACCGAAGCAAAAGGTAGTCCGATGGTTCAAGGTCAGGGCTATATGGTGGATGCATCAAAACTTCCTAAGCTATGAGAACAGCCAAGCCCTCCCAGTTTTTGCCGAGTCACCACAGATGTGTGTGGTCTGGCGTTGTCCTGATGAAAGACGAAGCACTTTCTTTTGATCAGTTCTGGCCGTTTCTTTTCGACTGATAATCGTAAAATGTGGAATCAATCGTTCGACCAGGCTAGAGCAGCTCATAGTGGATGATTCCTTTCCAATCCCACCAAATGCTCAGCATAACCGTTCGCGGCGCCAATCCTGGCTTGGCGACCATTTGTTGAGCATCACCACGCTTGGGCCATGATCTTTTTTGCACATTATTGTCGTATTTGATCCACTTTTCCTCTCTTGTTACAAGTCGCTTCAGAACTGGTTCGATTTCCTTTCGTTTCAGCAAAGAATCGCAGATGTTAATTCGGTCCATTAAATTTTTCACATGTCAATTCATGTCTTACTTAAACTTCGAGCTCTTTTTGTAGCGAGCCTTTTTTAAATGGTTCAAAACCGTTTCATGATGAATGTTAAGTTCCTTAGCGATGTCATTTCTGCTTATGTGACGCTCCTGGTCAATCTTTTCCATAATTTCATCGACTTTTACAACGGTAGGTCGGCTGAAGCTTAAAATCTCACCTTTCCAACACTATATGGTATGACACAATGTGATTGGTAGTACTGGAGATATACGACTGCAACGACATTTATTGACAATGTACGAAAAGACTTTTTCCACTACTCAATATAATAGTATTTTATTTTCTTTATAATGTATAAAGAAAATAAAAAAGGTGGTAGATGATTATATTTTTTAAGAGAAAATATTCTCTTGTAATGAATTTTAGTGGATAAGTTCAGGGAGTTAAGTTTAAGAGAGCAGAAAGCGGCGACGAAAATACGACTATTCTAATATAACATTCTTGGTGACTGAGGTAAAACTTATGGCATTTTTCTGCAATTTTATTCCAACTCGCAATTAAATGAATCATCAAAAAATTCCAGCAAATGCTCTACCAGCCCTTTCCGCACTTTTATAGCCATACCAACACACTCTCAACCTTGTAATGCAACTCTATGTAATATCAATGCTAGTAAACTGATAGTAATGCTTAGTTGAGTTAGTGTGAGTAAAAGTCCTTAATGCAGATAAAATAAATAAATAAATATGAAAAGGAATTTGGCTTTCATACACAAGCTTTGCTGCCTAGAAAACACTTAAGTGAGTGCTTAGCAAAGAGGAGCAACATCTGCTCTGTGTAGTGCAGCACAGGTCAGATTAAATCACAGTGTTTAAATAATTTTAAACTGACTGGAAAGTAACAAGTTCGAATGAATGCACTTAAATACACAGTAACTACAAACGCATACAAACTTATTTTTCTATATGTGTATGATATAAATACACCTAAAAACATTTATAAGTCTGCTAAATACAGAGAGAAAATAGTATAATTCGGCTTTAAGCAATTTGAGTCTGAGTAAATATTTTGTTGCTTTTAGGGCTCATAGTAGTCATATATGCACATGCTGTTAGTTACATATGTATGTGTGTGCATAAATAAACATTTTAATTGCGCTACGTAGGTGTAACAATCACAGGGAAAAATAGCAAAGAAAATGCTATTGTTGTTGCAAGCAGTTAGGGGGTTAAGCCTTATTTGCCATTGGCAGACTATTAAGCATTAAAGCAAGCAGACAAATTCATGTGTTTACACCGAGAAAAGTATCCATGTGCTCTTGAAGGCACCTCCCACGCTCCTAAATCGCTGTCGTTGAGCAGATTCGCTCCGCCTAACGCAGATTGCACTTTGGCAGCGTTAATGATAATGTTGTCCATAACATTTCGCCATGCTTAGTGATTGCGAGCGGCCAATTGCTGTTGTTGCTGCTAATATTGTTGTTGCTTTTATGGTCAGCGGACGCTCCACAACTTCTGCGCTGGCCGCCACCGAGTTGCTGCTTATAGCTTTTCGTAGCAATTTTATAGGTGACTGTATGCATATGTATGTGTGTGCGTGTGTGTATGAGTGGTTATCGATGTTTGTGTCCAATCGTCCTCGAGTCGCCCATTTAATGAATTGCAGGGCATTGCAGAAGCAATTATCATTAACAACACTGGTTACCCCACATTTGACCCGTTACACAGGCAAGTCACCTTCATACACATCCTCACACACACACATATTTATATATAAAGTTTCTTAGATAAGCATAAATGTGTAGGGATGATACCCTTCTGCAGCTCATCTGTGTGAGACAGTGAATAAGTCGCTTTGCTGCCACAAAAATAGGATTATAGCGCGCTATGGGGCGGAAGGGGCAGTGGCGGCCACTTTATGGCTACAAACAGCTATAATAACAGGCAGTATACAAGGTAGTTTATGTCTTCTACAGCTGGTGTCCCCTTCTGGGCAAAGATTCGAATTTGTATTAGCAAAATATTATTGCTCCTTGTAATTGTTGGCACTGGATCCACTTTGGCTCCACCAACTGATGACTGCCGCAGCGTGGAATTGAGTGTGCGCGACTTCTTTGTCCCTTTGTGACAATTATTTACGGATTTTGGTTGAATTTTATTTTCTTCTGAAGCACTCACACTCATACCGCCACACACATCCTTTGCATCCTTTCTTCGTTGCCGCGTTGCTGAGCTTGAGCTTTCGGCCCATAAATAGTCCAAGTTACATTGAACTTCTTGTAATGGTCAGCAAAGCGGCATCTAATGACAAATAAAGAGGGAAAATACAAATAAATTTTCCATGCTCAACAAGATTGGGAAGCTGCGAGACTCTTTATTCGCCTTCAAAGGCTTCGACTGGGATAAATAACAGGACAATAATAAACTATGTGCATGGCTAATGTGTGTGTGCAGTTGTCTGCTGCCTTTTTGGCACATAAATATTTTAAGCATTGTGATTATAATCGTATTTCAATGTTGTTTGTTGTTATTGCTTTGTTGTTTTAATTACTTCTGCTTGCCGTCTTATTGACGGTCATGCTTGAAGTTAGCTTTCCTTTAAATATTTGATCTGCCTTCCGTTGGCAATTATTTTTCTTTTCTTCCAACTGTTCGTTGCTTATTTTCGGCAGTGTCCTAAAAGAGAACTACAGGGAATTTTGTGGCTCGGAAATGAATGTTAGAGATCGCTACATGCAAAAGCAGGGTAGAATATTCTCTCCTTTACATTTTTCGTAATTTTAATATTTTGAACTCTTCCTTCGAGCTGATTGTTTTAACTACCGAAAGATTCTTGTGGCGTAGAAAACATCGTGAACTCGTATTTCAAAGATGTCTTCCATAAGCGCTTGGAGCGCACCTATGAGAGCTGTCTCCGCCACGAAGATCGACCTTGCCGGGGCTCGAAATAAGGTTATCTGCGGTATTAGATTCCAGCAAAGGAAAAGTTATCAATCTGCCTGGCTGTCTCTGTATCGATAAGCCAACTAGAACGATCGTGTTGGTACAGACGGAAGACACGTCTCCAGTGTTTGAGACATGCGTACGCTCCAAGGTTCTATTATCGCCTCGGACCAGTATTTTGTTGCAGCGCAGTTACTCACCCGCCTTCGCGCAGCAAAAAAACGCAAGTCAAGAAAGGATCGGTGTCGAGAAGTTACAATCACAACAGACAGCCGAACGTTTCTCAATTCGACTTGCCACCCTGATCTCTGAGAGCAGTTATCAGCAACTCGGTATAAGGGAACTGTAGGAAGGCACTTCAAACTCCAGCTGCAAACGAATTCACTGATTTTCAGAAAAGGTACGATGAGGAGTGCCGTTCCGCAGTGGTGAGAAAGCAGACAGCCTACCTCGCGACGATACGATCAAATTACGCGTCTGAAGAAAGTGGACTTTTTCAGTGTGTTTTTATACCTGGAAAGTCTACAATCGACCAAATTTTCCCCATGCGCCATATCTTGGAAAATATCCGTAAAAGGAAGATCGACTTACACCACCTCTTGGTCGATTTTAAAGCCGACTTCGACAGTAGGAAGAGGAACTGTCGCTATGTCTGAGTCTGGTATCCTTGCAAAACTAATACGGTTATGTAAACTGACGTTGAGCAATACCGAAAGCTCCGAGCCGATCGATACCAAACGAGATTTCAGACAAGACGACGCCTTTTCGTGGGACTTCTTCAATCTCCTTCGAGAATTCGTGCTGCAGATATTTGGGTTCTAACCATAACCACCACGATACTCCGAGATGGGCCAGTCCGCATGAGCAGGTTGTAGCGAACTCCAAGGGCTCCTGCTCCCCGTAGTACCTGAATTTATCTCCGGTAAGCTACTACCAGTTGAGCTTCCATACAGCTATAGACTGGTGGCCAGGTTTTGGACCCCATACACATATCAAATACACACTCCACAACGTCTTCGCCGCTTAAACAACTCATGCGCAAACGGCCCTAACTGTTCGGTATTCCGACTAGTGGAGATCACACCACTAACATCTAATCGTCCATCAGTCCAGCTAATCCCCATACCATGTCACTGTGGACAGTCAGCCTCGAAATTCAACACGGAATAACTCTTGCTTTGCCACCTTAAGTTTGAGTAGGTCTTTGAATTGGTCGAAAAACGAATGGCTGAAAACTATTCTTTTCACCTTGTTAACACAAATGTGTTGGCTTTTAAAATACCGAGTCAATGGGCCTTAGTTGGAGATATTGTTAATTCAATTGGTAAACAACTCCAATTAATGGGAAAGAGTCTCGATCTTCTAGACAAGGAGAATATTTCCAAATCAATGATCCCAAACCTGGTTGTACATATTTACTGTTTTATTTTTATTTGTCAAATAAACCTTCTTCCAAGTAGTTCAGGAGACCTGTTGCGTTCTACCTTAGGCCAGAACGATCTCGGATGGCAAAACTCAAACCCTTACTATACTATACAATTTCGTTGACTAGAGTAGCTCAGAGACTAAAACAATTGATTGCATCACAAAAGTATTTTTCTAACCAAAATTTTTGAACTTTACGAACAACATCATAGGTTGAGTTTATATTACTTTAACTTTCACAATTTATTATTCAAGAATATTCTGTTAGATTTTCATATATACAAAATGCTTCTATGTAAACTTGCTTTAATAGCATTTTAGCTCCATTTAAATCGCATTGAGAGAGATTTACACATCCATGCGGGCAGCGTTGCCGAGCGCTTATCTGCTGCAATACCTGTCAATTGGACAGTGAATGAATTATACGAAATCAAAGAAGAAGAAATCGAAGAAATAGACAAAGTTTGATAACTAACAACAACACTTCCTTGCTTTGTGTGCGATTCGTCGATAGCATCTACGCAGTGCGGCTGAGCGTATAAATAACCAATACTTGTAAATTCCTTAGACATTGTTCGTGAAGGCAGTGTTGTTGTTGTTGGCGCCCGTAGAAGAACTTATCACAGGAATTGTTAAATAAGTAAGTAATAGTCGGTTTAGAGAGGGATTTCTTTGATTTACGCACTTGACTTGCGCACACAAACTGAGACTGCGACTGCGACTGAGCCGGAGCCTGCGGGGCTAACGGTGACGGCTGCAATCAGTGGCAGCACAATGGCATCCTTAGCCGCTGCTGCAGACTTCGAGTGAGTAGTCTGTGATGTGGCTGATAAGAGTGGCCAAGTTTTGGCCCAATTGAGTGGTGGTCTTACTGCAGTCAAGTCAGCGCTGAGCAAACAATTGGCCAAAGCCGCAGTGCTGCTGATTGAAGTGATAGTTGATTTGTGGCAGCAAATGCTGACTGATTCTCGACTCTGCAAGGATTTGCCGCACAAGTAAATACATAAATATAATTGAGCAAATATTTATAAATAAGTAGTTTAAGCGCAAGTTCAAGTCGCTTTTTGCCGGACTTTGTGGCATTTCACTTGCAAAGTTTAAAGCTTTAATAAACAGTTAGGCAGCTCAGGCGCGCAGCTGTAAACGAGAGCAAATAAGCATGTCGCTGCTGCTGCGAAACACGACGCAACCAACAACCGGGTATTAGAAGAAATTTATAGCGCCTCGCAAAATTAGCATATTATCATATGGAACATAAGAGTATATTCTTGCTATTTTATTGTGCTTACCTTTGGCTGGCGGCAGTTCGCGCATTTGTGTGCTTTTATTTATGTGAAAGCACAGACAGCGTGGCAGCGGTTGGAGGCTGTGCTTTCACGCATGTTAACGGCACTTCGATGTGTCGTGTGTGGGGCCTGCAGTTGCGAGCGAGCACATGGTACTCGTACGTTTCGTTTAAGTCGCCATAATACCTGTCAGTCACATAACGGCAAAATATTTATTCTCGAAAACACATTTGATACAATAATATGTGCGTATGCATGTGTGTGTGTGTGTGTGTTGTAGGCATATGAGTGTCGTTTGCTTACGGAAGAGCAATATTGTGCTTTTGCGAATCGCGTTCAATTCGGCAGAAGCAATTGTCATCGTAAATTATTTTATAAATTGTCCTAATCTCACACACAAACAACTGAATACAAATGTCGCCTGTCGTAGCTGCTGGCATGAAACGACGTATGCAAAGCATTCGGTCTTATGGAGGCACTATATCTACGAACAGGTATATACATATATAGTTATACATATGTATGTGTAAGCCTACATGCCAATATTCTACAAAGTGTGACAGGATTTACGGTGAGAACGTGAAAGAATTGCTCTCATTACTGAAATGTTATAAGCTGGCTTAATAACAGCTCAAGCTTCTCCTGAAAAAAGTTCGTATATGATGTGGCGGAAGCTAGAAACTTCTAACTTTATTAAACTTTACGTTTAGCTTAGTCTAAACATTTACTTAATCATTAAATCACACAGACACAATCGTGGCTCCACAATTTCGGCCATTTTCGACAGATCAGATGTTCTCACGCAAACACCTCAATACGGCTAATAGAACTCCTGAGTAACTGCCTGTCCTTCCGAAACAAATTGATGATGCACCAAACCACGAATATCGCAAAAACAACAAACATCACCTTGATTTTTGAGCGGCATTAGCGTAATTTTGTTGGTTTCGGCTTGTTTTTCCCTCTATTCGGACGATTTTTGACTTGTTTGCATGTAAAATTTATAAACTCATGTCTCATCGGCAGTAATAATGTTTTCAATGTATGTGGGAGGAAATTCGTACGATCAAGTATGCCCAAACGGACCTGTTGTTTCGGGACGAGTCGTGCAAAAACACTTTTCATACCCATAATATCCTCTAAAATCATTCGAACGTACTCTCGAAAATGTTGAACTCTCTTGCCTTCTCTCTAACACTTGCCAGATGATTATTAAACACCTTTTATTTAACTTTTTTAATATTGTCGTCAGTTAAAGAGGTCGAAGATAGTCCAGAACGAGGCATGTCTTCAACGATCTCTCGTCTCCCGTCTTTGTACTACTCGTAGGCTTATGGTTTTGGTTAACACCGGAACACCATTTAGTTAAAAATTTCCGATAAATTATTTGTTCGATATTTTTATCCATTGTAAAAATCGCAACGCTTTACTGAGGTGTATCGACTTAAGCAGCCGCCATAACTAAACTGGTTGGCAGATCACGCTCATATTTGGCGTAGTAATTAAGGACACCAAAAGTTCCCTCAGGATCAGGAAGACCTCTTCGAGTCGTTCGATACCAAACGAGGCTTCAGACAAGGTGACTCCCTTTCGTGTGACTTCTTCAATTCTTGGAGAAAATAATTCGAGCTGCAGAACTACTATAAATATGGAAGGTCTATCTTGGAACCAGTATCAAAACCAACAATAATGTCAGTCTCGAATTCCAACGCACCACAACTCTTTCCAATAGGTGCTACTTCGGACTGAGTCGGCAATTGAGAAGTAAAGTCGGCTCTCGACGAATAAAAACCAAACTCTATAAGTCGCTCATATTTCCCGTTCTGCTATATGGTGCAGAGGCATGGACGATGACAACAACCGATGAGTCGACCTTAAGAGTTTTCGAGAGAAAGGTTCTGCGGAAGATTTATGGTCCTTTGCGCGTTGGCCACGGCGAATATCGCATTCAATGGAACGATGAGCTGTAGTAGATATACGACGACATTGACATAGTTCAGCGAATTAAAAGACAGTGGCTACGCTGTCTAAGTCATGTTGTCCGAATTGACGAAAACACTCCAGCTCTGAGAGTATTCGACACAGTATCCGGCGGGGGAAGCAGATGAAGAGGAAGACCTCCACTTCGTAGGAAAGACCAGCTAGAGAAGGACCTGGCTTCGCTTGGAATCTCCGATTGGCGCCAAGCAGCGAAAAGAAAGAACGACTGTTGTAAACTCGGCTCTAACCGCGTAAGTGGTGTCTACGACAGTAAAGAAAAGACTTCTGGACCTCATGGATTATAAACTCACATATTCAGCATTTCTAGGTATTACTTCCGATCTCGGCTTTTCATCGCTGATGAAAATTTAGGTGTGGGCAATCGAAAATTTGGATCGAAAAAGCTCGAAAGACAACGAAAATTGCTTTTCCATTTGCTTCAATGTAGCTTCCATTGACTAATTTCACTATCGCACCCTAGTTACGAATGCTTACGCGCTCAAAGATACTCCTAGTTCTCGTTGTACTCCCTTTAACCCAACCTTAAATGTCTGACAAACTATAAAAAGGAACCTTTTTGAAATATAAGACTGATCATGTTTTGAATTCCAGTCTTTTGTTGATCGTCGCTAGCTGAAATCGAGTGGTTTGAGCGAGCAATTTACATTTGGAAGGCAGTCGATTGAAGTCTAAAATTACAAAAACAATGATTTGAAATTTGATTTTCCAATTTGGAACAATGGAAATTTGGTTAGGGAATCTCATGACCCAACAGCTTAACCGAATATCTAGAATATAGTATTTTTCCATAGCCTTCAGAAAAGATGAGTAAACAAGTTTGATTTTGCGAGTCTCGCACAAGGGTTAGCCTTAACGGGTTAATTGCAGATAAGCCCTATTCATTCCAATTCGTAACTCAGACAATATCATACGGCTGGAATGCAACTAAAAAGTGAAAGCTTTAAATCTCTAATGGTTAATTGCAAGTTGTAAGCCAGATAAATTACAAAATTTAAAACAAAACTTCTCTCTACAAAATTGTCCGAATTGGCTGCAAACACGTAAACTAACTTGATTTCCCAATTAATTGACCAAAAATTCTACTGTCGTGCCACTTTGCATGCTAAATATGTCAGTGAGCTTGCTCCGACTGCTAGCAAGCGGCACTGAGCCAATAGTGAGTTTAGAGTCGCACATAAATCTAATTGGCCTCATAATGCTAAGTTAAAATGCAACCATGCATTTTACGCCAGTTAATTTCCTAATTTCTGCATTAAATTCATTTTACGAGTGAAACACTGCCACAGATATGAGTACAGCAGCAGCGAGTCTGGCAGATACTAGCACAAAGCGAGCGAGTGAGTGAGAGCAATTTCGTATTGCCAAAAAGCCATGGAATTAAAGTCTCAAGCAGTAATTGCGAATTTATGTATGCATTTAATGGTGATAATAATTCGCAGCTGCAGTTAATGCGCTGCTGACTGCAGTTGTTAGAGGTCGGTCGGCCAGCTGCTGCTGCTGCTGCTTGTGGCCGGAAAATCCCCAAATCCTTTGGTGGCACAGCAGCGCCGGCACATAATTTAACTTTCTTCATTAAAAACTTGAAATGGCTTTTAGTTGGTCAAAGCAAAAAAGCAAACATTATTCGAGAATATAATTCGACCAACTAACTGAACCCGAACTACGCACAAACACGGACGCACAAGCATCGCGCATGTATGTATGTGTGTAAGTGCAACAGCGTTGCAGCAGCAAGCGTCCGAAATTCGAGCGGCCTCTTTGGGCGCACACAACGGGACCACATGAAAAAGCATGCGCGGGCTGGAGCGTCCGTCCAACTTATAGTTAGCCGCATTATTATGGGCGAGTAAGTAAGTATATAAAAATTAAGACCACAAAATTGTAGGAAAAACTAATAATCAACATTTCCCTCAATTGCAATTTCGCACAAAAAGTTTGTTTTCACGCAGCCCACTGCGCTCCCCTTGGAACCGCGCAACTTGCGCTTTGTGCGCGCACAATGAAGTAGCCTGGAAGTTCGCTAATCCGACTTGCGCGTCGTTCAATTGGCAAACGCCAGTGATCACGAGTGTCTCGTCAGCGCGGCAGCTGCAGGACATGGTCCGCTGCCCGTTCGATTGGCGTTCGGCGAGGCTTATACGCTGAACACAATGGTTGCGACAGACGACAACATACAGCTGTCAAATATTAAAATACACACGTTCTTATGGACACTGTTATTTAGACAGCTGCACGACTACACGACGGTAGGCCGACAGTTGTCGTTCTCGCTAAATTTAAAATTTTCCTATATTTGCCTGCGACAGTAGGACGACAGTAGAGTTGACAGTAGAATGGAAGATAGAGAGATGAGGAAGAGTGGTGATGCCACTAATATGTAAAATGTAAGATTATTTACAGCTCTTACAAACTTGACGTTATTTTACAAATAAAAGCATAAAATAGCTCTATTATAGCTCTATTATATCATTTGTAATAACAATTGATAATTTAAAACAAAAATATATACCTATTTACTTATTTTTTGCATAAAAAATTTCACTTTGAACAAAATATTAAAATTTCATTGAAGTGCAAGGTATTAGTATGGCCACAACGAAATTGTGTACATGCAAAATGGAGAGCTGTGTTGTGTTGTGTACATGCGTTCAGGTAGTAGGATGCACAACGCCGTTTTCAGTTCACTGTCGTGATGCAATGTTGTGTCGCAACCATTGTGTTCAGCGTATTATTGGTGTTGCGGTGGTTGCTCATTCATCGCTCGATTGCCATTTCCAATGTGGCTGCCATCCGTGCGATTAGAAGCAAACTTTTTCCAATACCGCGAGTGTGTGTATGCTGTTTGCTGCTTCGATTCACTAATTCCGAAGAATGTTCTTTCGACGCGCTCAGCGGAATTTGCGTCTTTCAACACTCTGGAGCTGTGCTTGGAGTTGGCGACAGGCGGGGTGTCTATATTAAAGCAGCAAAGCGTCGCATTCGGAAGGATTAACTGATAATAAGTTTGATGTACTATGTGGAAGTTGTCTAAAAACACATACATACATATATGCTCTCTCGCTTGTTTTGACAATTTGTCATGCTGGTCGTGGCTGCTTTGAGGGTCGCCGGAAACTTAGCTCATTTTGTTTTAGTTGCTGAGTTGCTGAGCTGTTGACTGCTGGCTTTCTGCTGCTTCAGTCTTTGACAAACCGAATTACGAATATCACAATCGACAAGTGTTGTTAGAGTCAAGTTTATAAAGGGTGCTTTTTTGGCAAACAAATTTAGCAAAACTTTCTTTTTGACACCCCAGTTTTAATCAGCGTAAAGTGCTTCAATGAGCAACCAAATGGGTTTTCATGATTTCTTCTACCAAAAATTTGTTTTTGATCGATATTCCTTAACGATTTGCTTCTGTGTTGTTGGTAGAGAGTTGACTTGAAGAGAGAGAGAGAGATTCGTAGATTCGTCGGCATAAATTTGCTCAATGAATTTACTAGTAGCTAGAATGGCAAGATCTAATAAAGTATCATGCTCCATCTTAAACAAATTGAACTGTCAAATTTCTATAGCTTCGCTTTCTAAGTTCATGACGTCACGTATTACACATGTACAGTTATATGTCAAACGTACTCTAAAAAGTTGACACATTACCGCTCCGCTATTATAGTTCTTGACTTACAGTAATTACTGCTACCGTTTCGATATAGTCTTGGAATACGATGTACTTGGATACAAATTTTTAGTTCACTACGAGTTTTGCTCTCATTCTGGCACATTCTGTTACTAAGTTTGCAGTTTTAAGGGAAAACAGCTTTTTGTCTCTATAGGTTAGGTTATATTAATCTGGTAGGTCTATGAGCCATACATAGACTAGTTTGGTCCTTTGCGATACCAGATGGAGTTCACTTGCTAAGTCCAAGAGGAGTAGCTATTTTTTAGGATACCTGCACTTGACGGCCTCACTCTCGATACCTCCTCCAGTTTATCATACAGTGGGGACCTCAGATGCTTACAGCGTAGTCTTGCCAATGCGGGACAAGTGCACAAGAGATGCTCCATTGTTTTCTGCTCTAGGCATTTTCTGCAGTTATCTCCATCTGTCAGCTCCATTTTGGGCGTGTGTCGCCACCAGACTGTAACCAGTTAGCATTCCCATCATGTTCGGACAGTTTTTTCAATCGGGTGACAATAGGAATCGTTTATACTTCCGATCTACCGGTTTGCACATGACTTTTGCAGTTTTGCACCCTGGTAACTCGTTCCATCGGGTTTTGATATTCTTCACCATGCTTCTGTAGAGATCGTCGTATAGGCAATGCATGGGTTGCACCTTTCGTGGTAATCTCGTCCACTATTTCATTGCTCTCGATGCCTTTTTAGCCTGGCCCAGTAGAAGTTAAGTTACTTACTTCTGTTAACACTCTCCATTTCTGCCGTGCTTTGCAAGACACTTCTGGCCAATATGCGATACGAGGTTACTGCCTTGATTGCTTCTTGGCTGTTTACGTAGATGTTGACTCTGGAATTGCCTGTAAGTGCATTAGAGGCCAGCTCCGCGGTTTTCGCAATAGCAAAGACCTCAGCTTGAAACGAATAAAGTGGTCTCTATATACTATAAAACTTTTAATAATTTCTTGACACAATTGCAAATAGAAGTTTTATGATAGTGAGAGGCTTGAGAGAACTTTTATAAGTAGTTTTAACAGTTAACAAGACTTTTTAAAATTTTTGAAATTGTTCATAATCTGGCAACATTCGCTTTCTTTTGAACACACTTAAAAGTTTTAATCGTTGGATGATAATTTCGGTTTTATCAAACTTTGGAATCATTTACTGCTGCTGTCGATTGTGGGAACCCTGTTTGACCTGTAATTCAATTAACTTTCGACTTGTCTGCAGGCAGTATGTTCAAGTCGAATAAATAAATAAAATGTATATCCGCACATATGACTTCAAATCTGTTGCCAACAAATCAAATATAAGCACATTTACAGTAGTGATGCAAAATATAGCAACTTATTCAGATTTGAGAAAATAAAATTTTTGAATTCGCGCTGACATTAGACCCTTTGTATATGTATATATTTGACGCGTTTCAAATTTTTAAAACATAATTTTCGAAAGTTGTGAAAATACTAGAAGTCGAAGACTTTGAAGTATATTTTCGACACTGTTTTTAACCTGTAATTCCAAAACTTATCCACAATGCATATTTTTTACTTGGAGAACGTTTTTATTTTGTCTAAGGTGTTTCCGGGTCACTTATTCGAGGATGTTCTTTTCATTGGTAGGGTTTTTATGTGGTGGGTTCCAAACACAGCGCACAACTCTGGGAAGGAGATGTTTCGCCTTTTTACTTTAGCTCGCCTTCAAACCGATGTTTTTTGCCTACCCAGAGGATACTTGGTCTTAGACCGGAAGTCGTGAGCTACTTGAGCCATATGTAAAAAATCGTTTCTGATCACCCCTAAGTGAATGGCACTCTGAGAACTTTTGTCACACATAGCTCCATCTATCCTCAATTGAGAAGTAAAGTTCTCTCTCGACGAACAAAGACTAAACTCTATACATAAGTCACTCATTATTCCTGTCATGCTAAATGGTGCAGAGGCATGAACGATGACAACATCTGATGAGTCGGCGTTACGAGTTTCCGAGACGAACGGAAGATTTATGGTCCTATGCGTATTGGTGACAGTGAATATCGCTTTTGATGAAACGATGAGCTGTGTGATACCTTAGCCTACAGTGACTTCAATAAAATCCCACAAGCTGTTTAAACTTGGTTTTGGGAAGAGCGATTAGTTTCTGTTTTATCGAACTCTCCCACTCTCCGCTTGTCAAATTGTTACAGTGGCTTTTCCCATTAGCTTTTTCCACTTTAGCTCCAATTCCGTTTTTTAACAGTACCATTTCATTGTGCTGGTCGAAAACGGAGTCCTTCTATTCACTATTACTGCCAAGTGGACTTTAAATAATTTAAATACATTTTCAAAGAAACTGCGTTTGGTAATATGGTATGGTAAGGCCCTTGGCTCCATGTTCCCTAACAGATCGCTTCTCTGGCACCCAACGGTATATTGGACTTTATCAATATGCTAGAGTTAGATGAGGCTTTATGATTTAAGAGAGGTCACAATAGGCCTAAGGCCGTGGTGCAATCTTCGTTTATAAATCTAATCTAATCCAATCTAATAGGATCTCGAAGAAAGAGAACCAATGATAGACTCTTTTCAAGGACACTTTAGTTCTGGGTGTTTATTACCCTGTTCTTAACATGTCTTCATGACAGCAAGACCTTTTTGCTGTTATCTCCACAACATATTCTAAGGTACTTCTTCTACTTTGAAGATCTTGATAGACCTCTAACAAGTTTTTTTAACTTTGAGCTATAAATATTTGTGGTAAGTAGCTTTATACTTGTTTACTGTTCTGCTCACCACTGTACATTTACATATTTCCATCTTTTCATGGATTTCCCGCAGAGCATGTGCCATTGTGACTTCTGCATTTTTATTGAATCGAAAGTTTTGTTAAAAAATTACTTGTGTGTGCTTATCTTTCTCGCTGCTCGCCGCACAACTGCACTGCAACACCTATCGCAACCAGCAGATCGGAGTCCGCATGCAAAAATAGAAGAAAAATGCAAACCCAGTTATAAACCAGATGTGTCTGTGTGTGTTTGTACACGGGCGAGTAGCAAAGTTATTGAGTTTATGAGTGTGTGACAGGCGGCAACAGAATTGAATTAGTCTAATCAAAAAGTCACAAGTTTTTCGCAAACACACACTCCTGCACCCACAACGTAGCACTTGTGCCACCAAACACACACGCAAACCGTTAGAAAGAGCGAAGGACAGCATTTGCTTCGGAATACGTTGGCCACTGGTCACTTGATGGGCGCTTTGGTCTATAAGAATGATCCTGTGAGGGTGTGTGTGTGTGTTGCGGGGGTGCAAGAGTGTGGTTGCAAGCAGGCGAACCGAATTGAATGAGTGTTGTTGAGTTCTTGTGACTGCAACGAGTTGCGTCACTGGGAATTGTCATCCTTTGCCAGTTCAACGGCTAAACTGGAGTCGACTAAACTGTGTAGTCTTCACTTAAGCGCTTATGTGGATTTATGTGCGTGTATGAGTGTGTGTGCTGGCAACTTTTAGTGAACTAGCTCCTCCGTTTAATGGCTGTTGCGCTGTGAGTTCATTTTGGTTGAAAGACTTCAAAAAGTATATGCAACTACTCATTTTTTCGGCAAAGTTATCCCTTTCGGATGAAGTTCTCACTTTTAACATATTATTTTATTGTTATTTTTTTAGTTTCAACATATTTGGTTGTAACTGGCTTTTATGTGCAGCGGTAGTGACAGCAGAGGCGACAGTCAGTGGCAGCCAGTCAACGCCGGTTCACTTTCGGTTCAGCATTCAATTTGGAATTGCAAGTTGAAAGTTTTATTTCTAATCCGATTTTTCATTCATGGAAAGTCCCTTATATATTTCCACACATACACCTACAAACACATCTCCACACACGTACATATGTGTATGTGAGAGATAGTGTTTGGTGCAGTTCCAATTTTTATTTGAGTCTATTTTATGCGCTTGTTCAGTGAGCTTAGTGTCAGTTCAGGGATATTCGAGTAAGCGCTCATTTCTTTCTCGTCTGCGAATGTACATATGTATGTGTGTGTGAACATGAGAGCGTGTGTGTATATGTACGAGCTTAACGACCGGGCAAAGCATACATACTACGTGTACCATTGGTGACAGCCTGGGGCTTAAATGTTGCAGATTTTTTGAATTTTCAATTATCATTCTCCATCCTTTGTGATTTTATTTGAATATTCATCTGCATTTATTTATTCAACATGGGATAATAAAGAAAATTGTTTTGTTGCGCGCTGTCAGAGAAATTTTGTAAATATTTCAAGCCAACTTGCAATATAGATTTTTTTTGGAAATGCATGAACTTGCAACGACTGACCATTTTCTCCTTCTCCACGATTATAGCGATTGAAATCTTATTTATTTTGGTCTGAGTCAGTTTTAGATAAGTGTAACTGTTTTTACTTCATGAAATTTAATCACTACCTAAACCCCTTGATTTTTTGGGAATTAAAAAACTACTATTTATATCGATTAGCTTGAAATTTTCAGAGTATAGATACTTATTTATACTTTTTTTCAAGAATATACAGTGAAATTAAAAAAACTAAATATTTTTTGAGTTTTAAGAGATCTCCGACGACGCTTCATTGCTGCAGTCATTCCGACCTTCTTCCTGGATGAAATCAAGAAAAAAAAATTCTCGTTAAACTACAAGATATTCTCCGCACAAAAAATTAAAAATTGACAAAATGGCGGATTTTAAAAAATGTTGTATTTTACCCCAAATTTTTGTCGCTTTTGGCCTGTCAAAATTCGATTTTTCAGATTGGTCAGTTTTAAAGATTATCGGATCATTTGCCTTCGAGTTAAAAATAAACTGGTGTACAGCATTGAAGCCAACGGGTACCTCTTCAAAAGCTATTCGAGTCATCGATTTTAAATTTTATTATGTTATTTTTAAAGGTATACTATATACATAATATCCGAATACGGAAACAATTTTAATTTCGCACTGGGTGTGATTCCTGAAATCTTCAAAATCAGAACAATTTATTATTAAGAGAGCTCAAAATGCATTGTTAACAAATGCATTTTACTTTCAAACATATTCAAATTTTCTTTGGCAAACTTCTACTCGCCGCAATATCTGGTCGTCAGTGAGCACTTTTGGGACCATCTTCGCGTACACCTGGCGCTAGTTCAAGTGCTTCGTCACAATGTCATGAACCACAGATTTTGATAAATTTAACATCTGGGAAAATGAAGGAATACTTAGTCGATGGTCTGATCGAACGAGTAAAATTTTCGGTGTTTGTCAAAGTCGCAGGTCTCCCAGCACGGTCTTCATCAGCGACTTCTTCGCGCCTCTCCAAAGAGGCGTGGTGCAACCGAAACACACCACTTCTTGCTAAAGCAACATCTGGGTAAGCCTGCTTGATCAACGTCTCTGTTGCAGATTTACCGAGTTTCGCACAGAATTTAATCGCGACCAGCCGCTTGTCCGTTAGCTAGGAACACCCTCTACCGAATACAATCGGTGCGCGCATGCTCCGAAGTACAGTCGCAATGGAAGAAAATCAATCGTACTATTTTCAGGATAAACCATCCCTCGACGTATATGTGTAATTATTGGATGAGGAACTGCTACGCGACACCAAGAGCTGGAAAGTTAGCAGTGACAATTTACTGCCTTCAATGCTACCATGATGTTTTTTTTAGTGATTTAAGGGGGTATTCTAGTCTAGAAATTTAAAAAGATCGAATTTTTTTATATATTTTCAAACTTTAATTATTCAAGAATATGTGTACAAGAGGATTTTTCAAAATTAAAATTATTTTTGGAGATATAGGCATATTTTTGACCCGCCATCCAAACTGGTTCGGCCGGAACGCCAAACTTTAAACGCGTTTTTCTCAAAACTGACTTTTTCGGAACGATGCCCACGATTTCTCAGGTTCTAGTGGAACGATTTACTTGAAAATTTTATAGCCTATAAGTCTATGGTTGGAACTAGCCCTATCTCAAAATTTGAATTTTTAATATTTTTAAAAAATTCGAAATAGTCAGAAAAAGTGATAAAAAAAATTTTTTTTTCAGGCAGTCGCCATTTTGTGAAAAAAAATGTTTCCCAATTTTCCGCAGTTCCGACCATTGCGACATTATTCTAGATTAATAATCTTTTTTTCTTTTTGGTTTCAGATAACTAGGAGGGTTGAAATCATGGCCATGGTCACGTGGACGTTTTTAGAGACCCCCCATTTCGTCAGCTCATAATTTTTGAAATTTTTTACTTTTTTTAGTTTTTAATTTTTTTCTGTACTCTTCAAAAATTAATAAATAACTAGTAAAAAAATGGATAGTAAAAATATTAATTGCCTTTTTTTTACAACACTTTAAAAATTACCTGAAATTCATGCTTCTAGACTAGAATACCCCCTTAAGAAAACTTTATTAATGAATGTTAGATTATTACCATCCAAAATACATACATATGTATATTACTCAAAAACTTTTGAAATTTCAGATTTATAAATTGTCTACAGAAAATATAAACGCCGGATGCTTCTTGAAATTTAGAGGTTATTAAACTATTATTGACATTAATATAATAATTTCTATACAAATAACAGGATCGCAAAACAATCGCGCACTCAAGCAGAGGACTTGTGAACGAAGGGTTGCTTTGGAAATGCGCCAGTCTCTTTGAAATGCTGCACAGTTTCTTCGATTCGCTTTCTAACACTTAGCGAATCGAACACAGAAATTGTGAATGGCATCTATACATATGTATGAATGTACATACAATGCCGATTACAAGTGTAACTATTCAACGTATTTAGCCTAAAACACACAACAACAACCGGCAGCTCAATTGCTCGTTTAAGTCACTATCAAAGGAGAACTATCTGTATACTTCGTAATATTTTATATGCTATTGTTCATCGACTAAAATTTTGACATGAAATAAGTATGTATATAAAATGTTATACGTGAACAAAGATTTTAAATATGTTCAGTATTGATAGTATATTACAATAATTAGTAAATTAGTAATAATGTTCAATATACTCTTCACGCCCACTTACTAAATATGCGAGTATCATATACATATGTATGTAACTTTGGTTGAATTTGTTAGTAGAATAGGGAGATATTTTGCTTAACACAATTTGCTTAATTATGAGTGTACGAGTATGCCCCATTAACTGTGGTGAATTAGTTCTGTGCCAGTATTAGTAGAAATGTACTTCGTAATTAAAAATATTTATAAATATTTCAAGTACCTCGAAAATTGAATAAACATTCTTGAATTAGTTTCGGTTTATACCCAACACCGCTCGCGTTCTTTGCAGAATTAGCATTGAGTTCGATTAAAAGCTATTGTTTGCTATTGGAGAGGAATACCGCGGGAAAAGCATAAAAATACCCAGTGCGGAAAGGGGCGCATCAAAAATTCTACTCTGCCAAAAACTATCACAGTTTCGAGCTAATGCTTTTCGTCATATGAACAACCGGTGAACTTAGGTTTATATGCCAACTGACACTCGACACCGTCTTACAGTTCCGAATTATGATCAAGTAGTATAAAAATCATTAGTCGACGAAGGAAAACCAAAACCAAACACTGAGGAATAATTAATGGATTAAAGCGTTGGTTTCCGGTAACTAACTAACCCTAACCTTAACTTTATTTTTATAATTTTTCGAATATTTTCGGCGGTAGAGCAATGATTTGAACACGACAATCAATTGTTTAAGGACTGCTAGCCTCCAAGCAGAGTCAAATAACGCTATAAAAAGTAGCGAGGGAGAGTCAAAACTGGAGCCGCATAACCGGTCAATGAGTTAACGTCATACAACTAAGAAATTTTTATTTTAGAAAGGGAAAGTTAATTTGCAATGCTATATGGAGCGTCATCTATATAGCTGAAACCATAAAGCGGACGGACGGACATGTGGATACTTAACAACGTTTTCGTTTTGTTTGGAAAAATATTACACAGTGATGATTTTGGTCTAAATCCGGTTCCAAAAAGTTCTAGAAATGAGATGGTATTGGAGATGGCGCACACTGTCTTTTACTGTGTAGCCGTATTTCTTTCTATAATATCTGTTATATATTCACTGTTACTGAAAATCATAACTCCGGCTCAGGATTGTAAACTTTTGATGGCGAAGCTTTATTGTCTTCGTTTATTCCTTGATTCGACGCTTGATCGATTTTAAAGACTAGCACAAACTGGTCAAAATTCAATAAAAATGATTTCTGGTGCGTAACAAGTTTCCTACAGGGTTTAAACTGCCATAAACAAACAAATATCAATGCACTCACACACACACACACGCGGGCAAACCCACACGCGCAAATTAGATTTGTACGCGTAATTACCGAAAATTTGCGGCAATTGCGGAAGTTGTGGCTGCGACATCAATAGCGACACACAAGCAAACCGACAGCGATACGCGCTTGTATGTGTGCCACAGTATGGAAGCGGTTGTGTGTGGTCCTTACGACCCAGGCGCATTGGCTGTTGCCGGCGCTGGCGGTGTTGGTATTGATGTAGCTCGATGGTGGTCCTGCGAAACGAGCTCGCCACCACCATCGTCACCGCCAGCGCCAGCGCGACCACTTCCAACACTCGCTGTCGGTTTCGCCAGCATTTGCATGTGCGACAGTGTGTGCACTGTGTGTATAGTATGTGTATGTGTGGCTTTGTAGTTTATTTAAATTCGCCGTCATGTGAGCCATTACAACAATGCACCATTATTTTTCGTTTGCAATTTAATTGGCCTCTTGACGAATTTTCGGCGTAGTTTCGCATTTGCGTTGCGAATAATGAACTCGGGCCGTCAAATGAGAGTTGAAAATGAAAATAAAAAAAAAATGCTTTAAATAAAGTGAATTTACAAATAAAAATAAAAGAATTGTTGATTCGTCAGTTGTTCTGACTGACTGAGTGGTCGTTGGCTTGCCTCCGCTGGTGGCTATGACTAAGCGCTCAGCCGTTGCAGTGCTGGTGAGTTGGCGCGTTGTCCCGGAAAGGAATCGCAACGCATTGCCAAAGCGGCGCATGACTTTGAAGTCACACAAGCACAGGCAAACATTGTGAACATATGAATGTTCACACATACTTACATACAAACACATCTCGAGGCGCGTGTGACTGTGAATTAGCCTCTGTTGAGCGCTTTTATTAGTGAAATTAGGCTCGTTTTTATATAAAAAAATTTGTCTTTTTTCAACAAGTTAATCCTTCCCAATTTTTTGGCTTACGAAATTTGCTTTCGCTTTCAGCACGCTGAGCATTTTGCTCTTTTAGGCTTTTGCGGTATCACGTGGCTTTTTTTAAGTTGCCCGCATGTCACTTCCGAACCTGGAATCAGGTAAAGACGCGGATGTTGCCAAGCTGCCAGGTTAAGCGCAATTACATGCCACATATGATATTTGAATGCATATACTGAGTTTTGTGTTTGAATGAACAGGCGCTTTTAATACTTAACAGATTTTCGCTTTAGTACCTTCTCTGTAATACACGCAACAACAGCTTTATTTCGTTGTGGGTAAGAATATCCAAAATTTAAATATTCAAATGTGGTTAATTAAAAATATTACACTTTAAATGTTCTCTTGAAGCAAACAGCAGTTTCAGCAAGCCAAACTTAAAGGTTATAACGGGTATCTGATTCCCATTAGGATTGCAAGGATTAGAGAACTTGTCTTCGAGGTTATCCAACGGTAGGCTCCGAAAACGTGCTGTTTCGACGGGTTCGGACTATAAAGAGAGACGTGTCAGATGTGTGAGGTTAGCAGAGCTTGGAAAGGGGGGCTAGTGTCATGCGAGGACTCGTTGCACGCTGAACATATGTTTGATATGTCAGGGTCGATTCTGCATAAGTAGAAGTTTAACTTGCTACAGTATCTAGAACGAAGCTGCGCAAGGTTCACTCCCGACTCTCGCGAAAACTCTCTCTCTCGTCATCGATAAGCCGATATTGCACGGCGTTTTGCAGTATGAAGTCTAGGCCTTCACCATTATCTCACTCGCGATCTTTACGAATAACGTTGAAACCTGTACAACTCGGAAGATCTGAGTGGCTGTTTCACTTGGTTTCTTGGATTGCAACTATCGATACGTGTTCCCGGCTTATAAATGCAATTATCCTGCTCTGGTTTGCCGCGGGTGACCGTGGGTGATCCTGGGAGTGAGGTAGTGGTGATTGTTGCAGCCGTAGAACTCGCAGGAGTTGCTGAGTAGTTCTTGCATGAAAATTATAATGGGAGGAAGGTTGGGGAAACTGATCATAAAGAGAATCATGATGCCTATTTGAGCTCCTATAGACCGTAGAGGCCCTCCGTCGGCCACTCTGGTGGAGTGGCGGCGCAGTGCGCTAACTTTAATCGAGGTGGAATTTGGATGGAACCTTTTGGCGCATCATCATCTCGTATGTAATGTTGACGACTGCTTAGCAATAATATGGGGTGGCGCAGTAGATGGAGCAGTAAATTGCAGGCTTTTTACTTTTTCTGGCTATTATTTTTTTCTAACTGCAGAACAATAACATTTCTAATCACAGTATACAGTGTGTGAACTCTACTCTGATGACGTCCTATATCTAACACATCGCATAAATTGTAATCAATAGAGAAACCGTCATGAGCTCCTCATATATGTACTTTTTCGCAAAAAACTTTTTTGAAGTCAAAGAAGCTCCCAACACGTCCTTTTTCTACTATCTAATCCATTGCGTGGTTACTCAAAAGCAGTACCCTAACCTCCGTCTAGATTAGATCAGAGCTTTCAGAAACAGCTTGATTCTAGAATTACCCATTATGTTTAATGGGTAACCGCACTTATTTCTCAACATCAGCTTATCTGCTACTGATACTTAATCTATTTTTTCCCAGAATTTATCAAGAGTGGCGACCGAAACTTCTGATTAACTCTTGTAACTTTTTTTGATTTACAGGGAGCTAGAAAAAACGGAATTAACGCGTATGAGGGAAATGTACTACGGATCACTCTGAACAACTTTGTCAAAGAGACTCTTGGTCAAAAACAAGTTTCGAGCGATTTTTAAGACGAAATTTCATAGGGATTAGTATATAAATTTGTTCGTCAATTATTGAGATATCCCAAAGAAATTCAATAAGCAGGTGCATTTTGATATTCTGTTGAACTTTTGTCAGAATAGGACAGATTGTACAACTATGTCATACATCTCCCATACACAAATTATTCGAATTCTTTAAACTTCACCTTAAAAATCGCTGCCTCTAAACCGGTTTTAGACCCAAAAAGTTGGCAAAGTTGTTCAGAATGATTTATTTCTTTCATACGGAATTTTTTCGAAAAATTATCGACCCCCTCTAATATTCATATATATACATGTGCACATAAGAATATAAGTATGTATGTTTGTACATACACAATTGGAGCAATAATTATTGCGCTCATATTTCGAAGAAAATCCGAAAATCCCTCGCCAACGTTAATTCAATATTTCAATCAGTCGCCCAGTTAAGCGCGCGGCTAATCCTACCTGCTTTGCATGGAAATTTACGATCGCTAATGAACTTTAATACGCCCATTAACAGCAGCGACGAAAACAAATGCAGCCACCGGCAACAGCAGCAACAACAAACGGCGGCCGACGCGAACGAGTAGCGGCAGCGATAACGGCAGCTTTTACATAAATGTCACACATTAAATTAAATTAAAAAATACCGAAAACATCTCGTTAATTAGTTCAATCGAAAGCAATAAAAATCAGAGAAATGTAGAAGCGAGCATTCAATGGGCGAAGAACGAAGGGAAAAGTGGGTCAGCAAAACAAAAAATGCCAGAAGAATCGGCTGTTAATGACACCGAAATTATATATTGAGGAAGTGAGGGCAAAATGTGTGGCTGTATGTATGTGTGTGTGCAAGATTTGAATGGGCCTGTGAAGAGGGGGTCACTGCAGCGAATTGAACGCCGAATTGTTCAAATATCGGCGTTTGAATTCTTCTTAAAATTAATTGGAAAATTCTACTTTCGGTGCCGGGCGTTAAATATGTTCACACGTACACACTTCATCGTGCCTATGTGTGTGTGTGTGTGTGTACATAGTAAATAATTGCCTTTTTGACTGCTGACACTGCAAATTGCTGCCGCCGTCGTCGATGGCTGCTGGCGCTGCCGCTGCTGCTGGTGGTCGCTGTGCCGGCGCTCTACTCATTGCTGCTAAATGCCGTTGTTGTTGCGTTCTTAATTTTACTTTGTTGTTGCTCAAATTGTTGGTTCGTTGTTTTTGCTTTAGGCGTTAATTCTGTTGAATTTTGCATCTTCCTAAGGAATTTTGTATATAATAAAATTTTGTTTATTAGTCCGGCCAATTATAAACAAACAGCCGAATGAAAACATGGAGCGCCTACACATACACACACATACATATACGTAGCTATTGACTATTTAACATTCGCCGCCAAGTTGTGCCCTGAGCTGTTTACTGGATTACACGTCGAATAAGAGGGTTAAGGAAAATAATCGCTAAGCAGTTTAAGTATACAAATAATTACTTTTTATACATGCATAACAACAACAAACTCGCAAACCAAGGTGGTCCAAGGCTGCGCAAAAATGCTCAGAGTAAACAATGATGTTTTTGGAAATATTTTTGGTTCACACATCCAGTCACTCTAAATATTATTCTTCTTCTTTACTGGCGTAGAACCAATATTACCAAGATTATGACTGGGAATGGAAAGCTCGTAAAAGACATTAAAAAAATTCGATTTCATTCCTCCAAATCTTTGCCACAATTGGCAATATACTGATTTTAACATTTTCTTGAGGTTTGAGAAAGGAAAATGTGGTTAAGAGTTCTGTGGTGGATAGGGTCCGAAAGAAATTTGATGCGAATTCCTGAATTTTGGTCATCGTTTTCATTTTGTGGTAGGATGGATCGATCAATTCGGAGCTCGAGCTAAACCCACTTTACAGAATGATTAGAACATTTAATTTTTTCTGTTATACTGGAAGGTGATTTCTGGAAGAGCCGATTTTCATCTTCCTCCAGTTCCTCTTGAGTTGAGATGAGAACAGCTAATAATCACTTAATAAGAACTCCGGACTATAAGGTGAAAGCATATTAACCTCCCAATGAAGCTTAAGGTTTCACACAATTCGACTCTCTTTCGTGCGACTTCTTCAATCTACTCTTAGAGGAAATAATCCGAGCTGCAGAACTTAATAAAGAAGGTACTATCTTCTATAAGAGCATACAGCTGGCGTACACCGATGGTATTGATATACATACATAAGTATGCATTTGGCCTCAACAATTCTGCTTTCTCCAAACTGGATAAGGAAGAAAAGCGTATGGATTTAGTTGTGAACGAAGACAAGACGAAGAGATATCCTGTCATCAAACAAAGAGCCGTCCAACTCAGGACTTGGCTCCAACGTCACAATTGATAGTCATAACTTTGAAGTCGAAGATAATTTCGTCTATCTTGGAACCAGCATCAACACCAACAACAACATCTGCCTCGAAATGCAGCGCAGACTAATTCTTGCAAACAGGTGCTGCTTTGGACTGGGTAGGCAATTGAAAAGTATAGTCTTTTCCCGACGAACAAAGACCAAACTCTACAAGTCCCTCATCATCTCCGTCCTGCTATATGGTGCAGAGGCTTGGACGATGACAACAACTGACGAGTCGACGTTTGCGAGTTTTCGGCAGAAAGGTTCTGTGCTGGTTAGCTCATGTTATCCGAATGAATGAAAACACATCCAGCTCCAGCTAGAGAGTATTCGACACAGTACCTGTCGCGGAAAGTAGAGGAAGAGGACCAGGAAAAACGACTATAGCACTTTTTAAACGCATAAGTGGTGTCTATGTCAATAAAGGAGAAGAACAATCAAAATTCAGGATGTGTGGGCTGACGTTCTCCTGCTGGAACACAATTTCTCTCCTACAATCCACAACTTGCCACATCGATCTAATTGTTGAAAGTACATGTCGGCCTTAAGAGTTTGGCCGTAAGAGAGCATATGATTCCCTGACATTCACACCAAATACATTGCGAAGCCTTTTTGATCGTCTATCCTATAACAAGAGTCAAGTTTACGTCCGCTCTCCACTTTTCACCACCAGTAACGATCCACATCCACGGTTCCCTATGCTCCAACTTAAGAAACATTGTTCAGCTGGGGTGGAAAACAATCAGGGTTTTTACCAATCCAGAATTAGAATTTCTGAAAAACTCTTAATTTGGTTACCACTTGGGTGTACAATTGGCCTAATGAAAGCCTAAGTGCGGCCGTCTGCGGTCTGCGCTCATACGACTTCCTTTTCAACCAACCATGCCTCTCGATTGGTTTTTATAGTACCATGGCCCTAAACACTAGTAATCTTCAGTCGTTTGGCTTGCGTTCTCACCTTTATCGAAGATAAATTGTATAATAGGCGACTCTTCTCTTTGATGGTGCCCATCTTTCAAGCTTGCTCATGCAATACTAAGTCCAGCAATCATAAAACTCTCCGAAAACTTTCTCAAATACAAAAGCTAATAAATCTATCGCCGTGTAGCGTAAACCGGTCGTTGTTATGCAAACACTTCTTGATTGCAGTATGTAGATAGTCTCATGTTATAAGTAGGTTCTATAATTTCTATACAAATATCATTTCTTTATAAAAACATCAACGATTGAATTTACAATCCACAGGCTTCCGCCTCAAATTCGCTGCGTTGTTGATGTTCGCACAGTTGCTCGAAATAAGAATGCTGCTCCGTGAGCCATCCCTGTGCCAACAGCTGGCAACCACTGTCTACACTGCTGGCTGCTTGGGGTTTAGAGACGCCGCGGTGCACCCCAGAGTGTTTCTTCATTTTTGAGGAAAACAGCTCATAAAATTCGCTACTTTATTGGACGAAGACGCTGGGAAATGTTTATATAAACAAGCCGCACTCTACCGGTCTGAAAAGCTTTATCTAAACAAATGTGCCTCCAAGTATTTGTAAATATATACTTATGTATGTATATGTATGTGTGTGTCGCATCACGTGAAAACCGAAGACTACCAATAAAGCTCTACTTCCCGGCGTATTTTTTGCCATTAAAATGTTAGTTGTGCTGCTTACCTTACTTAGTGTGAGTTGGCTTCCTGCTTACTCGAACCGGCGGCGTTGATTTTGTTATAAAATATATGCGATTTATTTTTTGTTTCTCGATTTTTATTTAAAATGCAATTCGTTGCTCTCGTTTTTCGGTAAATAAACAATAAGTTTAATGAATTTATAGTCGACGAGTGCTGCGTAAATATAAGACACCCTCAGCTGGAGGAGCAGCGTATTCAATCGAGCACAAATAGGCACCTATAGGCGATTTGCGCATCATCTGTTGCTGTTGTTGTCGTTAATTTTACGATTTAATGACTTTTTAACGATGACACTCGCAATGCGCGTAAAAAACACAAAAACTGCAAGAAATACAACACCAACAATTGCCTCATTGGTGGATGGGGCGCTGCTGTGGGCCCTTTGCACCTACCCAGCCTCAGGCTCCTGCCGACGCAAAATGATGAAATTAGTCGGCTTGTTTCCTCTTCACCTGCCCTTTTATGGCCACTCGATTTATTATCCAACAATTGCAGTGGCAATAGCATCGCCTCGCACGCAGCCTTTGCTGTTGTTGCAAAGTTTCGTTGGATTGTCATTAGGCCGTCATTTTATTGGTTTATACAAAAAGTTCCAATAATGAGTTACATCACTCGTAAATTTGCCTCGTAAAATTGTGCACTTCCGTAATCGAAATTATTTATTGGCTGCCGCTCGCATGTGTTCTCTCTCTCTCCTGACCGCCCTTTTCTATTTCGTTTGCGCTGCTCGAAGCTACGGAAACAAAGTACAAATTAACTTGGGCCATTAAAAGGGCAGCAGCGTCTAAAGCGAGGAATAAACATTTTTCGTAATAAAAAATTAACTAATGGCAATAGAACACGGCCTCCACTCGGTGCTCGTAAAATGTTATTGGAAATGCCTAAATTTTATGGCACGAGGATTTGTGAGAGAAATTCAATATTCTAATGCCCGTAATAAATATTTATATTTAGTGTTATTTCGAACGTTAAATTAAATTATTAATTGATTATATTTTTTCAATGAGTTGGCAGTTCATTGGATGGGTTAACACGACATGTAGAATTGTTATCGGTTACGAGCCAGTCAACAGCTCGGTGTTGCGAGTTTTATGTTAATACTATATTTAAGGTAAACCATGTCAAGTGATCCACGAAAATTTTGAAAAATCACTGATTTTGAAAATTAGTAGGTCGTTAGGAAGGGAACCAGACGCATACCCTGTGACAGAAATATTTTTTCAAAATTATTTTTTTGTTAAAGTTATTGAAGGTTGAAATTTAGAGCATGATAAAAGTGGAAAATTTTTTTCTCATAAACTATTACAGATAAATCGATGAAATTTTGTGAAGTCAAAGAAAAATGGTGGTAATATTTTACGTAATTTTTTGTTAAACAATTGAAATTTTTCTTGTCTTCTTGACGCTAAAATAAACTGAAAAGTATGTCACAAAACGCGGGAAAAATTCAACTTTAATAATCTGCAAAAAAATTTTTGTTCATTCATGCCATTCAAAAGATATTGCATTTTTTGTCCCCCTACCGCTCTTGAAATCTATGGCACATCCATAGTTGCACAATGCGCTCGTAAGCTCCTGACATCTGTGCCGCAAGAAAAGCATTAGCACAAAACTTCATCCATTTATCTCCAATAGTTTATGAGAAAAAAATGCCTCTGAGTTATATATTCATAGTATCGCCGGTTCTTATATGCAAGATCCAGAAGCTCTGAAATATTTGTTTGTTTTTTTATACTCTGATTGTGTTATAAAGTTTATTATCGAAAGCTTGCTTAACCTATTCATTCACCTTCAGCTCGTTATGAAACGCTTGTCGAAACATTCCAGATATGTACGAATTAAATTTCTCCTATTAGGGCTGCTTATAAGTTGATTTTGGTTGGTCATCAGGGTGTCGAAGTTATATATGACCTCAAATTACCCGAGTGATTCTCAACTAGTTCGCTAGATTTGATATTTCTCTCATGTATTTTGAAATTTGACAGATTACAAAGTTACAAATTACAGGTTACAAAGTTTCCGAATACTTTTTTATAGAAAGACACAATAACTTTAAATTTAATGAGGAATGTTTATTATCATTCAAAATAATATTTTTTGTTACTAAAGACTATCACTTTCAAATGTTGGTCGCGGCTACATTTTAAATGGTCCATTCCTTAAGTTCAACCTCCGATGACTCATATGAACATTTTGACTGGTAACTGGCGAATGATACGTGTGATGCCTTAGTCGAAGCGGGATTGTCCGCATAGACTTTAGATTTTATATATCCTCACAGGAAAAAGTCCAATGGTGTGAAACACAGCATCTTGGTGGCCAATAGGCCGAACCAAATCATGAAATTCAGTGGTACAAAGAATATAATGTGAGCATTATTATTGCGAGTCTATGCATCCTTGACGTGAAGTCTCAAAAGTCTAGGAATTATGCCGAACACCTCTTGGTTCCTTCATCACAATAATGCAGTATATCAGTATATCATACTGCATTGGAGAGGATAAAAACCGAATAGAAAAAGGTTTTGAAGGCTAGCGTCTCCCTAGTTGTGGGGCTTTTAACAGGCTACTGCCCTATTGACGTGCACGCTGCAAAGCGGAGAATCTTACCAGACGTCATCTGTAAAAGTTGTATGAAAGAAGATGAGATGGAAACAACTCAACACTTCCTTCTTGACCGTCCGCGTTTGGGAGGTTAAGCCTTAAACATTTGGGGACGCATATCTTCAGAGATCCCACCGAACCGGTGGGAACGGAAATTAAACGTCTGTGCAAATTTATATTGGCTACTAAGCGTTTTGTAAATTTATAAGTTCGAACACAGGAGTTCTTCTTTTCTATGGCTTCACACAGGACTACATATTGCAGTCTACGTGTGATTTCTCTAGACCATTTACTGACCATTAAGTGACAAAAATACCACTACGTGAGCCGAAATTTTTGTACTCAAGTTCGTAATCAGAACACCTCAAATACCCTACAGACCTCTTAGTACATCGGTCGCATATTTTTTCTTTAGATTTATTGAGTAGTCTTAGATACAAACTAATTCCTAGATGAGCTAAGCGGATCCTTTTATACTCGAATATTTATAATATTCCGAGGTCGGAAATCCGAATTCATTCCATTACAAAATGTGACCGTGCCAGATGGGCCTCGAATGTATTTTATTTCATAACCAAGGAGTTCATCTTTAGCTCATTTTAATATAACCATACAGCACTTTTCTCAAAATTATAACAAACATATATAAATGTTTTAAACTGAAATCCTTATGCGGAATATATGTATGTTGTTGTAATTCAGTTTTTTCACTTTATGGAAAATTCTATGCCGCCGGTAGCAATTAATCAAATGCGCGTTAAACCCCGCACAAGAAAAAAATGAAATAACCGAAATGTTTTTAAATTTACTTCCACACGCCTTTAGTTTTTTTCTGGCCGGCAGTTGCCCTATGAATGTGTTGCAGTCCTGATGGCGCATCCTTACACGTGCACACACACACACAAGCGTGTAAATACCCACATTTTTTCAATGACAAATTACTCGTAGATTGTGGCATGGATAGGCGGATGCGCCGTAATTGATCTATATACTTGTCTATGTATGTATGTGTGTGCGTTGGTTAGCATGTAATTGTTCGTTTTTCATGTTTCGTGTTGCACGCATGTAAGAGTGTTGTTGTTGATCTTTTTTTCCTCTCCAGTGTGTGTGTGTGTGGAAATTTGATATCACTTTTTCGTCCTGCTTCACGCGTATTTCCCATACTGTTAATGTGTGTGTGTGTGTGCGATACTTGTGTGGATACTCCATCATTGGCGCGCTGACAAAATGAGTTTAATTGGACGCTTTTGTGGCTCATTAAGAGTATGGCGGCCGGCAGACGGTGCACGACGGACGACACTGTCGCAAAAGTGAGTGTTTTAAGTGGTTGACAATTAGTCACTCCAGCTTGGTCATTTTTTTAGATATTCTTTTTCATGCCTTTCAAAAGATGAATGGTAGAGGTACCAGGCTGTTATCTCCATTATAGTTAATGTTTGTGATTCTAAAAGAAAGGTTTGTTAGTTCTTTATCACAGGATTATAACCACATTAATGAAATCGATACTTTACAAAGAATCTTGAGGGTCAAAAAATTCCTGACATTGGCGTTTGTGGGAAGTTAAATTAATTGTTGGGAACCTTAAATAATTTAAGAAAAATCGTCAGTTCTAATATGTAATCCCAAATAAGGAGTTTCGAAGAATAGGAAAAGTTTGATTTGATGTTGGGAGTAGCCAGAAAATTATTTTACATATGGCTCAAGCAGCTCACGACTTCTGGTTTTAGACCAAGTATCCTCTGGGTAGCCTAAGAACATCCGTTTGAAGGCGAGGTAAAGTGAGAAGGCGAAACATCTCCTCCACAGGATTGTGCGCTGGGTTTGGGACTCGCCACGTAAAAAACAATACCAATGAAAACTAAACAACAGTCTCGGATGAAAGACCCCTCTTTTGAAGACCACGGCAAACTCATTAAAGATAACGATTTAAGGGCATACACTTGGTACTTCCGGTGCCTTAATTGGGAAGGTGATGCTGCCCAGCTTTTTCTTTTCCTCATTAGAGTGAAGGCTGACATCACCGCCGTCCAAGAAGTGCGATTGACGGGACAAGGACTGAGACGGGTAGGTCATTGTGGCATTTACTACAGTGACCATATAAAGAAGCGCGAATTCGGTGTGGAATTCGTGGAGGGTGAGAGACTCCGTCACCGAGTTCTGGTTTTCACCCCGGAGGACGAACATCTAGCCAAAATCCGCATCAAAACGAAGTTCTTCAACATGTCGCTGATTTGCGCCAACACCCCGTCGGAAGAGAAGGGCGATGTGACCAAAGATGCCTTCCATGAGCGCACTCGTGAAAGTTGCCCCCGACACTATATCAAAATCGTGATTGGCAACTTTAACGCCAGGGTGGCCAACAGTCGGCAAATTCAGCTTTGAGGAAACATCCCCAAATGGGTTGAGGTTGATCGACTTCGCCGGAGCCCGAAATATGGTTATTTGTAGTACCAGCTATCTGGCTGTCTCCGGATCGAAAAACCACCAACCAGATCGATCACGTTGTGATAGACGAAAGACACGTCCGCTTCGAGGTCCTAACATCAACTCCGGCCACTATCTTGTTGCAGCCAAGATACCTTCCAGCCTCTGTGCAGCAACAAGCACAAGGAAGGTTCGACGTCCAGAAGCTGCATTCACAACAAACAGCTGAATGATTTTCTAGTCGACTTGCACACCTGCTCTCTGAGAGCACTCGTCAGCAACTTGGTATAAGGGAACTGTGGGACGTCAGGAAAAGGCGAACTCAGTTCTCCAATCGACGACGATGGATCAGACGTTCCATTGTTCGACCGTAACGAAGTTCAAACAACAAAGCGGCGGAGGTCTTCCTCTTTCTCTGCTTCCACCGGCGAGTACTGTATCGAGTACTTTGAAAGCACGAGTGTTCTCATCCATCAGGTTAACATGGACTAGCCAGCTTAGCCGGTGCCGGTTGATTCCTTAAACCATGCGAGAGCCGCCGTATATTTTTTAAAGCTCACTAGGTTGACTTCTGAATTTTCCGATGCAAAAAATTGGAGAAAATGCTTTCGAACACAACATAAAAACCGTTAAATGTTGTCACTGGTATGTAGCCAACGTAAAGGTGTCAGTAATTTTAAGGCGGACTGTCTGACAAATAAAAAGAAAAAGTGATGGTCGATTTTGCCTCAAGGTTAACTGTAAATGTACCCACATTACGATAATTGTTAGCAGATTTCGATCCGCCAAACCTTACAGAATGCGAATCGAACAAGCAACTCGTATAAATAAACTGAGGTTAGCCAATAGAAATATTATAGAGCCTAGCAAGCAATTGTTATACTTCAATGAGTTATGTACACACGCGCTTGACAACTCAACTGCTTAGTCTGGTTGCTTTTTTCACATGTTTCACATTTTTCTGATAAAAGAGCAGACCTCCAAAAAAGCGAGCAAAGCAGTGGCGAATCGAAGAGGACAATTATTATATAAGTGTGTATCTACCATATGAGTGTTTAAAAGGAACGTATTTGTAAATTTTAGATAGCTGTTGGATATTTTTAGCGCCATGTTGTATGCCGCAACATATGGGCGAACAAGCATCGCATAACCCAAACGGTTCGGTTCTTCCTGCGCGTGAATATTTACACATTCCACGTCTATGACGCTCCAAAGGGTTTTTTCGTGGGAGTTCACAAGTTTCCAATTTTATGCGCAAACTTTAACTGTTTTGCATATTATACAAGTATATTTACATGAGTGTACATGTAGCCGCCTCAACTATTTGCACACACACACACGTGTAAATATTCGACTAGTTTTGACAGACACTCCTGTTTGTGCAAATGTTGCGAGGGATGTGCGGTGGTTGGTGTTTGTTTGCACACTGTTGCAACATGTTAAATTTGACAAGGCAACAGCTGTGTATTAGATCGCCAGTGGGAATAAACCCAAAAGACACGGAAAGTAGAAAAATTCAAAGGACCAAAGGATACCTTGAAACCTGCCTTCCTTTATATTTGTGTGTGTAGATGTGGCCAATGAAACATTCACTCAACTGTAACAGACGAAATTTAATTTTCAAAAACAATGATTTTTTCCGAGATTCGAAAAGTAAACACGTCCATAAATAAACAAGCGCAACAAATACCTGAAAAAAAAAATGCTTGTAAATATTGATAAGAATTTAAAATAAATATTTGTGTAAAAAAAATAATAATAATGTTTTATAACAAGCATTTAATTCCAATGGCTCAACAAGCAGAAAGTTATGAGCGCGCACTAAGAAGCAATTTCGCTCAAACTTCTTAGCGTTTAATGCTTGTGGCAGCAACCTTGAATGCCAAAAGCCCGCAGATTGAAACAAAAAAGTCAAGAGTCAGAGATGACGGTCAATGGCGTTAGTTAGAAGCCATCGCCGTGCCCATCACGCCCCAACTAGCGGCGCTTCCAGCTGGTTGCTAAGCAATTTTCCACTTGCTGCACTACCCTCCTCCCTCCCTGCTGGACGGCAGCGGCGAGCGCGCTCCTTGGGATGTTCGAAAGTAAGCTTTCTTGTGCGATTTTGCGTAAATTTTCACTTGAGCGATTGGCCACTTTGTTATCAATATTTAAACAGGTGGAAGCAGATACCCGTGTGGCGCCGCAGAGAGGTGGGTGGCTGGTTGGTGGCTCACAGTGAAAGTTATTTGAGCGCACTTAAGTGAAAGCCACTGAAGCAAATGAAAAGGTTGGCAAAAATCAAAACGACCCACACACCACTACACGCTCACTCACACACACGCGTGCAGCTGAATAAATATTTGTTCGCTTGTTTATGTGGCGCGTGTGGCACAGCTCAGCTAGCTGGTGTGTGCGTGCGTCCGTGTCCATAAACTGTTGGAACAATGTATTTGAAATTCAATTACAGTGAAAATGCCTTCGGTGCTTCGTACGAGTATGCATTTGTATGTGTGTATGTGTGTGTGTGTGTGTGTGTGTGTGTGAGTGGCTGTAAGTAAAGATATCTGTTTAATTTGAAATTGTGATTTTTATATAGTTTGTTGTTTTTGCCTTGCCATTTAACTGCGGGCATTCAATTATTGTTGTCCTTGTTGTTGTTGCCCTACCACTTAAAGCACAGTTTACGGTTTTGCTGCGCCAACGCACTTTACTTTGTTCAACTTTTCTTCCTGCGTTCCTTTTTCTCATTTATTCCAGTTCACCTGTGCGGCCTTAGACACCCATGAAATGCTTAAATTATGGCAAATTGCTCTCTTCGCTCAGTTGGCGTAATTTTTTACTCTGCAGGCTTACACTTTGAAGTGGAGTTAATGTCCGGAAGGCACTGCATGAAACTGTCACCGAAGCGCTGTGAGTCCGCAGTCCACGGGTGTGTCACAGAGCTTTGGAAGGCGGTTGCCTCATGTAGTTTAAGGTTTCTGCGTCCAACTTAGTTTAGGGACACCAGTTTAGATATTCGCCGAGGGGATTATGGTTTCGGTTAGGGATTTCAATGAAATTCTTTATTCCTATGAAAGTGAATTCGATGCCATTTTGTAAGGATTTCTTTTTTTTTGCATAGTCACCACGGGCACGCTTGCAGAAGTCCAGACGCTGAACCCAATTTGGTAGTGGTTTTCAAGCATAATTCGGCCGATACTGCTGCAATTTCACGTTCGACATTCGTACGAAGTTCATCAATCGTCGCTGGCTTGTTGGCATAGACCAAAGTCTCGATGTAGCCCCACAGGAAATAATCTAACGGTGTCAGATCATGACCGAGGCGGCAAATTGACTGGGCCATTTCGTGACATACCACGTTCACCAAACGTGGTTTTAAACAAATCGATTGTGATATTCGTTGTGAGGCTTATGGCGCCGTCCTGTTAGTACAACTTGGTCCAAGTGTATATTATCCAATATAGTTTAAAATGGTTAGTTATTATTGAGCGGTAGCGATTCTCATTCACAGCATCATATAATCACGGTATTACGGAAGAAGTATGGCCCAATGACGCTGACGGCGCATAAACTGCACCAAAGCGTAATTTTTCCGGGATGCAATGGTGACTTGTGTAGTACGTGTGGATTGCTGCCTGACTAATAGAGATCCTGATCGCTCAAGATGATGTTTCGATAAAAATCTGGATCACTTTCATGTTGTTGCTCAGTCCAATTTGAAATATTAGGTTGTCAAAAAAGTCTTGCGGTATTTTCGCTAGTTGGCGCTGAAAGCGCGTAGTTCTAGTTTTATTCGTCGCATCGGGTCATGCTATACCTTTTTGGAAAGCTCATTTCACGCGCTAACACGTGTTTGATTGATCATCGTTTCTTTTAAGTCGTTCGTGAGTTATAGCGTCGCAAACATGGAGCAAAATAAAGAGAAAATACGGCATATTTTACAGTACTACTACGATAAAGGCAAAAATGCATCTCAAGCCGCCAATAAATTTGTGCAGTTTATGGACCCGATACAGTTTCCATTTCCACCGCACAACGATGGTTTCAACGTTTTCGTTCTGGTGTAGAGGTGGTCGAAGATGCGCCACGCCCCGGAAGGCCTGTCGTCGAAAATTGCGATAAAATCGCTGAATTGGTCGAACGAGAGTATATATATAGTTTAGTATTTTCGTCAACTTGATCTTGTAAGGATACAGACCAAGATCTTTTCGCAAAATTCGCCACAATGACTTTACAGAGCTGCCCAACGCTTGAGAACAACGTGTGAGAGATTGATTTGGGTTTTCCTCAATTGATGTGCTAGCGGCAGCAACATTCTTGACACTACGGGCACTTCTTTGTCTCACTGGCACGGGTACTTTTTGTACTGTGCCTGTGAAAACACTTACCTATTTAACTAAGATATCACCCGAAAAAAACGAAGGAGACTACTGGTGCCTAAAAACAAATCTTTCCACTCTCAACTCATCAAATCTGTACTGCTTGGGCTTACTCAGTTACACCAACTTTCTTCTCTTCCTTTCAATGGATCATCCAACGAATGTTTGAGCGCAGAAATAGTTAAAGGTCTCAGGGAGAAAACAAGTGGTAAGAAAAAGTTGAGACCTTTATTCATATTTCGTAAAGGATTTTTAAGAATTCTTTAAAGGAAGCTGTTATAAAGTATTGCCTATACAATATCCCACGATTGTTAAAAAAGGGGTAGAAATTTTATAAGATAACAGACTTTGAAAGAAAATATCAAATATTGCTCTAAAATGAGGAGACTTTTCATCCACTACAATCTCCCTACAATCGAAAAACTGGTAGGTTATGGTACAAAGAAATATTTATATATGTATGTATAAAAAAGCTAAAAAAAAATCATAATTGTCTTCGACTGCGGCCAATTTGAAAAAAAAAAAAAAACAGTGAAACAACGTGCAGGATCGGTTTCGTCGTTTCAAAAACGGTCATTTCGATGTTAATGTTGGTTCGCGTAAAGAAGGCCCAAAACCGTCGAACACAGTGAATTGCCGACGTTGCTCGGTGAGGATTCGTGTCAAACGCAAGAAGAGTTTTCTTCAGCATTGAGAGTCCCCCGTCAAGACATTGTAAGGCAAGTAACGGGTGATTTTTTTGAGGTTAGGATTTTCATGCAGTAGTATTTGACAGATCACGTGGGATGTCAGACATGGTGTCAAAGAGAAAGATGCTCAGTATGCTTTGACATTTCATCATGAATAGACTTACTAACGAGCAACGCTTGCAAATCATTGAATTTTATTACCAAAATCAGTGTTCGGTTCGAAATGTGTTTCGCGTCCGTGTCCGATGAGCGATGAGGCTCATTTCTGGTTGAATGGCTACGTAAATAAGCAAAATTGCCGCATTTGGGGTGAAGAGCAACCAGAAGCCGTTCAAGAACTGCCCATGCATCCCGAAAAATGCACTGTTTGGTGTGGTTTGTACGCTGGTGGAATCATTGGACCGTATTTTTCAAAGATGCTGTTGGACGCAACGTTACGGTGAATGGCGATCGCTATCGTTCGATGCTAACAAACTTTTTGTTGCCAAAAATGGAAGAACTGAACTTGGTTGACATGTGGTTTCAACAAGATGGCGCTACATGCCACACAGCTCGCGATTCTATGGCCATTTTGAGGGAAAACTTCGGACAACAATTCATCTCAAGAAATGGACCCGTAAGTTGGCCACCAAGATCATGCGATTTAACGCCTTTAGACTATTTTTTGTGGGGCTACGTCAAGTCTAAAGTCTACAGAAATAAGCCAGCAACTATTCCAGCTTTGGAAGACAACATTTCCGAAGAAATTCGGGCTATTCCGGCCGAAATGCTCGAAAAAGTTGCCCAAAATTGGACTTTCCGAATGGACCACCTAAGACGCAGCCGCGGTCAACATTTAAATGAAATTATCTTCAAAAAGTAAATGTCATGAACCAATCTAACGTTTCAAATAAAGAACCGATGAGATTTTGCAAATTTTATGCGTTTTTTTTTTTAAAAAAGTTATCAAGCTCTTAAAAAATCACCCTTTACATGCGCTGGTGCGATGATACAGAAACAAGTTATTTACGTTCCTTATGACCTCAGTACCAGAAGAAGCACGAAAAAGTGATTTTGCTGCCTGACAACACTCATTCTCACGTCACTCAACCCGTTAAAACCTATCTGGAAACTTTTAAATAGAAAGTCCTAGCCCATATTCCCCTGATATTGCACCGTTCGATTACTATTTGTTTCGTTCGATGTTACATGGTCTGTCTCAGAAGCAGTTGCACTCACAAGACGACATCGAGAAATGGCTTGATTTTTGGATCAAATGGTATGCGAGGTTTGACAGAAAGATTTGAATAATTGATTTGTTACCATTTCTTACAATAAAATTGTATTTTCCTTAAAAAAACATCGAATTGCGCACCTAATAATATTTGAAAAGTTTATTTAAAACTTTAGTGTTTTATTTGTAAAAGTCTTACCTTTCGAAATATATAAAAAAAATATTGTTTTTTTTTTATTTCACATTGACCAGCCCCTTAAGAAAGCATTGTATTTTCTAGAAATCCTTCTTGTGTCGTGTCACTTCAATGTATTCTCTAAGCGTAAGCCAAACTGTGTTCTGCCGATATTAACAAATTTTGGAGGACCTCTGTTTTTTCTCTTAATGCTAACTAAGGTTATTGTCTTATCTGTCATGGTTTTTTACACTTTTTCTATGATCGTAAACCTAGCTTGGTAGACGAATAGCAAGATATGTATTTCTTGTGAGATCTCACTATTCTCTCCATAGTGTTTTATAAACCTTAGAGCTTAGAGCGTTCAAAAAATAGTAGATATGCTAAATTAATCTGGAAATATTTCCAATAATTTTATTGCCGTGACTCCCTTCTAAACGCCAACATAAACTAATAATCATATCTCGTGTGTCAAAGGTGGTTGTTTGGGCGTTTAGTTTAAATGGACCAGTTAAGGCAGATATGTAAAACTGTAAACAAGTTCGCCGTTGTCAATGGGAATGCAACTAATGATAAACGCTAAGACCTCTAACCCAAAAACAACAAAAAAAAAAAAAAAAAAAAAAAAAAAAAAAAAAAACAAGGAAAAATGTAGAAAAAAATTAAAAAATGTCAAAAATATTACAAAAAGGTGAAAACTTAAGAGTTAACACAGCGGGCAGCGGCGTAAAAATGCGTTACAAAACATATTCTGAGTAATGTCACATGCCACACCTGGCTGCAGCAAACATTGCGACTGACGCATGCCCATATGAGCGGCTGACTGTTTCGTTGCTTGCAAATTAATTGGCTGCACCAACGAAAACAACACGTATTTAATGTCTGCAGCCATTAAGGCTGCCCACACACAAATGAATTGCACGAACGAAGGTTAAGGGACCCAAGAACACACACACACACAAACATACACATATAAAAGACAGTATGGAAAACGATCACACATTAGCATTCAATCATTGACTAGTTAGTTGAGCGCATAAAAACGCTCACAATTAGACAGAAGCGAGGCGGGAGCGGGGCGAAAGTATTAAGAGTGTGCAGCACAAAAGGGAAAACAATTAAAACTTTACTACAACAAATACTCAAATTACTATCATACGAAACGCAAATAGTGGGTGAGAGCGGGGAAAGTGTACTCTCATTACCGCTGCTGTTGTTGTTGTTGAACGTGCAACACAAGCGCGTGTGTATGCGAGTGCGCTGGTGCAACACGAAACGAGTCGTAAATTGCAATCAGAGGCAAATCATAAATCAACTGTCAAATTGACAGCTACGAATGACAACGAGGCGCTCCGATACGCCACAGACACACATACACACACATATATACACACATGTACACATGAGTACTAGTACCTATAGGGGAGTCCAGCATGGTTAGTCTATTCGGACATAAAGTCAATGTGTGCCGCAGATAATAAAATGTGACATTAACATGTGATGCGTTGCATAATACACACACATACACACACATACACACACGTACAAACACTAGTACATGCAAGCATACATAATAGTTGTCCTAGCCACAGCGCGTTGCTGCCACAGATCTATTAGTCGTAGCACATAACGTACCAGGAAGGGCGTTGCGCCCAGCGCTGACAATCAGCCGTGGCCAACGGTGAGAAGTGAAGCGAAAATGGAAAGAAAATAGAGAAAAGTATTCGCATTCGCATTGTCAGTCGATCGGCTCGTAAAAGCTACTCAAGCAAGAGATAAGCGTCAACGAGTTGCAGCGGTATCTAGCATGTAGGCACCATTTGACATGCAACCGTGCAACCAACGGCCCGGCCGGCTGGATGTGTGCCCAACATGCAACGTAACCCTAAATGACCGGCTATCCGGTCATAAGTACATTTGTTCATTCCTCTTACTAACTGTCTGTCTAACTGCCTATCTGTCTGCTTGTCTATGGGCATGCGTTGCCAACCATTTATTTCGATATTAGCAGGCGTTCGCTGGCAAACTAGTTGATGAATGCAAACAGCGGTACAAACACACATGCCGTTGACAATATGAACAGTTATTTTGTTGCACGTCTGCATAACGGTTATTTCAAGGCACATGCAATATTTATACAGCTACATATAGGTATGTGTGTGAAAGATATTCGTGTGAGTTCTCGTTGTCCCTGGTGGCTTGTTTGGTGACAGCTTGCAACACTTGCAAGGCTGTCAAATTTTGAAGTGCAACATTTTTAAATTGGGTTTTATAATGTTTGGTCGGGTTATTGTGCACTCGTTGTCAACCCACTGGCTGCATATCCTAAGTTTTGTGCACTGGAATGAAATAGTGTGTTCAAGTGGCGTCTCTCTAGTGACATACCTGAAAGAGTGGTGAGTTTGTTAATTGGAATTGTGGTAAGTAGGAGGGAGAAAGGTTTGTTTGTTAAGGAATGGGTTCTTAGAAACATATTGTCCAAATATCTACAGGTTCTCCTATCCAGATGAGTCTTTGCGATGGCCAAGACTGTACTGAGTTATTACTCATGGAACTGTTGGAAGAATTCTCACAAAAATAATACGGATCGACTGCATTTCATAGATCGTCTAAGAAGAACCTCTAGTCGTTATTTTGAATACCTATCACCCAATACTCGAATCTAGTTTAGAAGAATATACATATTTTTATAACACAGAGCAGGAATTGAGGAGTCGACTAGCCGTCAGATCCGAGGCTACAAGCCAGGTATCATCAGTTGGCTGTATACCATGATCGTAAGGCCTATTGTCACTTATGGAGCAGTTGCTTGGGCATCGAAGGCAACGCAATTTTCGGTCGTCATTCAACTAACGAAGCCGCAAAGACTCGCCTACATCGGCTCTTCAGGGGAATATAAGTCGTCTCAACACATGAAACTAAGGGGAGACACACCACTAACTCTTCTTCTAAGAAAAGGGCTAACTTTATAAAGAAATTTAGATTTACACTCAGCAGAAAGGCGGAATGGAGTGCTTTCAGTGGTAGACTGACGGCTCGAAAACACCAAAAAGCATCGGAGCAGTCATTGTGAACCGTATACCAAACTATCCGTACCAAATAGAAGTTTTCCGAGCAGAAGTCTTTGCTTTAAGTCAGTGTCTATCAGTTTGCAACCGTGTACACCTGATCTGGGTGCCGCGCATTGTAGTCGACAATGAGCTGGTCGACGAACTAGCCAACTATGCAGCAGCTTCCAGGATGATGGGGCCCAGAACTATGCATTGCGGTGAGCTCCCACACCATTAAGCAGTTGATCCGCAGGGAGGAGAAAGCGGGGCGGGAACGGCATTGGCAACAGGCAGCAGGAATGCGCCACGCTAAACTACAAACTATTACTGGGAGATTACAACCCGGTAAGGCTTAGAGATATGGTCAGCCTCCCACGAGACAAATTCCGTCTCCTTGTCGCCTTCCATACAGGGCACTTGTCCAACAGAGGCATAGTCTTTTGCGCAAACTGCCGATTTTGTGGCATAAAACAGGAAACTCCAGAATACCTGATTCTAGAGTGCCCATCATTTTGTAGAAGTAGACTCAAGGCCTTAGGATCCATCTAAGTGGACAGGGATCACGTCACCTCAGCCGCGGCCAGCAAGCTCTTGGAATTATTCAGAGTCCTGGACCTTTGTGACCGATATGTGATATAGGAAAGGGCACAACAGACTAGAGGTCGCAGTGCAAAACCTCAATTCTATTCTATCTCTATATCCAGCAACGTCTCCTTCTTAGCTTATGTTATGTAAACTCTTAGATTTCGAAATACCGAACTCTCTGACATATGAGGTTCGTTATCATTGTCACTGTGAAATAAGTTCGGATAAGGGTCATACCAATCTGATATGCTTGAAATTGTGGATACAAGCCTAAATGATTTATATTGTATGCTTGTAAGTGATGGAAACCCTCAACGTTGTATTTAAGAGTTGTGGCAAGCATATTTATGTTTTACAACGGCGTTTGTACGTTGTCATATTGGACATTTGGACTCCTTTCATTTTGACAGCAGCAAAAAGTTGTATTTGAAACTTCGCCTACTTGAAGTTCCCCACCTCCGTGCAGTTTTCCACTACAAATGTTGCAAGGCTTTTTGTTTACAACACAATTAAATGAATTTGTTAGTGGTGAGGTTGGCAGGGGCCGCTTACTGGCTTTCGATTGGCTGTGACTGTTTCCAGTATTATTGCTTAATTGCCTGTATTTCGGCTAATTAACTCAAGTGTGGCTAATGATGAAAATTTCCATCACCCCCACCCATCCACAACCTGGCGCGGGCAGTCGCTCTACATAAGAGGCAAATACTCGGCTCAACTCTGAAGTGGCGAACTGAGTTTTATTGCCTCATTTTCAGCGCGATGTAACACCTGCTCAAAGCATTTCTGGCGAGATCTGAGCATCAGGAGAATGGCACGATTATTGTTGCGCGAATATTTTATCGCCAATCAATCGTGAATCGCCTTCAATAAATTGCAAATGATGCAATAACAAAATTCATAAAAATGTAAAATGAATGGCAATTAAAGTTAAGTTGAATGGTTGCCACATTGGTAACCGGCTGATGGCGGTGGTTCACTCAAGTGTCTCCACTTCAGACTGGTGTAGGGAATGGCGTGAACGAAATGCTAAGACTTAGCACTAATTGATTTTTAGTTCAACTTACAAAGTTGTATGGAGCAGCTAGTGTTTAGAAGAGTGGCCACAAAATGGAATAGAGAGTAGAAAAAATGTGAAAAATTACGAATAAGTCAGTAAATATTTGGAAAAACATTTGAAAAGAATTCTTTAAATACTAGATGGTCGCAGCTTTGTGCCACGTTAAGTCCACATAACTTACAGTTTGTTTTTAAATTAAACTTTAGTAGTGTTTAGCCAAACACATAAAGGTCACTTCGCCTTAAGCTAGAACTATTTTGAATTCATTTGTGTTTTTTTAAGTTTTTGTAAGGATTCCTTATAAAAGAAAATTTCATAATTTATATCACATAAATACACCCTATTAATTGATTTAATTAGTTCCACACTGACTTACAAACACATGCATATTTATCAATTACTTAGAAGAAAAAGGCAGAGGCTAATACAAATTTATGATTCTTGGAATTTATCGACATAAACCGCTTAACTTGTTTCAGAGCGCACTTTGTATGCCGGGTAATCTCGGGAAAGAATAAATTCGATAAAATTTCACATAATGCGGTTAGACGTTAATGAAATTAAAAATAATAAGAAAGTAAAATTTATAAGCTTTAAAGTAAATATTTTAGACGGTACAAAATATTTTTGATAATTTTGGGAAAAACGAAGTTCAAATGATATTTAATATATCTTTGTTCGAAAAACGGTATAATTTCTAAACATAAAGTCTGGTAAAGGAAAACATATTGTTATTGAAGTTTTTTATTAAAGTTAGAATGATTCGATTTCGGCCTAATATTTCGTTTGTCTCGATAACTTATCATAATAATACTCTCCTAGAAACCCTTGTTCTTGTTAGGATAATTCTGTCGGTTTTGATAAGTTTCTCTTATGGATCAAGGTGAATGCTTAAAAACCTTTAGATCAAGCTTACATAGTTCGTGCCGAATCACCATCGATGTGTGTGACCTGGAGTTGTGCTGAGGCAAAATAATTTTTCTCTTATTGTCTAAAGCTGTCTGATTGACTTCTTCAGGTGGTCCAATTTTTGACAGTACCATATGCTTCCAAATGGAGTGGTGAGCCAGAAGGGCTTATCTCAAAGTACACGACTTCCTACCAATTTCGCCAAACATTTAACAAAACCTTTTTTAAAATCAACACTGGCCTGGTTACTGTTTTCACTGGATCACATTTTTCATCTCCTCTAAATATCTTCTTCAGAAACTGATCATTTTTGTTGCGATGCAGTAGCGATTTGCAATTAAAAAAACGGTTCACATGATTTTTTTGCTTTATTTGTCATTCAATGAGCCTCATTTTCTATCCAACCTTATGTATTCCCAAATGTTTTTCTATGCAGTAGTTAGCTTTTGGAAAATCGATACAGTGCCTACAGATGGTCCGACTCGTCACTTTCGACTACTTTATCCATATTTTTAACCATTGGCTTTCCTGGTCTTGGTACATCTTTGACAACAAATTTTCCGGAAAGCAATAAACGAAATCAAAAATTAGTGTATATGGCAACTACAGTATATGCCATATATTAATAGATCTTATAACAGAGGTACTTTTTTTAATAGCCTACTGAATGTACTATTCGCAAAACCATCACCCGTATTGAAACCCAACGTTCATTTCATTACTGGATATTGTTCGACCGAATAGACCACGTCCAGTACGCAGTAGAGAAAATAAAGCAGCCGTAGTTGAGAGCGTAAACGAAGGAAATAGGGAGTCGATTCTGCTCTGTTCGCAGCAACTCGGACTGACGTAAGGAACGACTTGGCGCATTTTACGTCGAGATCTGAAATTGAAAGCATACAAAATACAAGAACAGAAGCCGTCCGATCATCCCAAACGATATAACTTCGCTCTATAGGCTCTTGTAAACTTCAAAGAAGATCCGACGTTTTCGAGCCAAAGTTTGTTCAGCGTTGAGACCCATTTCAGTCTCAAAGGATAAGTAAACAAGCAAAATTGCCGCACTTAAAACGAAGAGCAACCTGAAGAGATTCAAGGGCTGCCATTTTATCTAGAAATGCAACGGTTTGCTCTGCTTTGTGAGCCGGTGAAATCATCGGTCCATAGTTCTTTAAAAATGATGCCGGTGAAAATGTAACATTCAGTGGCGATCGTTATCGCGCAATGATAATGGACTATTTTATACCTGAAATTAAAGCTCGGGATCTTGGCGATATTTGGTTTCAACAAGCCATCAAACAATGGATTTATTGTGAGAGCACTTCGGTGAACAGATAGTTTCACGTTTTTGGCCGGTCGATTGGCCACCAAGAGCGTGTGATATCACACCGTTTGACTTTTTCCTGCGGGATATGTAAAGTCTAAAGTCTATGCGAGCAATGCCGCTTCGATTCAGGCCTTGGAGCAAAACCTCTCGGGTGTCATCCGCCAGTTACCAGTCGACATGCTCGAAGGGGTCATCGAGAATTGGACTCAACAGATGAAAGAAAGAAAAGTTCTTTCGAAGGATAATAAACATCCCTCTAGAAAAGAATCGCTCTTTGAAATACATGCCATTCTTGAATTTAGTCTCATCAAGATATATGAAGTAAGGTAACCTCTTACTCATGTTAAACTCATATATAACTCGAATTAAGTGGTTCAAAAGCAGCAGATGGCATGAAAAATAGCGCTATTGAATATTATCAAAGTTGTATTTGCTCTCCATTAGTTGCTTGCTTTTTTATCTAATTTTTATTTTATTTTATTTTTTTGATTTTGGAAGCAACTGTTACCGATTCTCCCCACAACTCCATTCCGTTGCATGCGTGGGCGTGACTTCTTTTGATGACTTTGTGTCCGGTCAATCGGCGATAACGGCTTGCCAAAGCGGCCATGTGGAGCAGACAACAACTCTACGGCGGTTGCGTGTGCGTCAGCTGCCAGTGATCGACGTGCAACACTTTAATAAACAAACAACAACATAAGGTGAAAAAAGTACAACAAAAGCAATAAGCAAACAAACATTTAAGGGCGAAAGCAAATAAAGCAAAGGCTGAACCGTCGACACACACACCAACAACATATAAAAACACACACACATATATGTATATATGAACTCTTATGTAAGAAATAAGAATGTTGCATATCTTGCGTATTTACTGCCTTTATATTGCTATCATTTGTTGTGTTTATATTGTTGTTGTTGCTATTGTGTCGGCTATAACATGTCCAATAACGCCTCAACGGCGTATCATCACAACATTTGTGCTGATTTATGGGTTTCCCATATTTTAGCACAAGAACGCGTATAAGATGAACATATTAAAGCAACAGCAACAACAACAACAATGAAGGCGAAAATAATAAAAATGATCTGCACCAATTTGCCGCACTTTTTTTGCATGCTTCTCTGACGCTTCGCTTGCTTGGCGCGATTAATGAAACACCCGAGTGCCGCAACATTCGGCCAACAACAAATACAACAACTTACGTAAATCTGTGAATATTTGCACGTTTCGGCATGCTTACGTAGTACATGTGCGTTGGTGTGTGTGTGTCTGTTTGGGTTGCAATTTTTTCGTTGCCATTTATTGCTTTTCATTTACTGCTTGTCAGCAACATGTGTTGCGTTTATTAGCTTTTTGGGTGGTAACATTGTTGCCCCACTCTCGCAGCGTAGCAATCTTCTGGCTACGCTATTGTTGTAGTTGATTTCAGATTTGTTCGCATCAGTTTCAGCTTGAGCAATATGCAACGTGCCGCTGGCGCTGTCGGTTTTCATCAAATTACGAAAATATTTTATATCAGTGTCATGCTGTCCCTGTGTGTGTGTGTGAATGTGCAACAAACCCGCTAAGTCCCAATATTTTATTATGGAGCTTGTTGTGCTTAAATATTTAGTATAGTTTGCATAGCAGCACGTTCTACACACCAACGTTTTTCGTACAGATTGCAGGCAGCTGTTGTCGTTGTTGTTGTATAACAACGCGTTGCATTAGAATTGAGAAGGAGTTCGACTACTGGCAACTCCTAACATGTGAATACGCGAAATATTGCCTCTAGATGTTCGAAAATAGCATTTTAGTATACCTATCAGTGTTGCCACGTTTTATAAATATTTTATATGTAAATATGAAAATTTAATCTTTTGCTCTCTGCTTGATGCTTGGTCGAGCATCTGTTTCTGTTTTTAAATAGCGAATATTAGTATGTTACAAAGCAAATCGTGGGCTATATCGGCCCACACACACACACAGCATATAGCTGCCGTAAAAACTGAGCTATCAAAATTAAATATGTGGAAAACATTTCTTCCTTTTTCGCTGTGATTCGAAGTGGAGTCCGGTCTTTCTTAACCTGGTCTTTCCAACAGAGTGCAGCTCCTCCTCTTTCTCTGCTTCCCTTGGCGGATACTTGAAGGATGAAGTCATGTGTAGAACTTCAAGTAAGTGAGGTAAGTTCTCTGAGCGTCATTCAATTGGGATTGGCCAGAAACGATTCTTTTACATTTGGCTCAAGCAGCTCACTACTTCCTGTCTTAAACCAAGTATCCTCTGGCTAGTCAGAGAACATCCATTTGAAGGCGAGCTAAAGCGAGAAGGCGAAACTTCCCTACTCAGGATTGTGCGTTGCGTTTGGGACCCGCCACGAAAAAAGCAAACAATGAAAAGAAGAGAATAGCCTCGGTTGAAAGATTCCCCTTTTGATGACGACCACTGCTTCAAGACAATTAGCATATATTATTTTCCACAGCAACACTTTTTGCTGCGATTGGGGCTTGGGACTTCATTTAACCTCACAAGAAATAGTCAAGCGGTGCACGATATGAAGGCATGACTACAGGCCTACGGCGCGAGATAATGCGCTCACCTCAAACTTTCTTCAATAATTCGATTGTTTCGTTGGTTGTTTGTGATCTACCACCGTCTTGTTGCAACTAAAGGTCGTCCACATGAACATATTCCAATTAAGGAAGGAAACAATTCAAAAACATCGCAGTCTTCGTTAGGGTTCCAACTATCGAAGCTTGCCTGCAACTGCATGTCTGGTGCCATGCGCACATTCCCGACGGCAGCACTAGAAGTCATGTTTGAACTCATACCACCTCACCTAGTAAAGGTCAGGTAGCCATACACACTGCTTCAAATGGCAGCTGCAGGGTTTGGCAGAGATAAGGTAATCTCATTCCAGCCAATAAAGGACTTAAGTGGTGTAATACCATTGGCTCTTCTCCTAAGTAGGGCTGACTCTAATGGTTCCACTTTCGAAATATTGCTTAAGGACAGTACAATCATGTGGAACACCTTATCGAAAACATCGGGGAGAATTGGTCCAGGAGTTGCAGGACCACGCACCAAACTCTCCATACCTATGGGAAGTTTTCCGAGCATATTTCAAGCAGAGGTTTTTGCCATAAGTCGGTGCGTAGAGATAAACCTCCAATGCAACTACCGCAATGAACGTATGATTATACTTGGCGACACTCAAGTGGCACAGCAATCTCCGCCTAGAAAATCAAATCGCTACTGATGCAGGAGTGTAGAGAACGGCTGAACAGTCTATCGGAACGTAACCACATGCACCTTATCTGAGTGACCCGTCACAAATAAACAGCCGGGAGTAAACTGGCTGATGAGCTCGGCCGCTCCGTTGACAAAGCTCTTTGGTTCTTTAGATTAATTCGAAGCAAGGTCAGTACTATGCTCTCTGGGAACGATGTCTCAGTGCAGATGGAACTCAATAGCAAGTTGCAAGATAATAAAGCAGATTCGGCCCAAATATGTATGAAAGAAAGAGAACCAGCCTTATAAAAATATTTGTGGCAACTGCAAGCTTGAAGGGAATAAGGAAACGGTTGTCCACTTTCTCTGTGAATGCCCAGCACTATCACAAACTGTACACAAATACATGGAAACCATCAGGCATCACACATTGAATGATTGTCATCAAAAAGCATCACGGATATAAGTAGTTTAATTGAGAGCAGCAAATGGTTTGAACGCAGCGATGAACCAGGTTCTTAAGATTATAAGATCCTTCATTAGTGCACCAAAGTGGCGCATCCAGCGCTAACTGAGTCCATGATGCCAGCAGACCTACCTAGCTACCTTACAAATATCCGAACCCTGGAACCAGTTTGAATTCTACCGAATCCTACCTACATATTTATTTGACTTTCTACCTTATTATACCCATAAGTGCTCACTTTTTTCAAATACTCAATGTCAGCATTGCATTCGCTTTATTGAACGATTCAATTAAACTTATTGCTGAGCATGCAGTCTACTCTAAAATTTCCGCAGTTGCTCTTCTAAAGACCTATCTAGCATTTAGCTTACAACAGCTTTGGGAGCAGCACACGTGACAACAATGTTTCACTAATTTGGCGACCGGAATTGAAATTACAGAAAGTTGATGGAAAAAGAGCGCTCATCATTACAACAAATAAATTGCAGCGGCGAGGTTATCCAATTGATGAAGTCAAAGCAAATGCCTATTTATAACCGGCATGTGACAGGGTGAAGGGTTTGCTAAGTCGTGTGTAAATAGCGAGGGTGTTGACTTATGCTGGCTCAGAAATGTTCTGTAACAATGCCCAGACTTGCTGAATTTCACAATTGTTTATATCAACATTAACCAGTTATTTGTGTTTGTTCAATCAAGCGGTTTATTACCGGCACATAGAGTAAGTAATCGGAAAGCTTTAAAGGAAGGAGTTTTGCAAATATTTGCGATTATAAAAAGTGTTTTTAAAAGGTCTGAATGAGCAAATTCTTGTCTGTAGTGCATGGAAATATCCTGGACGCCCGGTTTTGGGTAAACTAAAGAATCATCGCTTTTACCAAGTCACTGAAAGAAAGTGCGTGTAGCGACGGACTGGCAGGGTTAGGATAGCTTCATTTGCTGATCCTCCGGGGGAACAACACACTTGATTCTGGAAAGTAATCATTTAGAATTCAAGAATACATCACTGGTTTGATCGCAAGTATAAGTAAATATCCTGAAATCATCAATAACCTGCAAACGTGTATCTTTCACTTTCCGGCAGATAGTCTGAATGGTGAAGATGTAAGAAATAATGCTTTTCAGTCATAATCTCAAAAGTGGGATTGACTTGAAGGATGTTTTGGGATGATTATATCTCATCTTCATCCAATCATATCTCACAAATAGCATTCTCTAAGTTCTTAACCTCACACTGCGGACCGCGATTGGACAATGAACTGTTGAATACCTTATAATTGGGTGTAGGCGAGCCTAGCTGCGGACGTAAATCTCACTAAATAACTTTCAACTTCAAAGAAATTTATATTTGCGCAAGTGCTGGTTGCAAATTAGCCCCCGTCAAGCCCACTTGAGGTCCAGTTATTCAATACTAAACCACAACTTTCGACTTACAGTGAGTTTAGCAAAAAGTGGTGTGTTTCCGTGGTACCAAGTCACCAAAGACATCGTCCACCATGAATGTTTTTCTTCCTGCAGAAACCGTCAACGCCAAGTTTTACGTGGAAGTCCTCAAAAGATTCAAATGAAGGGTTAATCGGCTCCGATAGTACATCGATAAGATAGTTGCCCCACGACGACGCCCCGGCTCACACCGCCTTTCTTATGAACAGCTACCTAACCAAAGCCGGCATCCTAACGCTTCCGCAGCCGTCCTACAGCCCTGGTATGGCCCCCGGACTTTTTTTGGTTCCTTGTCCGAAAAGGGCAATCAAAGGTATGTAAGCATTTTGACAGAGTGGATCCAAGCGGCATGCACCTCGGCTCTCAAGGCTATTTGGGAGAATGCTTTCTGTGACGCCTTCAATGCTTGGAAATCGCGCTGGCAGCGCTGCATCGGCGCAGAAGGAGTCTATTTCGAAAGTTTTTAAAGAATTGTAACTATTGGTTCAATAAATGTTTTTAAATCGACTCAGACCTCTTACTTTCCAGAAAAACGGCTGTGGTTGTCCAATACTAAACCACAACTGTGAACTAATAGCGAGACCTATCAATTTGATTGAAAGACGTAGTAACTGTAAGTTGTTGCAGGTGCACTCAGTGTTCTCAATTGAATTTCTAGCATATTCAAGCTGCAACTGATACTAATTTCGAGTTTGTCAGAGTTTTTTACTAGAAGTGAAGCGAGCATTTCGTTTACGCATCTGAATAAACATTCTTGGAGATAACCGATTCCTTCAACTAACCCAATTCAACGCGAAAAGTTTAAAGATTTCGTTTTTTTTTCGCTTTTATTTTTATAAGCACTTCCGGTAGGGCATACAATGCAACGCATTTTCTCCGATTTCCTTCCCTTCCGCGAGATCTAAGTATGTTTTTTGTACAAACTTGTATCCTTTAACGACCTTCGTCAGTTTTAGACAAAACACAAACTTCGCTGAAAATCTAAGAAAAACAAAAACTTAAGCTACATACTTGCTTGCTGTAAATACATGTGCATGTGTAAGTATTTGAGTCAACATATGCACACACACATACAATTTATTTACGGTTTGAGTGTGTGCGTGCGTGCGTTTGGCGAATGTCCTTAAGTGTTTTGTTTGCCTTCATTACGCAGTGTTATGATTTGTTGTTTTAGGTGTTGTCTCGCTTGATTTTTCACATACCACAAACCACAACAACAACACCAACAACAATCTAGCGAACTCAAATAAAAAACGCAAAAACAACAACTGCGCATATGCCCATTTTTCCAGCTATTTGCCGTCACACAGACGTCCGCTTAGAGCAAACATTTAAGGGTCTTCCGCCCCCCACTGTCAATATTTTGTTTTTCTAATTTGTCTGCTTTGCTGGCACGTTTGCTGTTGTTGTTGCGAGTGACATCCTTGTAAACTAACCTCATTCCAAGTGCGTTTGATGTTTCAGGGGCGGCTATCCGGTATCCTTCCAGCAAATGGGCAATCTCTTGTACCAACAGTTATTTGGCTGAGCGTGTGGAAGTTTGCTCTGTACACATGTAAATATATACATATGTATGTGTGTACAAGTATATGTGAAATGCTGTGCGCATATGATAGCGTCAATATTTGATCAATTTACGCATTGTTCTAATATTGGACTTTGTGGACTAAAACAGTTTCGTAACATTCAGGGCCTTTAACGCAGCATACATTATGTTTTTAGTGGGACATTTAGTATTTTCGAAGATTTTTTCTAGTTATTAACGGTTGTGTGATCTATGTTGACCGTTATCTTTCTTTTTTCTGAGAAAAAGGAGCTGAGTGAGGACTAACTAGCTTAACTCGAAAGTTTTATTGCTAAATATGGAGAGGGTTTGACCAAACTTTAGGCTTAGACATTTAGACATATCGCGTTTCTCCTTAACGTATAACAATTAGCGCAAACAAAAATAAAAAAAAATGTTGTTAGTTTCCAAACTTCATTAGAGATATCAGAAAGCAATTTCCCGATAACTCCATAATTGGTTCGTTTGGCTCATGGAACGTATCTAGAAGAAGAAGAATAAGTTCCGTCAAAAAACGGAGTTCATGTTTGAGCACCAATTTCCTAAATTTTATTTTTGAGCCGCTAATGCCACAAACTATCGAATGTTTGCGATAAGAAAAACTGACGCATTCATAGCTGCGACAATGCTGACTGCTGAAACCATTGTTTCGATAGCAGCAGGATTTTAAAGTTGTTTGATTATTTGAAAAGAGAGACGCATGAGCGCCAGAACGCAGTTGGCCACACTTACATCTTCATTACGCACATTGTACTTCCGTTTGATAACCAAAAAAGATTTTATTCAGAAACTCAGTGGAGTTTGTAACCAACCTGATTCCTTTCCACTACAGCTGTCCAATGTCTCTAAAGTTGGAGCATTGTGAGTCTTGGAATATTTCTCGTAGTATACGGCTGAAGGCTGGGCATACGCATGGATAATCCAACATCTTAACTTCGTCCGCTTATGCTCTGCATTGCGCCGGGGTAGCTGCCCTGTGATGATCCCTACAATGTTACTAAGCATCTTCTGTATCGAAGTAGGAGGTTTTCTGTCTGCTTGTCATCAATACTATTCTAAAGTAGTTTTGTGGTATATCCAGTGTTGCTTGTGTTCCAAGAACTGAGGTGTTCCCCTAGGGTCCATTATTTCAAGCAACACTTGAAGGAACTAATTGCTCTGGGGTAGCTTAGGGGAATTGTGTATCCAGCGGTCTCCGATCGGCCTCTTTATTTCCTTATTTTCCAATATGAACGGGTATCTGGGTAACATTAACTGTGTTTCCTACTGGTAGTCTAGTTATCATATATGTACTTGCATAACCTAGCGCAGTGAGACTTAGTATTGGCGAGACGGATAGTTTTGATTGCCGATTGGTAACTACACTAGAAAGTTTATGGATTTGCTGGTTAGAGCAGAAACCCACTTTGCACCTTTTGTTATGTCTACAAATTGCAGTCATTTAGTTTTAAGCAACCTTCTGTGTATGAATTGCCGCTCTTGTTCCTATTTCATCTTTTGGTCCGTGGGTGAGTATGTTGATTTCGCCTTCCGAACTGTAGATCCCAGAAGATTGGTCCAATCTTCGCAATTGGGGAATGAAAACGTTGTGTTTATCTCTTCATGGCTCTCCCCTTCTCGCTCGCATTTCCAATTTATCCTAAGTTCATTAACGTCCTACAATCCTATGGAAAGTCGAGTGTTCTACCATGCCCGTGGTGGCGGAGAGTCTGACTCTGATATGTTTAAAATCATGAGCCGATTGGCCGTAAGAATTGCCTCATTCTTCCTTGTGCATCGTACGTATTGGCCGGATGTCGAGGATAGATTAGGTTAAGTTAATCTGGTAGGCCTTTTAGTCATGCATAGTCCTTTGCGATACCAGTTGGAGTTCACTTGCTAAGTCCAAGAGGAGTAGTCATCATTTAGGAAGCCTGCTTTTGGCGCGAATTTTAACAGACTCTGCGGCCTACTGTCGGTACCTCCTCCAGTGTATCATACAGTGGGCAACCCAGAAGCTTTCAGCGTAGTGTAGTTTCATCAATGCTGTACAAATGCATAAGAGATGTCTCATTGTTTCATTGGTGTCAAGGTCTAGACATTTTCTGTAGTCTTTTCGACCTGTCAGCCCCACTTTGTGGGCGTATGTCGCCACCAGACTGTAACCAGTTACTATTCCCATCAAATTCCCACAGTTTTTTCAATCGAGTGACAATAGCAATCCTCTATACTTCCGATCTACCGTTTTGCACATGACTTTTGCAGTTTCGCACCCTTGTAGCTCGTTCCATTGGGTCTTGATTTTCTTCACCATGCTTTGGTCGAGGTCGTCGAATAGACAATACATGGGTTTCCCAATGTTTATCGTGTTTTCAAATGTTAGTCTTACCACATTCTTAGCAATCTTGACCACTATTTCATTGCCCTTTATGCCTTCGTGGCCTGCCACCCAGTAGATGTGAATTTGCTTGCTTCTGGTAACATTTTCCATTTGTGCTCTGCTTCCCAAGACACTTCTGGCCGATATGCGATACGAGGTTACTGCCTTGATTGCTGCTTGTCTGTCTAAGTAGATGGATGTCCAGGATAACTTCCAGAACCGTTGTACCAGTTCTAGGGATTTATTACGGCACTTTTCGATAATGCCCTAGTTATATATGTAGTTACAAGATAATATTTTCGTTTCAGTTGAATTGGCAGACCATTGTTATCTTCGGATCATCTTATCCGAAAAATTAAATTATTAAAATACTTCTCTTTGGGAATCTGCATTTTTATCGAAATTTCAACTGGTACGCCAGTCTGCAAAGATCATTAAATTTAAGAAAAATTAAGTTAAAAGAGCAAAAATCAACCTAGCGGAGATCAATGCAATAAAGGAATCGGTTTTCAAAATTGATCTATATGTTTACAGTTAAATTTATGGTTTCTCATGAATCCTATCAAGATTGTTCTGTGAAAAAGTGACGATCTTGAGCGATGCGACTACTAAAAGCATAAAATTCCCAGCACATAAGCTTAATTCAGAAAATGTGCCCTGCTCATTTAAAGTCGTCTAAAATTTGCTGCTATTAGAGTTATGCAAGAACTTCACTCAATTACAATTTACTTATAAATTAAAAGTGTTGTTTTGATTTTTATGTGCACGCTGTAACAGCTGCTGCAACGGTATTAAACAATGCCGTAAAAGTGGATTGCACAAATAGCAAGAGTGCTTGCCAAAAGGACACTTATGCTAAAGTGTCGCCTGGACAAGCGGAAACAACCAACAACTTGACTAAATTACGCGCGAAATTTCATTTAACTCTTTGCGTCCAAAAAACTTCGCGTCTGCTCTTTTTCCACAAACTTACTACTTTTGTTGATATCTGCGCTTTTCGCATTCAACAACAGAACTTTCACAATACAACAACAGCTGCGCGGCAGCTTCCTTCCGCGGAAGAGCTGGAGAGTTGGCACTCCAGCGCCACGCGAGTTTTGTTGGCGCGCAATGCAACAGTGTCGCCATTCTTGGCGACTATTACTTACAATATTGTTGTTATACGCCGATTATGTATGTATGTTTTTGTTGTTGCGCTATTGTTGCTACCGCGCCATTGTTGGCGAGTCAAGTTGACTATCTTTTGCTGGCGCGAACGCAACAGAATGGAACTAATGATGCAACTAATTGTTATCCTTGCGCGCCACTGAAGGCGGGGGGGCGTCGGCAAGTGGGCGTGGCGTCACGCTGACTGCACCAGCAGCACTTTAATTAGCTGCCTGGCAATTGCGCACACAAAGAAATATTTACTAAACGCGTGGAGGGCCGTGGCAGGTTACTTGTAGTTGGCAACTGTCACCGCGGCGCTTGCAACCCGTCCTGCCACGTCATCAGCAGGCTTCTAATTAGCGCAACATTTTCGTCTTCTATTACACTTGCCACGAGTATTTCACTATTTACTCTTCTCGCTCTTGGCTACCTTCGCCAACTGCCCCCTGCCACGCCTAGTTGTACTGCTTCGTCCGGTTGTCGCCTAAATGCCAGCGGAGCTGCGATTGTAGTAGTTTTTGTTGATTGCTGTTTGGGCAGCAGTTCTTCGTATTTGCTTCTACTTATTGTTGTTCTTGTTGTTGATGCGCATTTCTTTTTGTTTCTTCTTAATTTTGGCGACTATTTGTTTTGTTTCCAACAGCGATTTCGAAAGTTTATATGAAACTTTAGCTGTGGAAGGCAGAATGGTGTGAAATAAATGGTGTAACCAATAGTAGGAGTCATGAAACATCCTTTTATAAAGTTTCTTTGGTATTTGTGTCCACCTTCGGATGGAATAATTTCAAAACTTGAAATTCGGACTTTAGTTTCCGAAGTTCTGTTACGTGACATATAAGTATATTTACTTGGTGAAAGACCATATTCCTTTGATCTTCATTAAAGTTTAGACCAATATTGCTTACTGATGAGTAAGTTAACATTGAATGTTGGTTCGATGCTGGTTTTTGAGGTCAGTGCCGGAGTAATAAATACCGTTTTATCAGTGTGTTTTCGTAGCAGCAGGATTCCTCAAATTATTTTGAATGGCGGTAGAAAGCCGAGTTCATTCCGATTAATCCGGGCTCCTGATTGTTGTGGGAACGGATGTTTAGATGATAAGTTGTCTTTTCTGTGAGGAGTTGGAAAATGGTGAACATTTTAGCCCTTCATTAATAAACTGAAGCTTTTGAACACGATGATGATGAGATACTAAATTCCGTATTATTTCAAACCAAAGGTAGTCTTTCTAAAGAAACACATAGCTTTTTATATTCAAAATACAGAACACTCCACGTTTTAGTTTTGCAACAGCCGCATCACAGTTCACCGAACAATAAAATATATATGTACAAACATAAATGTAAGTACACTTTAATTCTGGATTCCCTTTATCGTGTGGCCGATTTAAAGGAAGAACTCAAAAATTATCTAAAGGTAAAAAAAATATTTTTACAACTGATATAATTAGAGGACTAGTCAAAATTTCTGTCTCTGGAGCTGCCAAGCTTCCCAAAAAAAATTATTTTTTATTGTGAAAATGCCATTTTAGAGTGGCCCAAGAATCGAAATTATATTCAAAAATTTATTCCTTCGATAATTACCTGAGAAATATGTCTTTAAAGATCGTGTGAATTTTAAGTCAATTGGCCCAGCCTTTTCGGAGAAGTTCTCCACAACAACACAGAAACCAGCGTTTCGAGAAAAATGCATTTAAAGCTTGGAGAGCCGATTGCATGAAGCTCAAAGGTTCTAACAAATAACTTCCAAGCCTCGGGACTACTTGCCTGATAAAAACCTCAAATATTGGAGCAATCAATATAACGGTTGATCCAAGAGGACCTATATATATTTTATATATTTTTTCAATAGCATTTTTTTTTGACAGATCCGATGTTTTCGAAACAAGTTTTGTTCAACGATGATGCTCATTTCTGGTTCAATGGGTATGTAAATAAACAAAATTGCCGCAGTTGGGACGAAGAGCACACCAAAAAGATTCAAGAGCTTCCATTTTATTCGGAAAAAACAACGGCTTGGTGTGATTTGTGGGCCGGTGAAATAATCGGTCCATATTTCTTCAAAAATGATGTCGGTGAGAACGTTGACTCTTACCGGGTCATGCTAACCGACTATTTGATGCTTAGAACTAAAGCTCGCGATCACTGCGACATTTGGTTTCAACAAGACAACCCCGCTTGGATTCAGGTTTTGGAGTTAAACATCACGCATCTCATTCGCCTGTTACTAGTCGAAATGGTCGAGAGAGGCATCGAAAATTGGACTCAACCGATGGACCATCTGAGACGTAGGCGAGACTAACATCTGAAAAAGATAATCTTAAAAAAAATAATGTAAAGAAATGTTCTTTAGAATAATAATATTTTTGTTTCTCCATTAAATTAGAAGTCGCCGCGTTTTTTTAAGCGAGAAAGCCCAAAATGGTTCACCGTTTATATGAAAGAAATTGAGTTTTGGAAGTTCACAAGTGGATCCAACCCCTTAAATAAACTTAAATGGTCTTTACTCCTACTTGCTTGGAGATAATGGGAGGCTTCCAGTGACATTTCATAAGAGCATATAGAGGGCTTTCCGAGAATATTTCTTTACACTTATTTTCACATACAGCAGTCTCTGCAATAAGTAGTATGGAGAAAGTAATTTATTTTTGCTTTCATTTGCACTTTAATAAATTCTCGGCGCTATCTCATTTGCTCTCCCATAATCATTTTCTCGCCCACTCGGCGCACTTCCCCGCCTCTCCACAATTCTTACACCCCCGCGCAAAGATATTAGCGGCAAAGTGTTACATTAAGACAATTGCATCATGGAAAAACACATTTGTCTGCAATACAATTTCTTAATTTAAGACAAAACAAATTTATTTGCCACAAAGCGAGCAGGAGCATACGACGCAAAGCCGAGTCGAGGCAAGTGTGCAAAAACAAAGCCGCTGCAACCAAATGGGGGACAATCAGCCAGAGTTGGCTGTTGGCCACGCGCCGTTAGGGGACGCCGTGTCCGAAATAGCGCGCATTAAAAGCGAAAGCTGAAACAGATTTTTATTTCGTTTATCTGCGCGAAGGCATAAACATAAAAACGAAAGCAAAAGTAAATACGAGAATGTGAGAAGGCGAGTGTGGCAAGTAGAATTTGCGGCTGAGTGCGAATAAATGGATTTTGTGCGCACAGTTTTGCTTTCATTAGTTCTTTTTTTTCTTGTTTCTGCAAGGTTCTTCGCCACATTTTGCTTTTTTCGGTAGTTGACCCGCCATGCCATGGAACGGCTAATGGGAGGCGCACTACAACAGATTTATGCCAGGAAAAGTGTAGGCCGAGCAGTCGTAAATATAGCAAATACATATTACACACACAAATACACACTCATATAATACATATAAATTATGTTTGTGTGCGTTCTTTGCTAGTTGCAACATTCGTTTTTCGGCTAGTTGATTGCTCTGCTCTCGTTTGCGGCCATGTTCGTTTTATGTGCGACAGCGTGTATTTTTATGACGCTCGCACTGTTCTGACATTTGTGCCTTCAACAAGTTGAATGAGGCCAAAAACTGTAATATTGAGGTCTCGTAAAGAGCATGCTCTAGGAATTATACTGCAAGGCCCACAAACATTTACTCACTATAAATTTGCTTGTGTGTTGGAGGGGACTGACCGAAGTTCGAAAGCTCTGTGTATTAGCGCGAGATATTGTATCAGAACTCGGCTTTGTTATTTTTTTTTTTCTGAAATTTTTAACTCACTTTCTTCCTCGAATTCGCAGGAGTGAAGCAGAGGGGCAGTTTGAGTAGCTTTGAGGGCAAACATTTCTAATTCAGTCTTAGATATTAACAGTTCACGAACAGTTCCTTCGCTTTGCCTTCGAACAACCGTTATATTTGATGTTGAGGTCAACAGAAATTTCAAACTTTTAGTTGGTTCTATAAGAAAACACTTTCTGGAAAAAACGTGATGGGGCAAGAGTAAAAGCTACAAGTTTCTTACGTAAGGGTTATTCAGGACTAGACGCCTAAAATTAAAGGTATGTTTTATGTGGGTTTTATTGATATTGCATCGTGACATTCTGTTTTTAAATAGTTGTAATAAAAAAAAAGAATCCTTCCTCCAAGTTCTTAAGAATTGTATCTTAAAGACCTGTGGACAATTTGAATATCGTTTGAGTAGTTCTCGAGAAATCTTGCCAACCGACTTCAAACACACAGTTTCGAGAAAAACGCGTTTAAAGACGGCGCTCTTAGCCTAGCTAGTCTCAAGAGCACAAGTTCTTAAGGCTGTATATCCAAAACTGTTACTCGGATCAACTCGAAAATTAGGGACAATATTCCAGAATTTAATAAGACAAAAAAAAAAAAAAAAAAAAATTTTTGTGAAACTCGTAAACCCATGCAACCCCAAAAATATTATGTCAAAAAACTAGTTTCCAGAAAATTCCGTTTAATGTTCCGACATCCCAATATAACTTCAGAAAACATTTGAATTTTGGAAAATCCTTTAATTTATATTTTTTTTAATTATTAGACTAGAGTACCCCATAAAGATGGTAACGAATAAAAAAGTCAAAAAATAACCCTGGATATCATTTCTAAAGACTCCTAAGGTATCTTTAAAAAATTAGTATATTTAAAGAGCTTCGATAAATTGCTATAAGATGTTATTCTTTTACTTAATTCTCTTTTATTTTGACGAACCTAAATGGGTCTCTCCGAATATGCAATAACATTTATAGGTGTATATATGGCCAAAGTTGTAGTCGGTGTTAAGGACAAATCCTTAGCTTTGTAGGCCTTTCCGTTGAACTTCAGCTTCATTCGCCATATAATGTAATTTTATAACAAATTTGACGTCTATGTAACCCCAGGCTAAATAATTAATCCATTCAGGAATTACAAAAATGTTTGTCTTCAGAGCTTTAAGGACTACTGTCTAAGTCTTTATGTAAAAAGCCATACAATTTGAATTAGCTCATATGTTTGGGAAAAGAGTAGAAAGAATAATTAAATGCACTATGTGCAGAGAGGGCTCATTTTAAAAGATTTAAATAAAATTCACAGACACTTAATAACTACAAATAATAGAAAAAATTTCTCTTAAAAACTTTCACTGAATCATATTTATTTAATATTATTTAAATATTATTTCTATATTTAGTTTAGCATCTCAAAGCCTTCAACGCAATCATACAAATATAAACGGTTTCTACAACAAACAACAAACAAGTTAAAATTCTATTCCCGTTATTATATTTTCATGAGCTTTTTTCCAGCTTTCACTGTTTCTTAAATGTTGGTTTTTTCCTTGTCCGTACGCCACGCTGATTGCAAATTGTTTGTCGAATTGAGAACGAAAGTCCGTGCCGTTCCACACCCTTGACAATGCCGCAGCAACACGCTCTGCTGCACGACAGCGCTTAGCAGGCAGGCATGTTGCAACACAAGATATTTGTTTGTAGCAAGTCTTATTGTAGCATACTATAGCTTGCGGCGCTCCTTTCTCTGTGCGCCAGTTTTTCGTCCTTTTATGAATTTCTTCTGCTGTCCACTTCCTTGTGCCACTTGCTTTTTGGTATTATTTTCAAATTTTCATTTAGCCTCCATTTGTTTGACAACAGTTTCGGTATGAAAAGCCTTGAGAGCAAACCAAATTAATAAAAGCTTAGTCAAGTAGAAGAGGATAATTCGGCGAAAGCTTGTTTGAATTTCTTTTCCTTGGTCGCAGCTAAAGACGAAAAGTTAACACAGAGTCTGTCTATTTATATTATTTATTTGTCGTAGTGAAAGTTAGCAATGAAAGTAAAATTGAAATATACTTTCGACTAGTCGAAGCTAAATGTTTCTGTGGGTTCAAGTATGTAGGTTAAATGGTTTGGTGGAAGGTAGCGTTGAATAAATAGTACGAAAGCGAGTACTTTTTCTACTCAATCAAGTCGTATGTCATGAATAAGACGTACAATACGTACTGCGGCCATGAAAAGTTGTTTATCATCGACCTATACCGCTCTCCGTTGACAGTAATGGTGTCGCCAGCTTCATTTCGAAAGAAGTACGGACCGATGGTTCCACCAGACTAAACACTACATCAAATTGTCAATTCAGGTAAATGGTTGTGGTTGGTAATGGTTGTCCATGAATAATATTTGCATTTTCTTTGCACCAGAATGTACTGTTTTGCTTCTTTCCGGCACCACTCCGACGAAAGTGAGCCTCATCGGTGCCTTATTGGAGATCATTTTTTAAAACAACCGTCATCGTTTTCAAGGTGTTCCAGACAAAATCAGCAACTTCACGACGTTTACGGTTGTCTAATGTCTTCAGTTCTAGAGTGAAAACACTTTTATATGGATGCAAACCCATATTCTTTTTCAAAATCTATCTGCTTGTGGTTTGAGAAAAGTACAAAGTATGATCGATTAATTTGATAACATTTATAATTTATAAACGCTGATCTTGATTATATCTTTCCATGATGAATTTGTAAATATTACTCAATATAATGACATATTAAAAATGGCCGAAATGACACTTAGAAATCATATCACAGCTATTGGAAAACCCGGTATATTTCTGTCATATGACCACCTCATCTGAACTCGTTGTTTTAAAAGCTACTGACGAAAGTCTTTATTTCGGTAAAGGCGAGAGTCGTTATTAGAAGTGGTATACCGACAACGACGAGCTGACTGAACAGCAACAATTTCCAAAACCGGAAACGGAATGGTTTTCCTAGAACTTGAAAATACGATTTGTGCTCTGAAAATTCTATGCTGACTTTCAGTTAAGAATATAGATCCGTTACTGTCAAAACCATCCACCATATAAAATTGTGTTTTAGGTTAATTCGGACATTGGCGTCGTTTTTGGGTCAAAGTAGTTTATGAGAAAATAGTCTAGTTTTATCATACTTTTAGATTCAACCTTCAAAAACACCAACAAAAAAATAAATTTTGACGAACTTTTATATCACAGTGTATGCCTCTGGCGCCATACCCAATGAAATCCTAATTTTCAAAATAAGTAGGCAGTTCATGATGGCCTTTCAATATATGCTTAATGGGAAAAGTGATGTGAAGAGATTTAGGAAGGAACTGTATCGTCTCGTTATTTTCAACCAAGCGAAGAGCTAACAGGCATTTTTGTAGGTGTGGAAACCCCGCTCCGGGACTTGTATACGGAGCCCTGTACACCATATAATTGAATTTTAAAACCGAATTTCAATAAGTTCGGAAACACAGTTATATAATATAAAACCTTCATAGTCATTACGGTATGAAAGTTTGCTTTTTAATCCTGAATTAGTAAGCCATTTGATTTTCAAATACAATATATTGGTGTGCAACTAAGTTCCCGCATTTTGTCAATAGATTGCTCCAGCAGTTAGTGGGAATCGATTTCGATTTATCCAAGAAGTGATAAACTTGGCCTAGATATTTGAAAAAGGTACCTACGTTTCCACATTAGTGACTTTGTGTGTCAAATACTTCTTGTTGTGAGAATATGTCTGGTGTTTCGCCAAATAATCGTCATGCGCTGAGTGTGTTAATTATTTTCTTTCAGTCACAGAAATCGGTCTCTGAAGCGCATCGGGAATTTCTAAGTGCCTGACAACGCTCTCTCTCACGTTACCTAACCCGTTAAAATTACCTGAAAACGCTTAAACGGAAAATGGTACTGCACCAGGCATATTTCCCAGATATTGCACCGTCCGACTGTTATTTCGATGGCACATGGTCCGGCACAGAAGCAGTTCCACTCACAAGACGACATCGAAAAATGGAGTGATTCTTGGATATGCTTGCAACATGAACCGTTTTACGGTAATGGTATTCGAGATTTGCCAGAAAGTTGGAAAAAGTTTTGATTAGTGAAGGGCAATACTTCTAATAATTCACTAGTAACCATTTTCTTACAATAAAATTGCATTTTTATAAAAAAAGAGAATATTGCGAACTGAGTTGCCTACCTAATATGCCGTATATAGAATACCATATATGTATGCCTCAAAAGCTTTATATTTAGCGGCATGCCAGAAATTTCATAAATTGTAAGATTAAATCGCCATTTTGTTATTATTATTAAATGTAACTCAAGTATTCCCGTATTCTTTCGAATGCCTGCTTCTTTTTCGCCTTCAATCAACCATAGAGACCATACAAACTACAAATAAATTCTATTGCAGCAATATTTTAGCCAGCAACTGGAGTTCAACGAGAATGTTCACAGCACTTGCCACCGCAATCGATTTGTTGCAGCAACACTTGCCGAAAATTGTGCAAAGCTGAAAAATCAAAGTCGAAGAAATCAATCCCAATCTAAGCTTATTGATGTCGGAGAGTAAATCTTAAATTCATACTTCATTTCTTTATGTTTCTTTTATGGGCAAAAAATCAGCAAAACACCAATATAATAACAGCTTACAAACTGCTCTCACACACACGCACACACTTCTACATTGTAAATGCGTATGTGCTTGTGTGTTGTTTGCGGATTTCGGTTATTGCTGTGCACAAAATAAGGAGCAACATATGAGTTGCACGAGCAGCAGCAACAGCCGCTCACAGTTGTGTAGTAGCACTCGAGCAATTTCAATGAAATTTGTCTGCCGATAAGAAAAATTTCCTGTACGTGACCTCAAACGATGCGCAGCCGTTGCTGAATGGTGTGCATGTGTGCCTGTTGTTGTTGTATATGCGAGCAATAACATTTTACAACCAACATTTGACCACTAAATGTGCTGCGCTGCTCGACTTTGCTCGGCTTTGGCGCTGCCGTTGCCGGCGTCAGCGTCTGGCTGCTAAGTGCTTGTGCGCAAGCAATTTGCGAATAACAGCCGTTGCAACAAGGCAAACGTGGCATGTGGCATGCGGCATGTGGTATGTAGCACTATTAAGCCGTGTTGTTGTTGTCCGCACTGTGGGCAGCAAATCAGGAAGTGTGCTGGTCAAAAGGGTTTGCAAAAGGCCAAATTGCTTTGCGCAACACGGAATTTCGTCTAGAATTTCGAAAAGTATTTGAACTCCAAAAATGCCGAGATGAAGCCAGAAACGAAAGTTGAAGATGCGCGGGCCAGTGAGAAATTCGGCAGACAAATTTTTGGTTTATTTTAATGGTGGTTTTGGCTGAGGAAATTGTGTGCAAAGAATTATATAAAGAAGAATTTAAGATAATAAAGCATATATTTCTTAAAATTTAAGTCTAGAAAAAATATTGAAAAGAAAAAAATATGAATACACGCAGTGATGTTATTAACACCAAAGAAGAGTTTTTTTTTACTCGTCTCGAAAAAAAAAACTCTTAAAAAATTTTTCTAATATTTTTAATAGACATTTCCTCAGCATTTAATGTTTGAAAATTATGTTTTGCAATTTGAATTTTGTGAGATAATTTCCTACAGGGTCACTTCTCACATTAACGTCAAGACTTTGTGCGCTTTGAAGCGCAACAAGCCTGCTGATGGAAGCCAAACACCATCCTTTATGCCTTTGCTCACAAAATAAATTAAATAAACATTATATTTAATGAAATAAAGGAAGCTGATTGAACGCCAGTAAACCGAAAAAGGAATAAATAGTTGATAAAACACATTGAACTGCTTCAAAATTAGCTCAAACAAAGAAGATTAGCTGCAAATTCGAAGTTCATGCGGCTTATGTGGCTGCAACAAGGGTTTTGTGGATTAAATTGCGCATTGTCGGCGACCGAGCATAAACTCATTTAAACATTAGGGTGGGGTGAATTATATAATTTTTGTTTTTTTTCCAATTTCAGGTGATATTTCTACAATCAATTTTTTTTGAAAAGTAAATGTAGTCTATGAAAAAACAATTATTTGTGACTACATACATAATGGCTTCTGAAATCTCTTCTTTTATATATATATGAGTTTCGGAATTTCAAAAAAATAATTTTATTTAATTTAATTTCTTATTTTTTTTTATTATTAAAATATAATATTTCTCAAAATTCCTAGGCATTCACAATAAAAGGAAAGCGGCGCGTCAGGCTACACTGGTCGGATATTTCAATCTATGATCATTTTTTTCTCGGTTTCAAAGTCGATGGGCACAATTCCTTAGAAAATACTGAAGGGATATTTCACAGATCTTCTAAATAAGACGACCACGTAATTGTACGAAGAATTTTTTTTCGATTCCAACTATTTTTCTTAAAGCACTTTGTGGAAAAATTAGGTCTAAAACTACACTGTTCTATTTTCATTTTGCCAAATATTCGATAGTTTTTCAAATCCTTCGAAGAACGAAACCTTTAGTCATCTACTAGCCGATGAAATTTGATATGGTTTTGGGTAAATTCGTAGTCTGTTATGCTAACCACTGCGAGAAGACTATTTTGAGTGTTGCCTCCACCATTTTTTATGGAAAATTCATAAAGTATTTAAATTAATTCATTTTTCATATGAATTGGATATTTTTTCGGCGGTAAAAGCCTATGGGACCCCCTATGAAACTATTCAAACCGTTGGCAATCATTAACAAAAATATCTCCGTCACAAATATTTCTAAAATCTGATAAAATAATTTGTCAACTAATTAATTTACTTATATTTCAAGAATTAAAAAAAAATGCAGTTCTATTCGAAATAGTATCAATTATCGGGCATAGTAAGATCCTTTTTCGTTCTTATACTTGTACAATCAAAAATACTTCTGATCCACTCTAATGTGAGACTACAGAGTCCTTATATTTATATATAGTACAATAAAAATTTACGTTCACATATACATATTTGTATTTACGACATGGCGTTTGCTTCTGCTTTCAAGTGTTTGTAATTATCTGAACACTTCACTTTTGGTTTGCTCGGTTAGCGAGTGTTGAAGTCAGTCAAACGAAAGTTGTTAAAATTAAATTCTTCTGCTGATGCGAAGTCGGAACACAATGCTCAGTTTAGAGGACCAAAATATTCAAAGAGCTTCTTCACATGTTTGTGGTGCATATTTTGATACATTCGAACAATAAATAGGCGCTGGAAGAACTAAACCACCTTTAAACGCCTGGTGCTTTCTGGGAGAAGCATCGAGGATTTATATGCCGTCGGTAAATACGCGAAGTAGTCCCTCAGGTTTTGAGTTACTTTCTCTCACCAAGAAGCTGCTGATTTGACGGAACTCTCGATACCGAATAACTATAGCATACAAACTGACCCCCTAACTGAGATTGTACCCTCCTAGCTAACTCATCGTCGGCTACCCCTTTATGTCTCGGCACCCAGATCAGGTGTACCTGGATTATAGGCGATTCAGCCTTCCTATGTGCTCCTCCACTAAAAGCCATCTAACCTCGTACGCTAATATCGCTTTTAGTGCCGCTTGACTGCCGCTAAGTATGGCGATACGCTGTTTGCGATAATTGTGGTAGATGTGGTGTTCTGCGCACTGACTTATAGCAAAGGCTTCTGCTTGAAAAATGCTCGGAAAGCGTCTCATTGGTATCGATTTAGTATGCGGTTCCGCAATACCTGCTCCACTGTCTGCCGGTGTTTTCGAGCCATCAGTCTACCACTGGATAGTGCCTCTCAGGAGTAGATCGAGCGTGGAGTCATTCCAGTCTGCCTTGCTGGCGAGAGTAACTCTAAAATCCTTTGTAAAGTTGATCCCCTTTGTAACGCCGTCTCTCACAAGAAGAGCCAGCGGTGTGTTTTCCCCTAGGACATTCATTTCTTAAGACGACAATCGTTACATCTACAAGCTTACTCCACCGTAAGCTTAAGTCTAATGTGAAGCCAAGGAATTTGATCTCTTTAGACACCTCCAACTCCCTGTCACAGAGTTAGGGGCCTTAAGCCCGGAAGAGATTTCGCTTAGTAAAAGGGGCTACGGTGGTTTTGGCTGGGTTGATATTTAGCCCTACTGTGTTGGACCATCTCTTTGCTAGACTTAAACCCCTTTGAACTATGTCGCAGAAAGTGTTCTCAAATTTGCGTCGAGTCATTATGACAATGTCATCGGCATATCTCTGGCAACGAATCCCATTGCCAGTGAACAACTCAAGGAGCTCATCTACTATTATTCTTCATAGAAGGGGGGATAGTACCGCACCCAGTGGGAAGCCTCTCGTAGTGCCAAGACGAATCTTGCTCTCACTGACTGGCATGTAGGGGTGCGATTTTCAGTGCCTCCGATCTTATATGGTTGTCCACAATCTTTGCCATCCATTTCAGCATGAAGGATGTCAGACTCATTGGCTGGACGGACTTAGTCAACGAGTAGTCTCTCCTACCTACCTTGGGGTTGAAAATTACCTTCGCTATTCTCCATAATTTAAAGTTTTCTGTTGTCTTTTGTTTATTTGGTTTGAAGAATTTCAAATTTAAACTATATCAATATTGCATCCATTGCGAGATACTCTCTCTTTCAATCCATCCAAATTTCTCCCAAACAAAGTAATGTAAAATTTGGTTATAAAAACGCTTGGGTAACTGCAAACGCTTTTCATAATGTTTCTTTCTCTATCGCCACTGGAAGCGTAGAAGTATCGTTTATCGCTGCCGCCATTTAACAACAGCGACTTTGTCAGTTCTCCAAACAGCATTACGTTTGCACCGGATTTTAATTCCGCTTTCAGCTGTTACTAACTACAAGATTACGTTTTATGTTTCCGTGTCCGGCATACTCGGTCGTCGTGTTATCCACTGTCCTTGTTGTGAGCGCTTTTAACCGAATGGCCGGAATTTTTGTTGCTTCGTTTGTTTGGTGGATAGTTCGTTTGTTGCTGTATGTTTTATTCTTTTTTCTGATAGAACGCCAACATATCATTCGCCACACATTGTGGCATTTATCTTTGCTATTCTTCGTCTTTCAAGATTTTCTATAACTGTGTTTAGGACTTAGTGTTATTATTCTTGTTCGCATTACCTTTCGCACTGCGGGTTTCGAAGTATTTTTGGCTATTTTTTTTTTTTTTTGACTTTTTATGAGAATAAATCCTTCGTTTTGCAGCTTCTCTTTTGACGGAATTTTGATATTTTCTTTTACTAAAAACTCTCGTTGTCTCAATATTTTTTTCACCATCACTTAGCGTTTTTATGATTGACCAATATTGTCGGAAATCGCAAAATTTTTTATCAGCTTGAAATTGCGCTCTCCTTAAAAATTTAATTGAGATCCAGATAACGTTTTTCAGGTTGCTCGATTTATTTTTTTCACGATTCCACAATTTGTTGGGGTTAGTATCTTATCTTAACAATAATCGTTAAGACCATGTTACCTTTGTTCAAAACACCATGAATTATTAGGTCTAGGTCTATGGTGATAGATGCAATTGTATCAAGTTGTTCGAACTGAAAATAATGAAATGGTTTGACCGATAAAAAGAACTGTATGTTCGGTCACACGCACCGTCTGGTTAAGCAAATATAACAACACATATTTTATACCAGTCTTACCATGCTGAATGACTGAAATGATAAATTTCTTAGATTATGTTAAATGTCGATCCTTAGAATACCGGTCCTTGTAGCAACTAAAACTTCTATATAAGAGATCATAAGACGCTCGCTCACAAATTTATAAAGTATACTGATCGTCTCACGTTTTGGCTGACAGAGTCAATTTCAGTTTCGGCTATGCTTCTGGTTAGCCAAATACAATGTAAGATTATCAAGATGTTTCAGCATCAGAATGGCAAAGGCTGCACTACGGAGAAGAAAGTGCCTGAATGTTTGCACCAGAGCCAAAAAAAGAAGCGTAAGATAAATATTTACGCATTACAGGAAAATTTAGTGAGAGGTTGAACCGTAAATCGCGCCAGCCTGTTTACTCAGCTGATAAAGTTTGTTCGATTTTCTATCTACTTTTATTAGTTAGTGGATTAGTTAGAGCCTCATAAGTATTGAAACAATTCATATAGAAATCATTGAAGAAGTGCTAATTTTTGGTGTAACCGAACATTTCAAACTCTTGCAGTTCGCTGGGATCAAAGCCAGGAAAATATTTAGAGTTGAAAAGTTTCCACTCTCAAATGAAGAGTTTTGAAGATGTCTAGTTCCAATTTGGAGTGAATATTTTAAACGTCATTTGCTATGGCGCTATGGAAGCTTAATTTTTTTTGAAATATTCCCATTTTTTTTTCTACGGAAAACTGTCGGAAAAAGGGGACAAAATCGATACTTTTTGTACGGACCGCCGCCAGTTTGTCAAATTAAAAAAAAAAAAAATAATAAATAAAAAGGCTTCCATAGCGCGATAGCGACATTCCTACAAATTAATAATCTTTTTGAAATTTGGTTTTAGACCAAAATGCGGCCGCAATCGTAGATATCGTACAAGACTTTTTATTTACATGTCATTTCAACAATTTATTTAATTATTATACACCCAATATATTAACAAAAAAAATCTTTTTGTATTCGTCATGAATGTATTTATCTATTTAAAAAACAAAACTGACTGATTAGTTAATTTCAACATAAAAAAATTCGCGAAAATCAGTGATTTTTCGGAATGAATAAAATTATCGGACAAACAATTTGCCTCAAATTTTGTATTTCTAACAAACATGCGTAGTTTGGAAAAGGCTTACGGTGATTCAATTTTATCAAAAACATAAGCCTACGAGTAGCAGAAAGACTTTAAAGACGGCTGAGAAATCGTTGAATACATGTCTCATTCTGGACGAACTTCGACCTCTTCAACTGATAAAAATACTAAAAAAGTTAATAGTATTATGCTTGGAAATCGTCGGTCAAGTATTAGAGAGATGGCAAGACATCTCTCGTGAATCTGCTCGAATGATTTTAGTGGATATTTTTAGTATGAAACGCGTTCTTCCTTCACTTTTCTCGATAAAGCTGACTAAACAGGTCTCTTTGAACATGCTTGATCGCGCTGGTTCAGATCCCATATTCATGGAGACCATTATAACTGTCGATGACTCACGGGCTTATGAGTTTGAAATGCGAATAAGTGAAAAATCATCGGAATGGAAGGAAAAAAAGGGCCGGAACCGAAAAAACCTCGGCAATCCCGATCAATAACCAAGATGAAGCTCATTGTTTTTTTCTTTATTCGTGGTTTGGTGTATCGAAAATTAAGGAGTTCTACTTGACCGTAAGAACATCCGTCGAAAGCGGTCGGAATTGTGGAAGAACAGTTTTTTTATTCTACACAATTATAACGCACGATAGCATTGAGACAGTTTGTATTATATATTATATGGTCGGGATTACTTTGAAGGCAATAAAATAAATATCGTTAAATTATTAAATATTTTGCGATTTATTTACAACTTCCAGGTACTATTCTGTCACAATGTATAAACATTATCTAGAGCATTCAAAATTTATGGTCTTTAACCAAAAATCTTTCCTGAACTTCAAAATCAGCACTGTTTTTTTGATATTTTGACCGCGAAAATTGAGGTTTTAGAGAATTCTGTGCTTTCCGCTCAAACTATCTCAAACTTTCATAACGTTTAACATTTATTGAGTCAACTAACAAATATATAAATTCCAATATTCTCGAAATATTATTTTTGATATTTACTTTAGCGCGATTTTTCTTCTATACCATAATCCATATCCATAAGCGAGCAAATGGCGGAATTTTCACCCACAACAGGAGTTAAAGTTTGTTACTTTAATCTTTCGTTTTTTGCGCAATTCCAATAATTTTTTTACAAATTGTAATACATTTTTCTTTTTTCTTATCTCACTCTCATAACACCGCAAATTCAGTTGATGTGAAAATGAGAATCTGCGCAAAAAACGGCAAACAAATAAAATTGCATATTTTTTCGACGCTAAATGGCAGCAAAACAAACAACAACAAAGCATATGCATGTAAAAAAGAATTAAGCGAAACAGTCGCAACAACAATGGTGAAACGGCAAAAAAGCATTTCCAAAACAAAAAATATGAAAAAATGCAAATAAATGGAAAAGTGCAAAAAATCATTGCATAATCAAAGGCGCAACAGCAGCGATTTCGACGAGTGCTGGGGCAAATTGAAATTTCTAAATGATAAAAAAAGTGGCAGACAAACAAATCAGCATAAAAGCAGAAAGCGAAATACTAAACTAAATTGCAATGCACAAACACACGCATACAAGCTAACATCCGTGTGTGTGTCTGTGTGTGTGGAATTACACATATCACAGGCATGTTTACTCAAATAAATACTTTAATGACAGCGTGTGTATGTGTGTGCTTTTGTTGGCATGTATTTGTTGAAATTGAACCTGCTCGCTGCTGCTTGCCGCAGCCGAAGTGGAGGGAGGCGGGTGCAGTATTTTTAATTACACCTCTGCAGGCTATAAAAATTTGTGTTTTTCTATATGTGGCAGACATGACATGGAGTGATGCGGGCGGACGGACGGCGTGATGAAGCAAAACGCTCGGCTCGAAAGCGAACTCACACGCAAGCACACACACACACATGTATATATATGCATATGTATAAGCGTTTGTGGCAGCACTGTGGCTTGAGGGGGCTTTGCGTTATTTTTTTTATTGCCTTGAAAGCTCATATGGCCCTCAGTGTAAGTGTGCGTGTGAACTTCACTTGTGTGTTTGCGCGTGTGTGTGAGTGAGCATATTTTAGCATACGGTGGCTTGTCTAATTTGTATAAAACAATTTTCAACCGCATTGGCAAAACATGAAAGCAAACTCGCTGAGCTAGCCCGCCCTTCCCGCTCTCTGCGCGCCAAACCGCTAACAAAACTAAAACCAACAACAACAAATATGGCAAAAATACCAACAACAATAGCAAAAGAAATGCATGTATATACATAAGTACAGCAATAACAAAAACGTATTAGTTGGAATTGAATAACAAATTGAAAGCGTACGAAATCTGCAGGAATCGAATTGCAATGCACTGAATGTCCCGCTGCCCGCTGCGCCCAGCCTCTCAGTGCTACGCTCGCGCAGCTACTGTGGCTGTGGCGAACATCTCGTTTGAATTTATTTCATTGATGGCGCCCGCAGGCCATGTTGGGATTATCAATTTCATGCTCTCTTGTCGATTCGATTTTATGTTATGCCAACTCACATAAACACACACACACGCCCTGCATGCTGTTGCTGCCGCCTGTGTGTTTAGCGATGTGCGTATTTTCATTTGCATATGTATAAACATATCTCAAAACAAATAAACGAAATTAAAAGCAATTTCAACAACTAAATGATAGTGAATTTCCATAGTGCTGCACATAAGCAGTCGAACCATGCACATTAAGGTTGTTCGAAACTGGTCTGCCGCGTTTTAGAAATCACTGTATGAAAGAAAGCGAAAAATAAAATTTTTTTATTTTAATTTCAAGCTTCATTTAATTTTCAAAAATTATGATAAAAATATAAGGTGACATTGTATTTATTTTGAAAATTCTTTATTTATTCTTCCAAATCAATTTCATCCCCTTCAAAGTAATCCCCTCCCGATGCAATGCACTTATGCCAACGGATTTTCCAATCTTCGAAACACTGGTTGTAGTCACTTTCCGGGATGACCTTCAGTTGCGTCTTCGCTGCGGCTTGAATCTCCTCAATCGTATAAAAACGGTGTCCCCGGAGCGGTCTTTTGAGCTTGGTGAACAGCCAGAAGTCGCACGGCGCCAGATCAGGTGAATACGGTGGTTGCGGAATGATATGGGTTGAGTTTTTGGCGAAATGATCTGAATTAGGAGGGCCGTATGGGATGGTGGATTATCGCGGTGTAAAAACCAAGAATTGTCTTTCCACAATTCCGGTATTTTCAGGCGGATAGCGTTACGCAAACGACGCATAACGTTCAAATAATATTCCTTGTTGATTGCTTGACCGGTTGGAAGGAATTCATAATAAACAACACACCACGATAATCGAAGAAAACAGTCAACATGACCTTGATTTTTGAGCTACTTTGGCGCGATTTTTTTGGTCTTGGCTCTCTTTTGGCACGATATTCGCTCGATTGATCGGTTGTTTCGGGGTCGTAAGCATAGATCCAAGTCTCATCGCCAGTTGCATCGTTTCACACACTTCAACGCGACGACTTTTTTCCAGAAAATTCACAGTTTTCGGTACCAGTCGAGATTTGACGTGCTTCAGGCCCAAAACATCCTTCAAAATGGTATTGGCTGAGCCTTTCGATATGCCAACTTCATCAGTAAGGTCTCTAATTGTTAATCGATGGTTTTTCAACACCAAATCTTTGATTTGTTGAACGTGAGCTTCGTCGGCTGAGGTTGATGGTCGCCCTGGACACTTTTCGTCTTCGACACGTTAGCTCCCGGCTTGGAACTCACTATACCACTTGCAAAAATTTTTTTTAGACATAGCCTCATCACTGAAGGCTTTCTGCACCATCCTCAACGTATCCGCAGCAGAAAATTGATTCCATAAACAAAATTTAATGCAAATTCTTTGCTAAACAAATTTTGAGCAAAAAACGAAAAACTCATTTTTAGCAGCTCAAAAAACGACACGTATCTCATACACTAATGAATATTTTGACATGAAATTTGATATAAATGTGACTGACAGTACTACCAACTTAAAAAAAAAAACAATTCTCCAAATCCTTCGACGCGCGCAGTTTAAATTTAAATGTCACCTTATTTTATATTTTTGGGCACAGTAGTACTCGTATACTTAATTTTTACTGATCTGACAGCTCTGAAAGCCAAAAGCAGTCTGCAGAGCTAAGTACTGGATTGCAAGGAGAGCAAACGAGAGCATCATTGCAAGGATATATTAATATAGGATTGAGTCCATCACTAAGTATTTTCTTACTTGACCCCAACTTCACACCTAATCGCTTTCTTCTTCGCCAATCATTCTTCCTATTCACTTCTTGGCGCCAATTACAGATTCCAAGTATTTTCTGGTTTTCTGGTCATCCTAATGGAGTGGAGGTCTTTCTCTCAGAGATCTGGTGTTTTCGTCCATTCGGACGACATGGCCTAGCCAGCGTAAACACTGTCTCTTAATTCGCTGATTCATCAGATGTTGATATCGTTCATGCCTCTACACCATATAGCAAGACGGGGATAGTGAGTGAATTATGAAGTTATGTGATCTGTACGGAGATGTGTTGACCGAACGTCAACAATTATAAAATTTTATAAGAAAAAGTCGTTGATCACTGAATAACAACTAGAGAGGTTGCTGAACGTCTCAATTTGTTTAACACGACCGTTAACAAGCACGTTTAGGACTTATTTCGGAGTTCAAAATATGGGTTCCTCATGTTCTTACAGAACGAAATTTGCTTCGTCGCATTAACGACGATGATTTCCTATGGAGGGTCAAAGAAGTGGTATATTTTTGAAGTACCAAAAAAAGTTATGTTGTCTGTTTAGTAAGATTTCAAAGGGATCTTTTATTTCGAGCTTTGCTCAACAATACCACGATTAAATTTGGTGGATATTGTGAACAGTTGGACAAATCAAGTGAGGCTCTCAAACAGAAGAGGCCAGAATCAACAGAAAAGGTGCAGCGTTCCACCACGCTAATGCGAGACCTTGGACAAGTTAAATGACCGCAAAACTTTTGCAGCTTGAATGGGATGTGCGATCACAGACCACATTCTCCAGGCCTGGTACCTACGAACTGGTCTCTGCAAAATATTTTAGTTGGTAGAACATTCAGGTCAAATCAAAAGCCACTTGGACCAGTTTGTGGCCGTAAGAATCAAGCGTCACAAAAAATAAATATTTAGCAAATATATGAAAATAAAATATTTAAAATATAATATAATTTCCAATTCACTCACAAATGGTTCAGCAAGGAACTGATATAAATATTTATAAATTGTTTTTGGATTCGAACTCATAGCGATATAAATATTGAAATTATTTTTAGCTTTCTATCCACAATTGAAGAAATTCAGCGTGTTTGGACACTTTAGTGCCACCCTAGCTTACACTGCCACACATGTATTCCGGCAAGCTGATATTTGCTTATTTTGCAATAAACTCAACGTCCGCGCTCTGAAGCCCGCTCCCTGCCATTGAGATGCTTTTGCTTTGGCGCTTTGATGGTGGCCCCTAGGGGATCCTACAAAGTACTCTAGTAACCAATGATCGTTTTGGAATAAATTTGTTGTATCAAAAAAATCACATACAGCTAAACTTGCCACACAACACTTAGTTTATATGTATGTACATGTGTAACGCACATAAGACCCCACCGGGCATATTAAATGCATATGGATATGCTGAGAGAACATAAACGAGCCCCGTAGTACAATTTTGCAGCGGATCAGAGATTTGAAAAGCAGCTGGAAATATAAATATTAGTACCCAAAATCAATAAAAGAAGAACGCAAATTAATGAGTTGTAGATTGTGTTTCTAAAGATGATTGAGACTAAAGAATGTTCCAAAAAATCAGTGAAAAAAGCTTGCCTCACGGAAAATGAGATTGTGGAATATAGATTTCAAGATCATAGTCTACAAATTTGATTCGGTAAGTGTAGTGTAGTACACATTACCCAGGAACCACTCTAGGAGTAATTGAAAGTTCAATTTATTCACCACCTTTTGCCATGTTGCAGACACACACTGCCACGAAAGCAAAAAAAAGTTGCGGCAAATTGAATGCTAAATCACAATATGTGCATAAATTAAAAAATAAATACTACGGATCATAAAAAATAATGCAGATATATAAATAATTGTACATATCTACATATGCATCGAGGTTGTTCGCTATTATATTCACATATTTATATGGGTGTAATCTGCTGCAAATGATACTGGAAATAACCGTTGGTTCTGTTTCTTTTTCCTTTTCAGCGCTAAAACAAATATTTACTGTACTATCAATTTGAAGATATGAAAATACCATTCAAACAAATTGTGGCCACTTGAAATTTATTTGCTGTATCAAGTGGTCTCTTAACATTCGCTTCAAATGGACGAGTGGACTTGAGGTTTTGTATGGCAGGTGATTACGCGCACCACTCGAGTTTTATGTTCGGTAAGCGCGTTAAAATAGACAACAAAAAGAATATTTAGACGAGTCGAGTAAATAAAGTAACTAGTAATCGCCGAGTTTGATTGCTTAAGTTTCTATTTATGATTTATTTAATTTAGAGTGGCTTCTGAGTAAAACCAAAAGCGTGCCACTATCGTGATATTTTTGAACTCTTTTGTTCGAAGAAGAGATTAGGGTGGTGAGACTAAAAAGGTCGATTCCGTAGAAAAGCCAATAAGATAAGCATATTGGAATTTTGTATGTTGACACATTACATTGAGTACACTGAAGATCATTGACAAAATTAACCACTTTAGATATTTAAATTCAAGTTGATCCTTTACTATGTCATTTGGTCTCATTTATCAATACTACATCAATGAACCTTCCGTCTTACTAACCACAGCATAGTAAGATCTTTTCTTTTTGATTTCCCCTCACTTCCCAAAATCTTAAAATGAAGGACGCGTTTGAGTTCGTCAATAATATTATAGGTCCAATGTATTTTTCAAAATCGTAATAAGACGATTTTGCGGCTAACTTGTTGAAACCAGTAACTTTGAAGACCTTTCTCAAGTGGTTAGGTGACGATATAATGAGCCAAGATGGATCGATATTATTTCCATTGACTATTTCAAATTGGTTGGATTTTAGTGATTCAATGGCGTAACATGGATGTCGACGGAGACACAGAGGATGGTTAGGGAACCTAAAATCAAATCACCGAAAGGTGTATGGCTCTGAAAGTTGCTATCAGATTTAGAGCATTTAGGTTTTTTAATCAACACACGTCTGAACGTTCACAAATCCGCAGATGCTTTGACTTTATACCGAATCTTTGGGATTATTGAGTCAGCAAACAAAACACAGGCAGTTTTTTCCCTACTCACATACCAGCGATGGTTTATGGATGGTTCAACGCTTGGGGGGGAGGTTGGTGGAGGGGTAAATTTTTAGGATCTCTCTATGAAATTCAGTTTCGAACTTAGTGACTATTACGATACTAGCCTAGAGCTAACTATCCGAGCATTCAAGGCTCGTTACAAATGGCAGCGAGTCACTCTGTGATAAGACTAGTTTGAGTGCCAGACCACAGCGGAATCGCAGACAACTGATGAACCGACAAGGAAGGGACCCTAGTCCAGCTATCAGTGCAGCGGAAATAGATTGGTGGTTGCTTCTCCTTGCCTGCCTTTTCCAGCCCTGGGCTGTCATCTGTTCATGCCCTGTCGGAAAGTGAGCCCTTTTCCCTCAATTAGGCTAGCATCTTTCTAGTTGTGTGGGTGCTAACAGGTCATTACCCTATCGGGGTCCATGCTGTAAGGCTGAGAGCCTTAGGTTGAAGAGAAGGTGGAATTATCTCGGAATATTACTGATGGTCTCGCGTTTGCCAGGTAAAGGCTTAAACACCTGGGAACTCATAGTTTCAGAAACCAAACACAAAAGCAAATATTTATTGACTACAAAGCTGTTTACTGATTTATACGTTGCGAAAAAAAATCATCCGAAAATGTAATTAAATTCCCTAGGTAAATGATATTTCGAAAATATATAAGTTGGTAGGACTGTCCTTAACTTTTATGCCAAATTTGGGCGCGATCTGCTAACCAATATGTTTACAGCAGCTTCTTAAGTCGGTACATCTCAGTAGAGCGTTGCGATTTTTACAATGGATAAAAATACCTAATAAAGAATCAGTCTAAAATTTTTTATTTCTCACCAAATTTTTGTATGTAGAATCGTTACGAATATTGTAAAATGCTTATAGTGATTCAGTTTTATCAAAAAAAAAAAAACATGCTTACGAGTGGTAAAAAGCCCTCAAAGTTGGTCGAGAGATCGTTGAAGACTAGCCTCGTTCTGGGCGATCCTCGACATCTTCAACTGATGAAAATATTAAAAAAGTGAAAGATATGGTGCTTGAAAATCGTAAAGCAAGTAGTTCGGATTACAGGAGTTCTAATCTTATGGCATCACAAAGGACTGCATATAGTAGTTCAAGTGTTATCTTTGGATCAACCTAACCTAATTTAACCTACCTAAAATCAAAGTTTGTCTATGATCTTTTTAATTTTTTTTCTAGCGATTATATATAATAAGCTGTAAAATTTTAATACAACTATTCTCCAATAGTTATACCAATAGTTATACATGGTATGTTATAACTGTTATAACCACACACTCAATGTGGTTTACCCATTAGTGTTCGACGGAACTTCAAAAGACTGCAATTTCAACTAATCCCCTCGGACTTATGATAATTTAAAATAAATGAAGCTTCTGTTGTAAAATGAAATTCAGCAGCAAAAGCCGGCAACACGCTTATCACAGTGGCGCAGGACACATCATTTGCCAAAATGGCGTCCGCAAAAATGGCAAATCCTATCGAACTAAATGCGACTACAAACGAAATGGGCTTTGTGGCAATTCAATAACATTTTCGATCGCCTCAAATGCAGTATGCAAATTGGCTAAGCGGCGAACAAGCAAAACAAAAACAAAAGCAAAAGACAAAAACCAAACAAGACACAAAAACACAAAGCGACATGAAAAAGTAAACAAACAACAAAAATTGCAGCACAAAAACGCGGCTCTAATCCTTTTTGTGGGCTTAGCGAGTGTTTTGTAGTGGGCAGCGGCCGCAAATCGCCTAACTACACTGTGCAACACAGCAATCGGTTAATTTGGTATGCGCTATTTTTAAGCTTTTTTGTGCTATTTTTTTGGGGGGAAAATTGGTTTGCATAGAATTTGGCTAATAACGGCATGTGGCTCTGTGTTGCACAATAAGCCCACGCGCGAGTGATGGCCAAAGTGTTGCTGCTGCATGCGTGTGGTCAACATTGCCGCACACATACATGAATGTGGCGGAAAATCTATGTGTGTGTGTGTGTGTGCATCGATGTGTGCGTGCATAAACGCCGGTTGGGCGCATTTGAAAGTGCCGAAATATTCCGGCGCCTGAAATTCGGTTTTGTTTTCGAAAAATTCCGACTTTTTACTTGGCAGAATTCGCAGTTAATTGCCGCGTGCGCGCTGCCTTCGCAACCGTGAGTGAAATCTGAAAATCTGAAACGTTGCATGCGGCATTGCACATCGCATGTCGCACAATGCTTCCGTTCTGCGGTGATTTTCCTGCATTTGCATCCATTTCCGCTCTTCGCTGGCGCTTCATTTGCATTTTTTGCTCCCACAATGCTGCGTTGTTGTTATTATTATTTTTTTCGCATTTTTGTGTGCGTTCAACACGTTGGAAAACTATCGACAATGTTGTTGCATGGCGGCAGCAGCTGCCGCTCTCCAATTGCCTTCACAAAATAAAAAGTGCCGTTATGTTTTTTCTTCTTTTTGTTGTGCAATGATTGTTGTTGCAACTGTAGTTTTTAGCATTGTACGAGTTGTTGTCGCATCAGCCGCTTATCAAACCGTCAACAGGCAGCGATTTTTCGCTTATTTCGCCGCGCCAATGGACACAATTTGCGATTTTTTTAATTCGCCGCATTTTGTTGTTGTTTCTTTGGATTTATTTTGATTTTTGTTTTAAGCGCAACTTTCGTGCCACCGCCCCGCGCTCTTGTTGCATGCAATTTCAGCTGTTTTGTTGTTATTGTTGTTGTTGTTATTTTTATTGTTTTTGTATTTATTTATGCTTCTTGTTGCTGTTGCACGCGCTGCTTAGGGACTTTGAGGCTGCTGCGGTCGGTTGTGCACACAAAGGCTTTTATGCCAATTTTTTCCAAACTTTTTGTTGTTGTTTTCATTTTTTCTATCTTCCATTTTGGTTTGTTATTTAATTTTATTGCCGTTCGGCCAACTAGTTCGCGCGCTTGTGTGTGTGCTGGTGCGTGTGTTGCTTGTGTTGCATGTTCATCATTTGCATCATTTCTGCCTTTTGCTTTTGTGCGCTCGCCAGCGTATTGTCCTGTCGATTTATTCAAATGCGAAATCCTGTAAAATCCCACTCAGCCGTGAATTTTGGTGACGACAGCAGCGGCGTTGTTGCCGGCTGAATTATATAAGTAGGCATTGAAATGTTGCAAGTTGAGTGCTTGCCACCCGGCCACCCATTCAGCGCCTTTGTTCCAATGCGCCTCTTCAGTGCGAGCGCGTTGAGTGGCTCTTCAACGTAACAAATACAAATACAAATACAAATACAACTGCAATATAAATAGAAAATCACATAAATCCTTGCTATTCTTTGCTAAATTAAAAAATGCAAAATTTTAAATTAAAGAAAAATACACCATGCCGCGTTCGGCGAGCATTCTCCTCGCTCGCTGTAGGCAAAACGCGTTGCGCTTCACTTTATTTAGTTGCCAACAGCAGACACAACACAGATAGCAACCCCCAAACAACTAAAACAACAACGATAATAAACGCGCAGCAGAGGGAAGAGCGTTGCTGCTAACCGCTCGTCCCGTTATTAAGAGTGAGCTTCCAGCTCGGTGTTAGTTCGTTGAAGTTTTAGATGGGAAACACATCACCTGCTCGATTCCATTCAATTCAAGTACGTTGTCGATTTCGAAGAGGGTTCTGTTCTAGGGATGCTTTAATTCAAGCAGGATAATTTTTTCTGAGTACTTTTTATAAAAGATTTGGGCTTTTTGGTTCATAAGTTATAGGAGTGTTTGCTAGACTTTTTCAGTCTGTAATTGCGGATGTTAGTAAAAAGCCTCAATTTCTGGAAAAGTTTACAAACTTTTGGTGTGAACCATTGTTCTTCCTTTCAAAACTGTCTCCATGAAGACTGTTTAAAAGAAATCGGTAAGCGATAAACTAGGCTGTTTTCGATTAACTGCTCAGTCCTGGAATTCCTAAAGACCTGAATTTCTACCTTTCCTGCTCAGTCCTCGAATTCCTAAAGACCTGAATTTCCACCTTTCGCGAACCCCATAGCGGTTTTTTTTTATATTTTATAAGACACTGGTTCTAATTGACAAGCGATGTCAACACTCCTAACAAAATGTTAATGATTTCCTATCAAGTTTCTAAAGTGACGGGAGCGCTAAAAACCACTTCAACGGCAATAGAATCGTTACTCGACCTACCTCCAATAGACATTGCACTGGAAAGCTTTGCGGTAAAAAACTGCAAGATAGGCAGCATTGGGTGAGTACTCCACAAGGACCTTTGGGCATAGCTCAATAAGCGGGCACTGATGGGTAAATTAGACCACATATCCATAAGCTTTATTTGAAAGAGAAGGTTCCAAATCATACTATACGAAGATGGATGGTAGATGTAGCGGCGGCTAGAAAGCGGCTGCTTTTTGGCCACAAAACAGTTCCGGGAAACCAAGCAGCAGAAACTTACAACAGAGTTGACAGGCAGACCAGGGCGAGATCTAGTGCTCGACTCAAGTATTTAGGAGTTTCGGAGTTCAGATGACAGGATGAAGTTTCCAACGTAGACATCAAGTCGTTCTTAAAATTCGCAAAAAACGGCGACATCCAGTGTGACGAATTCTTCCTTTTATCCTAACAAAACCTCCATCTGCTACTAAGACCCTGTAGGTGATTGTATGGCGTGAAGGCCGGCCAGTATAACCTAACCTACCAGGTGAGTTCGAATATACTTGGTGAAAAATCCGGATCCACTCGGGTACTTAGTATGTAGATACAAAAAGAAACCGTATACGTTACTGGATTTTGGTTTTGGTGCGAGTTTGGCAGTAATACTCCCTAACACATAATTAAAAATACTTTCTTAGAATTTATATACGATCTCAAGAGCAGCCGATCTCTCGACGCTTTTGTTGGTAATAAAAGTGAAGGAAATACGTTTATCTAGGAAATCTCTATTATTTCAGGCTTCGCTTGATGAGTTGGAAACCGAAGTTGGACCTCACTTTCCCTCCAAGTCCAATAATGGCTCAGGAAGGCAAGCTTCCGTATGCATTTAGTTACTGAATAGACTTGCATAAAAACCATCTGCTGTTCCGACACGAGTTTAAACTTCTTGCACCAATTTTTTGGATGATACCCGAACTTTTTTTCTTTATTGGCGTAGACATCGCTTTCGTGGTTATAGCCGAGTTTACAATAACGTGTCAGTCGTTCTTCCTCTTCGCTGTTTGGCGCCACCTGGAGATTCCAAGTGTAGCCAGACCCTTATCCACCTGTTCTTTTCAACGGACTGAAGGTCTTCATCTTGCTCTGCGTCCTCCGGCGGGTACTGCGTCTAATACTTTCAGAGCTGGAGCGTTTCCATTCATTCGGACGTCATGAATTTTTGCGCTCATAGTTAGTTCTCTTCCGTCGGGGCGTAGGCGCAAATCAGCGATATGTTGAAGAACTTCGCAGAGTTGCGGATTGTGGCTAGACGCTTATCAACTCGAACTTATAAAAACCTGCTCTCAGAACTGTTAAAAGATTTAAAAGTCCACCTAAACAGAACTGATGCACTGCGGATCGTTAAGTATTAGTTTACGAATACTCGGGTCAATGGGCTTTGGTTCTTGGGTCAATGTAATCTCGTAAGTACGTCGATCGAAATCTTAATGGCAGAAATACTCAACTCAGCAGACCCGTTTTCCTCAGACCTCAACCACACATTGTCTCAATCCGAGGTCGTAAAACTTGCAGCGTTACATCTTTAAAGCTTCCTCTGTTTCTAATCACTTTAAATGCAAAAGGCAGCACCATAAGTAGGTATGTACTTAAGTTTCACAGCTGCAATTGGGCAAATCGCTTTTATTCAAGCCATAAATTGAATGATGGCTCCTCTGATTTCCCGTTTTTATTTCTCTTACTTCAATTGCTGTGGCTGCAATTTTTATTCGAAACTGAAATTTTCATTCGGTTGTAAACGAGACTTTAATGAATGCCACCAACAAGCTGCCACCGCCACCACCAGCGCCGCAAATCCAACCGACAACGCCAGCGACGCAGCCGCAACTTGAACAACGAGCTTGCGAATCCGCCGCGGCTGAGCGGAAAGCGGAGCAAGCTGCCTACAGCAGCAAGCCAATGCTGGCTAGTTGATGCAAAACGACTGCCGCACTCGCCGGCTTGTATACATATGTATGTATATATTGTACATAAGTAGTTGTTGCTGGCTTTGATGGCTTTTCAAAATATTCATTTTCATTTTCATTTGCATTTTTAGAAGCGTTGCGCTCTCTATTTTTTATTATTTCTGCAATATTATGGTTGTGGCGTTGCTGTTATTCCTGTCGAATCGCGACTGTCAGTCTTCATCGCCTTCGACAGCATCCTGTCGGCACTCGTCAGCAGCGCTGCTTATTTGTTTGTACCGTTAACGCTTGTTGTCTAAATATTTGTGCGCCGTTGACTGTGTGGGTGTGTTTGTATTTTTAGCTTTGCGCTGCGCTGCGCTGCGGTTTGTTTATATTCAGATTATTTTCTTTTGATTAAATTCGCGTTCATTACGAAGGCATTTTGCATTTCCCACTCGCAGTTTCATGTTTTTCCGCTTTTTAGTTGAATTTTGTTTTGTTTTGCCACCTTTTGTTTTTATTGCATTAGTTATTATTGCTGTCGTTGTTTTTGTTTTTGTGGCTCCTGCCACTCCTCCTCCTCGCCTCACATTTGGCGTGGAAATTTAATTTATGCAAATTACTTTAATGCCCACATTGCCAAGTGATAACTAAGTAATGTGAATACATTTCGAATATACACACACATATACATCCACATATACACGTACATACAGGCAAATGAATTTTTATTTGTTTTTATTGCAGAGCTTTGAATTTTTCATTTAATTTCGCGGACATAATGAGCTTTTAATCACTGCCGCCTGTCAAAAGCGTGGCAACGGCGGAAACAAACAAACAATTTGGCCGAAAATATATGCAAAAGTTGCCTAATATTATGTTTATTATGTGAAGGGAGTTACTTACTTGAAGAAATTAGACTCATTTGTATTCACTTTAAAATTTGAGGGAAGTGCCGAGAGCTGTGTAATTAAAATTTTAATTTCCACTCAACAGTTACGATCATTAATTACGACGAAAAAATTTTATTTTCATAAAAATAACGGTAATTAAAATTTCTTGCCTATACTTTCGACGTTTTACCGTCAGCCTCGACTTTAAGTAATTCTTTCAAAGTCCTTTTTTTTTGTTCGCGACTTGTGAGACTATAATTTCTGTTAAAAGTTTGGCTAGGACTCCAGTTAAATTTTTAATTTTTTTAGTTTTACGCGAAAACATTTTTAAGATGTTTATGAGTAGCTAATTCTTGAGTCCTATTTCCCACAATCAACGACCTTTCCGAGGTTATACCGTGAACAGCGTATATTAATCTTGCCACGTTGTGTGTAACACCAAGAAGAAACCCTTGCAGACCTTATACAATTTTTATATCCAAACGATCAGACTGACGAACTGACGCCGCATCGATATGAACGCCTGGATGCAGTGAATCGGGGACGCTGGAATCATGTTAGAACACGGCAATCTGGACTACAACAGGATGCCTCTTGATGTCTCCTATCGAACATCTGCCTAGTAAAGCCCGTATGCTCCCAGTTAAGCAGCATAATGAACTCTTCTAAAAGCAGTTCCTGCTGGGGTGCTTTCGCAGAAATTATACTTGGAGTCACCTGCTTGGAGCGGAACTGCCTCTTAGGCGTCGACAATATAAGACAATACGCTGACCAGACTTCGGCGCAACTAACTTCCAACAAGCACTGGCCGCCATTCACAGCGTAGCCATCAACACCTTTACCGGCTACCTTTCAGTGAATGACGTACTTGGAGTCAACCCATCATCCATTGCAGGCGAAGAGCTCGAGTTGACGCGAAAAACGAGAGTGACCCTTGCTCATCTTCGTTCCGGACACTGTAGCAGGTTAAACTCTTGCATATCCACAATTGACCTTGACATATTAAACATATGTACATCATGCAATGAATCCCCTCATGACACTAGCCACCTCTTTGCATGCCTTGCTAACCCCACAAATTATCTAATCCTTACCATCATAATGGGGATTAGGTACAATAAACTGAGTAGATTTAGCCCTGACCCTCTGTCTGTAAACACGTAAACTGGTTCCTCAGCATTTGAAATATCGATCTGAAATTTTACTACATATAGCTGCTTTATAGAAAACTATTTCATTTGACGAAATACCTTCAATAAATTTGATACCGATTATTGTCTGAAGTAATGGCCCTATCTCCGAAAAAATAGTTCAGATCGAAAAACTTTCTTATGGCTGTCATAAAAACTTGTCAATCCAAATCAGATTCTTGTAAGTATTTGTATTTGGGTAGGGTATTATAGCTCCATTGCAATCGAAGTTGGTGTTTTTTTCCTATTTTCTTTACTTTTATCGAAGTCGACAGTTCTTTTTGAATTCAAATACCTTGGTGAGCGATGTCAACAACCATAGAAAATACAATGAACCTTATGGTTGAGGACCACGGTAAGCATTACTTGCGATTGTCGTGAAGTTTTTAACCTTTTTAATATAATTTTTTCCAAATCGATAATTTAATTCTAAGAGGCCCACTTCATTTAATCCAAATGATTCAACACTGTCAAATTGAGAGCTCCTCCACCTACAGAATCCATTTTTCTTACAAAAAAGTCTATCCAAGTGGTACTACAGTGAAGAAGTTCAGCGCCGTGTTATTAGCATGTATAATCATCTACAAGCGATCTATAATAAGCAATACGTAGCAATATATGTGGACCTTTGGGTGACCGTCAGATACCACCATTGAATCCGACAACAACGAAAACTTGTAGCAAAATAAAGAGTGAGATAGGTACTAAAAGGCAGTCGTTGTTTGATTTTTCGATATACTATATATCAAAGAAAAGCAATATGTAGAATCAAGTGCATTGAGATTTTTTTTTAATTTGAGAATATTGATTGACCTAGGTGTCACATCGTGTAGCATAGGGTTTTCACGATGGTCAAAGAAAAATTTTCAGGGCGTCAAGTTGAGTAGGATGGTTCGACACACTTAAGAAATCAGGAGCCAACTGTTCGATAAAGGCGCCACTTTTCCACTCTTGCAGTATGCCTTCCCTGCTTGTTGATCGCATGCTTGATGGTCTAATGCGTGGTGCTGCTTCAAACCTGGCTAGCCCATTACTTTTAGGAATATTCTCTCAACATTTTTCTATTTCATTAAAAATTTTATATATTTAAAAAAAAAAATTGTTTTTTTTTTATTATTTTTTGTGTTCAAATAATCCTATCAACTCGCTATTTATTGGATTACTTAAGCACTTAATGTTTTCATAGCTCTCCTAATAAAATTATTCCCGAAAAAGCGGCAAAAATAAACTAATTTAATTTTTGTATTAATCACTTTTATTCAATTACTTATTTTGATTTCGATTACATATTTATAAACAAACTCTCCTAACACCCCCTCCACTCTACAAACTGTTTGTAATGTTTTTGCCGTTGAGCCCTAATATATAGCTAATATTTTGTCACATTGTTGTTCTTAACTTAATTTATTTTGTTTTGCTGGCATTATTTATAGGCTTACTTTAATTACTCATTATTTGTGTTTATTCATTTATGCATTACGTACAATACTTCATAAATAACTACTAATTACAATTGTTTTTGCCACATTACCGCTATGAATACAAAAAAAATTAACTCAAAAAAATGTTTATACAAATCACACTCACAGTAAAAAATATATCACAACTAGCATGAGATAAAAAAATTGTGTCACGCGAGTACTTATCTATTTAGTAACAGCATTTCTATAATTCATTTAATAAAAAAAATTCATAACTATAATTATTTGGCAGCGCAAAAATTTTATTTTTTTGTAAATTTCAATATATTTAGAATCTGTTTAATTATAAAAACAACAACTTAATTTCATGAAAAAATTAGCTGGATTTCTAAAGCTTGTCCGAAAATTGCTAAAAAAGTGAAGCGTGATTAAAACGAAAATATTTACTGCCGCCTTTGTTTAAGCGCGACCAACAAATCAATATTGGACAAGCGTGTGTTAGTGTTGTTGCTGTTTCCGCTATTAAATGGCTAATAAATTAAAATTTAATTTAGTATCAACGGCAATTTGGCATTACATTTTTTGCCATTACCAAAAATAACAGCGCACACTTTTTTGTAGTTGTTTGCATTGGCCGCTGAAATTGTTGAAAATTAATTTAAAGCCTTTTAAGCTCATTAAGCCGTATTATTTATTAACGGCTTTTTGCGGCTTGTAATTTTTAATAACTTCAATTTAACTGCATATGCTGTAATTACAGTTAGACGCGCTTCACTCGTTAGCCAAATAGTTTTAAATCGAATCAGCCGAGTTATTAGGCGCTGCCTGGGAATTTTAGAATTTCGTAGAAAACGCTAATTCAATAATTTAATCAAAAAGAGTAAAGCGCAAGTTGTAATTTATTTGTGCGTGTATGTGTGTGTTTTTTGTGGTTTAGAATTGCGTCAAATAAGGCTAATGGAATTCTCAATTTTTTACTTTCTTTTCTGATTTTATGGTTTAACACTTCTCGCTTTATTAGTAGTGCGCGACTTGCGTAAACAAAATTGATTTATTAGAAGAAATTCTGCTATAATAACCAATATATCAGTTACCAAATGTGAGTACAGGAACTTGTTTAAATTTTCGCAAGAAATTGCCTTTCAATATACAAATATTCGGCACTCGCTTCGGTACAATGTGTTTTCGCTCATAGAACATAGAGGCATAGATCAAAGAGGCAGCTCACGAAACGTTATTTGGTCACACGAAAACGTACCTGAAAGTTTACCGCAACCGAACTACGAACTGCCCTTCAATATGATATGACATCTACTTGCGCTGATGGCTTCTAAATATTGAATCTATTAGACATGTCAACTGAGTAAAATCAAACCGTAAAATTAGTGTTAAGAAAAGCGAGACGATCGTTGAAAATGAAACGAGACTTCCAACACGAGTTTTATGATAATTTTTAAAAATTAATGAAAATGATAAATTTCAAAATTTCATAGAAGAATTTATTGAAAATATTCATTAACTCGCTAGATTTGTAATCTGTTGTTGGAGCACGAAAAAATTTCTGACAATAAAAACTCAAGTAACACACAGCGTGTACTATATTTGGGAAACAGTTTCAAAAAGATTGTTTATTAGGTTCTGAGTAACCCTTGCTGACTCTATAATCCTATTTTTTTGACATATTTTCGAAAATATGTTCGAATCACTAGTTTTTAACCAGTTTTGAACCCGTTTTTAACCAGTTAGTAACACAGTTGTCTCCTACAAGTTAAAAAAACTGTTCTGTTGTTGTAACGACATAATTCTACCGAGTTAAGAGTACTTGTTCGGATAAAAATTGGGGTCCGTTCCGGTTACGTAAACCCGACCATCACTGAAACGGCTCGAATGAAAAGTGGTGGTGAACTATAACCACCTATTATGATTGGTTTAAAAATGAAAATGAAGAATTGGATGTTAGGTTTCGATGACTGATTTCTCGGCATGGCGGAAGAGATCAATCTTAGAATTTATGTTGAATCATTTGTAAAAAGAATTGGTGGTTAGAAAGTTTAATTCTTATACCAGGCTTTAATTTATCTGCAAGGCTATAATTCCAATAATTTCAACCGTGGTTAGGCATAATCGAACAACTCTAATAGGGAAAAGTTCTATCGAATTTTGAGGTTATTTCAGCTTGTAAAAGTATACTTAAATTCAAATTTTAAACTAGAAAAGTGGAAACCCTCAAAACCCTTAAATAATAAAAATTAATGTCGGCCAATTATCAATAAAACATAATTCCGAGATTTTCTCCCTATTAAGCCACCACTCTCCAGATTGCTGCCACTCTGCCAAAATTATCTACAGCACAGCTCAGAGGTTCTTCTATTTTCAAGAGAAGTGAAACACTAAATAACTGAGTACAAATATCCTTGATAAGATTTTATGCGAATATAGCGTTTTTTTGTTGTACAGAGTTTAGTGATTGCTTGTTTCCTTCAAAACACACGCAGTTTTTATATTTTTGTAATTATTTTTTTAAATTTTATTCATTTTCTTTTTCATATAGGTTTAATTTACTAATTCTGAAATATATATATATATTTGTATTTTACATATTTTGTTTTTGGAAAATTGGCGCTCGCACAGTGAAGCAATTCATTTTTAATTTGTTACACATACATACTGACATACATGCTACCTTTAGCGACTAAGCTTAGTAACTAATTGTTTTGAGTTATACAAATTACAGATTTCCAGTATGCACTTATTCTAATTATTTGTTGTAATTGCTGCACTAAACACTAAGTATTTACAAAGTCTGCATTTTACCGTTTGTATTTTGTGGTTTGCTTATTATTATTATTTGTTCTTTATTTACAAAAAATATTTTATTTTTATTTTTTTATTAATTTTTTTTTTTTACTTATATATAATTAATATTATAATAATTTAATATTTTTTCTACTTTAACTTTGTTTTTGGGCTTCATCATTTTTTGTTTTTACTTTAGCTTATTTGATTATACTTTGATTCGTTATCGTCTACCAATTTTTACGCGCTCGAATTTTTTAATTACTTTTGGGATTACTTGCTTGGTTTGGAAGATATTTTTGATTTCCTTCATTTGCATTTCACATTTTTACAATTTTAAGCATATTAACTATATGTTTATAGGGATATTTATATGTTTGAGGTTATAAAAAAGAGGTCGAAGACAACAAGAAAATAATTTGAGCAAGAAATTAGATATAATGTTTTGAAAATAGTTGACAGGTAAAGGTATTGCAAAGGTTAACGAAATATATCTCAAAAAGCAGAATCCTACCTTAAAAATGCTTTATTTTATATAAAATTTCCTGAAAGACCATTGGTTTCTAATTTTCAGAAAAAGCTTTTGAAAAAGACTGAAAATTTGAGCAGATTTTACTTGTTATATAGGCATGTAGAAATAAAGTTCCAAATAATTATTCACTGGTATAAAGTCTACCTAATTTTTACTTTAGTTTTGTTTTGTTTTAGATTGCCTTTAAAAAAATTTTTCATTGTCAAAAATGCGAATTAAGTAAAAATCAAATTAAAATCAGAAATTTCCTCCAATTAATTTATAACTTACAACAGAAACGATTTACAATTTTTACATTAAAAAAATTAAAAAAATGAATTTTAATTAAAAAGAAAATTAAAAAAAAATAATTATAAATAAATTTTAGTAACAAAATTTAATATAATTAACAAAAAATTTAATTTAAAAAAATTAAAAAAAAAACATAAAGTAATTTATTTAAATAAAATTAATTAAAAAAATTAATTTTAATCTGATTAAAAATAATTTTTGATTAATTTTTAATTAATTTTAATTAAAAAAAATTATTTTAATAAAAAAATAAAATAAAAAAAGTTTAATGTAATCTAAATAAAACAATAAAGACATTAATATAATTAAAAAAAAACTTTAATTTAAGAAATCAACTTTAATACAAAAAAAAAAAAATAAAAAGATTTAATGATTTTTTTATTTAAATTAAAGTAATATTTTTTAATTATATTAATAGTTTTTTTTAGTTTTTTTAGATTAAAATTTTTTTATTAATTTTTTTTGAATTTTTCTTAATTAAATTTTTTTATTATAATTTAAAATCTAAATAAAAACAAAAAAAAATTTAATATAATTAAAAAATATTAACTTTAATTTAAAAAATTAACTTTAATTAAAAAAATTAAAAAAAAATTTAATGAGTTTTTTTACGAATCCAGCACAACTATAACTCCAAAAACTTCGAAAAAATGTGGTAACATTAACAATAATCAAACATAAGTGAGACTAGAAAAATTCTTAATGACATAACATACACACACACATATGTCTACACAAGTGTCAAATGAAATCTAACATACATACAAACATTTTGGTAGCTCACTCAGCTAATTTTTGGGACACTGAAACACCAAATGACGACAACTAAACGTCAACGTTAACATTTGGACTCGTCATAAGTTTCGATTTACAAAAATAAAATGCGAAAAGTCCATACACACACACTGATATTTGTCATGGCAGCGTGTGTGCATAACTTACTAAGCCTAATAGTTCGCTAAGCTTACAAGCTAGTACCTATTTGCGACAGGTGGCAACGCTACGGCCAGCGAAAGTTGAGTATAACAATTTTTGAACGAAATTTGTTAAAACATATTAAGGAATCTTCAAAGCACTGCAATTTTTCACGAAGTGTCAACTGACTGTTGGCGCAGGCGCACACCTGCCGCGCTTATTTTGTTTTGTCTGCCGCTCTCTGTGCTGTTTATGTATGTAATATATACGCTTAAAGACTAATATTGCTATACACGCGCGTCCAGTTCTTCGCTCCCCACTCTCCGCGAGGAGCAAAGCCTTATACATATACAACAAAATGAAATACTCATACTACAATTTTGCACACATATGTAGTATATACATGTCTATATGTAAGTATATGGTACATATGTATATAACTATCTCAATATATGTGGCTAAAAATGCAACGCTGCGCTCAAAAGCAACACCGCACCTAGACTATGCTATGTACATACAGAGGCGAAATGTAGGTAAAGGAAATTAAGTTCTTTAGCATTTAGTACATCACATCACATCTAGTACATATTGAATTTGTTTAGCTTAATAAATAAATTATGAATTAGCAAAAAACCCTACAATGCATATATCTAATTAATATTTACTATTTACAGCACTCAATCAACACACTGCGCTCGTCTACGCATGCGCGCCCCACCTTACACGTGCAATGTTTGCGGATTCGACGCTGTGGCGTTGGGTGCACTGCGCGCCGCCAGCGCGTCCTCCTGCTTGGGCGCCACCGCCACTTCCACATGCGACGCCGCCAACGCCGCTGACATGTGCAGCGCTTGTGGCGTTTGGCTGGGCAGCATCTCTTTGTGTATGAGCACCTCGCGGTCCACGGCGTTGGCTACGGCCTCCATGTGTTTGCGCACGCGCGGTCGCAAATACACGTACAAGACGACGACGATCACCAAAAGCACGAGCGGTCCATATTTGCCGCATGCGGGATGCTGCTCTAAGAAATTCGCTACCCATTGGGCCAACGGCCGCTCGTCAACGAGTCGGTTACGCAGTACAGAATTTTCATCTTCAGCGGGCGCGGCGACATCGTCCGTACGATGTGCTGTCGAGGTGCTGGTGGCGCTTGACTTTGTGGTGGCTGTAGCTGTCACGGGCGTTTTGAAGCTGGTGCTGCTGCTGCTGGTACTGCTGGCTGTTGCTACATTGGCGTTTGGATTGTAGGGGCTGAGAAAGTCTTTGGAGCTGTCCTTTAGTATGCGCATGCGTGAGTCGGTCTCACCCGAGTTTCCGCCGATATCAACCGCGCTATCCGCGCCATACAAATGCGGCATCATGCCCTCCTTGCTGGCCATGTTGCCGGTCTCCAGTGTGATCGTTTGCATGCCGAGAACATTGTTGTCGCTCAGCTTTTGCGTGTCCACGATCAGTTTGTAAGATCGTCGCATGCCGCCGGTCTCCTGGAAAGATAGATAGAAGAGAGAAAAAATTAATATGATTACCAAATTGGTAAAGGATTGTACACAGACAATTTGCTTGTATAAATATGGCTGCAAATAATTGTGCGAATCTTTCTCTTCGTTGCACATATGAACATAAGGGACCTGCTGGCCGCTGCACTTCGCCTGCCTGTCATTTCAGTTGTCAGCAAAAAGGCTTGTAAAAATGTTAACAAATTAATTTACAAATGCAACGAAGCGACGCTCAGCGCTTGTTGCGCTCTACACGCATGTGTACTTGCAACATTCATGCAACATGCGAGCAAATCACTTGCAGCCGGCTGCCAACGCTGCTCGCAACATGCCAATCGATCAATATTTTTGCTTCGCGCTTGTACACTTTGTTGTACACTGTCAATTAGTGTACAAATATTAACAATAATAAGAACAACAACGACGCCGACAGATTCGTGTTGTTGGCGATTCGACAATTTACGTCAGTAAGTCGGCAACATGAGCAACGGAAAAGAATGCAGCAAATCATTAATAATTGCGTGTCATGTCATGGTCCTTTGGATACCACTAATCACACCGGTAGGCAAGCACGCAACGGCAAATGAGGAAGTCGTAAGGCCAGGTGGAAAATTGTGAGCGCTCATAAGGGTGTGTAGCGATAGTTGTGGAGGTACGATCAAAAATCAATCAGTTGACAGAAATATAAAATAAGAACAACAACGGTCATATATATAATAATTTATAAACTCGAGTTTAACATTAAACACTATGCATAAGCTCCGAGTTTATTATTTTTTTTATCGTTTAATTTTAAAACGACAGAAAATCAGTCATTTTGTCCGAAAAATAAAAAAAGTTATGTTTTATTAACTCGAGTTTAACATTAAACACAACTCATAAACTCCGAGTTTATTACTTACTACTCGTTTAATTAGAAAATGATAAAAAAATACATGAGTTTGTTACAAATACAAAAACTTAATGTTGCATAAACCCTAGTTTAACGTTAAACACTTCTCATTAACTCCGAGTTTATTACTATTTTATCGTCTCATTAAAAGATGTTGGAAAATCATTAATTTTGTAAGAAATATAGAAAAAATTTAATATTTCATAAACTCGAGTTTAACATTAAACACTACTCATAAACTCTGGGTTTATTACTATTTTTATTTGTTAAATTGAAAACGATAGAAGGACAATAAATTTTTTTGAAATATAAAAAAAGTAATGTTGCATAAACTCGAGTTAAATGTTAAACACCAACTCTGAGTTAATGAGTTTATTACTAATTTATCGTTTAATTAGAAAAAAATAGAAAGATTAGTTTGTCACTAACATAAAAATATAATGTTGCTTAACTCGAGTTCAACACTACACATTAATTCCGAGTAACATTAGTCCTCTAAGAGGTTCTCACTTGATTCAAGAAAGTTCTAAAATAGAAACCATCAGCACCCAGTGCATGATCTCACATTTCTACAGGGTTCCAAGCAGGGCCTTCAGTCTGCGTGCGAGTTAAAAAGCAACTCACGAGATCACTCCAGCTTTCAGCGTAACAAAGGCCAAATTAGCTTGGAACTTACCGAGTGATTTCTTGTTTTCGCCTGCGGGCAAATAAAAACTACAAAAAACATCATATAAGTATGTTTGTATGTACTCGTATGTGACGCGCCACAATTGAACACGTGTGCCTGCTGGTTGCTGCTGTTGGTGGCGAAAGCCGCAGACGAACGCCCGATCGATCGCATGTGATCATGCGATCTTTTGTGTACTTTTGCAGCGCACCAAGCTACAAGACACGATAGAGCTTTGAAAAAATCATTAAAAAATTGAAAAAGGAGTTTGAAAAAGTATTGAACTATTGAAAGACGGAGTGAGTGGCGCGCACACATATGTTTGCACAGGCGCGGCGCGGCATGGCAATTGTCAACAGCTATGTTGCAATGATGTAATTAGACAATTAGTGTGGCTTTCACACCCGGCCATAAATGGTGCCCGTAATGTTTGCAAGCGCACAGTGACTCTAGCGCTAGGAGGCGCATGTGTGTGTGTGTGTGCACGCGTGTGGCAATTAAGTGCGGACAACAGCGAAACTGCCGCGGAAATCGTGTAAGCAACAAAAGCGCTAGACAATGTGCAACGCGGAACCAGTTCTACGCTGAGCGCTGATTATCTTTAGCCACGCTATCAGCACAGCGCGCCACGGTGGCAATCAGCGGCTTCAACGAAGCTCTGTTGTAAATGCACGAGCACATCCAGAGTCGCGAGTAAACGCCAAGCGTAGCGTCTGGTTAAACTGTAGAAGCTTCCAGTACTATTTTCTTCTGGCAATTTCAATTTAGTTAATCCCTTTGCGCATTTATTTTCAGATGATCTCTATTTTTATTCTCTTAATTTTGGTTTACTCCGTTGTTGTTTTTGTTTTTCGAGTGCACTTACCTTATGCTTGCACGTAACTTGCACGTGATATACTGTCTCTGGCCACAGGGATAATTCAACAGTAGAACTATCAGTCAATAGATTGCCCATTAGACCGCCTCCGGAGACCTCCCAAGTGACCAGACACTGCTTCGATGCATTTGTGATCGCCTGATCCCAAGCGATGGTCGTCAGCACCAGCGAGCCCTGGCGCAACGCCGAATTCACGTTGAGCGGGAAGGGGCCCAATTGTTGATCGCAATTGTTCCAGCACTGCAAAAAAGAAAACGACAAAGAGAGAAGGTATGGTTAGCAAATGAAGCGCACAGTACGGTAATAAAAGCTGGAAATGAAGCAAAGGCATGGCTTAAGACTAGCAGCGCAGCGCTTGGTAAAACAGCAATAAAAATTCGAAAGATCGCAGATGTCGAAGGAGCGCACACGAAAAAGGAAGAGATCAAGAATCGAACGTACTTGGGGCGCAGAGGTGAGGCTTATGCAACTGGCGGCCTGGCGGAGGAGTAGTCTACAGAAATTTCCTTCACAATGTACGCGTGTGTGGGTAAAGCGCATTGTAATTGAAATTAATTTGTGGCAAGTTGTTTGTTTTTGCGGTTAAACTGCTGATGCTCGTTGATTGCTGCAGCCAAGCGCAGCGCAGCGCAGCAAGGCAATTGAGGCAGAGTCAAAGTTCAACCGCAGCGTAATGGCATTTAACCCGTTTTAACCCATTTTATGCAAATTACCGCTGGCTGCATGTTGCACGACCAGCAACAGCGCATACACGGGGCACGAGCTTTATGGCGGCGGGATGACTGCGAGGTGGAGAGCGGCTTGTTTTGCCTGCTACAAGCGATGCGTTCGTGGCGATAAGTGTTGCAAGCAGAGCGCAGCAGCATAATTGTTGTTGTTGTGTGTGGCTTTCTTGCCGCTGAAAACAAATAGTTTTAAATGCTTGTCGACCTATCTACCTGCTAATCATATGGCACATACGCAGCTATTGTGCACCTACAAGTGGGTGGCGTGAGTGTTGTGGCACGAAGGAAATTATGATAAATTCTCTTTGGTGGGTGAAAGGTAGAAAAGTTGCATGCTGCAAGTAGCAACGTGTATGCGATTCGCAGTTGTTTACACTGCCAAATAAGGCTAAATGTGCTGCTGATGAGGTTGCAACACGACGCAGATAAGATGTTGCACAAATGCATGCCTTTTTCTCAGTACTTGCTTTTCTCGCAGCGCTTTTGTTGCATCGATAGCAGCAATCTTTATTAGTTTGTCATGCCACAGCGCAATAAAAACGTTGCTGCAGCGAAAGTAGCGAAAAAATGACGTAGAATGCGCAAATGCCGGCCGTACAGTAGCTGTTGCACAGTAGCCAAAGATTTGTGTTGCGCAACTTGGCGAGTAGGAGGGGCAATTTGCGAGCGGTAAGCAAGCAATGCAACAATGCACGTTGGGGCGCAACGTACAACATTTTGCTGCAGATAAGATAAGTGCGGCATGCAATGGTGGCGCTGCTTAACAATTTGCCACATGCTGCAGCTGCTGTGCTTAACTTTTTTTCAAGGCGTTTTTCTTTTGCATTTTCTCAAATTTTCGGTAGCGAAAATGAAATCTGTGGCAAATTGCAACTTGCAACATGCAGCAATAGTAACTGTGGCGCTCAAATGTGTTCGTTTTTTATCTGGTGGCATGTGTATTTTGATGTTGTTGATTAAATTTTTTAATAATATTTGTTTAATAACAAGTACCTGGCGTTGCAAAGCTTTTCAAAGTGTTGCACATATTTGTTTGCTGAAATTTTGATGAATCTGCGCAGCTACTCTGGCATGCATAAACTTTCAACAAGCCACGCACTTTATGTGCACTTATGCGACTATAAGTAGAGCTTGACGTCGCCTTGGAATTTTGTGGCAACTTCGCGACTTACACACACACGTCGCTTCTTCGTTTGGTTGCACGTACGCAAAGTATTTAATATGCAACTTGCTTTTTACAGGAATGTGTTGCATAAATGCATAAACACAGAACGAAACTTGGGTATATGCAAACATGACGCAAGCCCTTTTGGCAGCTGCTGTTACTCAAAAATTCTGACAACTAGAATTTAATATGTTATGAAAATTGAGTTAGCATGTTGCTACATGTGTGGCAAGTGTACACACTTGCTCTGTGCGCTAGCTGTTGTAATAACGCGGCATGTGCACCCTACATGCAGCATGCAACAAAAACTGTATTAGATTTTTTCTTCGCCAAGCAGCTACTATTCACAGCAGCGCTGGATAATTTCGCATTTTGAAGGCAACATGCCACAGACATACACCGCCACATGCACACAGCGATGCCGCAAAGTATGCTGTGCTATAGATACAAGCATAAATATTTTAAAACATATTGAGCGCTAAAGTATACTCAAAATAAATGGAAATAAGTTGTAGCGGCTTAAGAAGTTGTAAGCCAAGTATGCGCTTCCAGCAGAAATCCGTTTAGGCAAGCAGCTATGTGCTGCCACGAACGCCGCTTGTAAGAGCGCAAAGTGTGTTGCAAGTCTATGCACTATATTAAATATTTTGTTTGCGGCAACCGCCTGCAACATGCTTCCCTTAAGTGTAAGTTCTGCATATACGCCACCCACCCGCCTGCATTCCCCTTAAAGCCTTCGCAAGCGCCCGAAATGTTGCAACACTGCAACACACGATTAGCATGCCGGCATTTCTTACATATTCTACACATTTTGTGGCATTCCACTTATGTGCTGCGACTTTTGAAAAACTATTTTGAATTATTAAAAATTTTTTAATGAAAATTTTAAGCTAAAAACTTCGCCAAAGTTGCCACAATTTAATCAAAAATTGTTGCATGTGCTATGCAACATGCTAATTATGTTGTAAGATAGCTTAAAAGTATTACCGAAATTATTGTCTAATTGCTTACGCCAACTCCACATTGTTGTTGCCAGTGTTTACTTGCTGTTTTCATAATTTTTGCATTAACATTTCTCATGAATAGAGAACGGTCTACAGACTTGGTGCTTTTCCAAAAACCAAAGGGGCAAAAAACGCGTTATTATCTCTACTTTGCACACTCATTTCTTATTTAAATAGTGTTTTGCTCAACTACCGCTTTAATTTCCTTTTATTTGCAACCTTTTCGCACTTTCGCCGCTGCCAGTTCCGCGCCAACAAACAAATCTCCACAGACTTGCCACACTTATGCATGTGCGGTTGCTCGACTATGCAGCGAATTTCGCATAGTTCACAAAAAAGCTACTTGCAACAACAACACTCGCAGCGAAATGTTGCACAAAGTGCATAATGCATATTTTATGAAAATATGCGTCGCTTTGTGTGGCAAGTCGAAAGCTCCGCCGACTTGCGAGGCAAAATAAATTCCAAAATACTTTCGAGTATGAGCGCAGCCATAAAGGTACGAATGTAAATGGAAAACCGTGTGGCAAGCCAACTATGCACCGAATGTAAATTGGCAGCAAGTGTTGCCCCAAAATGCTGCCATGTGTGATTGTATGTGTTTTGTTTGCCTGCATAGAGAAGGTTTGTGTCTTTGACTGTTTTTCACTTTGTTTTGATTATTTTTAAGTACGAAGAGAAGAACACAACATGCTCTTGCTCTCATTATTTTTTATAATACCGAAAGATGAGGTGTTGCAAGCAATGAATGCTCAGAAATTTACACGTAAGAGTGTTAGATATGTAAATAAAGCATAAAATAAGCTGTTTTCGAAATTTTAAGATGAGTTCTGGCCGTTCTCAAGTTAGTCGACTCTACGCAACCGCAACGCATGCGGTTTGAGAACGGTCTCGGACTCTCAACTATCAACTCTACAGTAGTCCTCAAATTAATTTGGAGAATAATTTCTGTCATTATAATAATGAATACAACAACAAACAGTAGTCATATGTTTATACTTCGACAGTGAACTTAAGCATGAACCAACATGAGCGATAAAATGTGCTATAATTTTTAATATCGAGATGATACTGGAAAGATCTACTTATCGTCCCCTAAAAGGAAAGACAACGTATCATAAAAAATATCGAAAATGAGATTTTTATTGCTTAGCATAACATTTTCAGCTTCCACTCTCAGACGTAACCAATAGATAACCTATATATAGCCAATATATAACCTATATATAACCTAGAATATAACCAATGTATAACTATTTTATAACCAAAATCAAATTTTGTTTCAATATGCGCGGTTTCTATTGAATCGCTTTTCCTTCTGCTGTAAACTTATAAAAGTGATGTTACGTTGTTTTGCATTTTAGGTGGCGATATATAGCAAATATTTTTTTTTTCTATTTTAATTACCTATAAGCATTCGATTCGTTGTAATGAACTCAACTAATAACAGAAATTGCGTCGATATAAAATGAATTATGTATGTTTGAGGTTAAGTGTAATTTTGTTGTAAAAAATCTAATTTAATTTCAAAAATTTGCTTAGAAATAGGCCTAAAGGTAACACTATACCAATTTTAAGCACCGGTTTAGTAATTTCAATAATAATTAAGTCTAAAAAGCGCTGCTTACAACTGTAACGTCCTTAAGGACCAAATTTTAAGACAGAAAAGCATTGAAAAGTTCCTTAACAGCGCTGCTAATCTACTGTTAATAAAGCCAACAGCCTCAGAAGCAAATTAGTAAAGGCACCAAACATATTTAAAGCTGGTCAGTATGTCTGTAAAAGGCAGCTAAGCGACTTGTATTGGTATGTGAGTATGTAAGTATATGCATTTTTGGTGAAATTTCATAAAAAAGTTAAGCAGTTAGTTGGCACTCACCAGAAAACTGAACGCTTCTGGGATATAACTATTGATATTAGGTGGTGTGATGCACATCTGTAACGTAAAAAAGAAGAAAAGAAAGAAATTTTGAAGTTTGTTTTCGTTTTCTCTTTTTTAAAAATTCGCTATTTATATAGTATTCTTCACTATTTTTAAATGAAATTGCATACGACTTTATAAATTAGTTATACTAGTTTCATTCTTTGTGTGTGTGTGTTTGGCTTTTCATTCGCAAATGCATTTGATTTTTTAAAGTGAATGTACAAATAAGAATAACTGTACTACAACGAAAAGCAAAAAGTGGCAAGCGAGCGTTACACTAAAATAAAGGGTGCTCAAAGCAGGTTTCGGAAAACAGTTTTCTTGCAGGGAAAGTATTTTTGTGCAAACTTATGGAAGAAAAGGTTTGTAAATAAAAAGGAAATTGTGGCATTAAATGCAGGGTTGCATGCAGAGCTATATTTGTCAAACATAATGAAAATTTTATAAGTATTTTAATTAAAACAAAGTGTGCATGCTTGGTCTATAGCTTTAAAGCTGGTTTAGTATAAGTTGCAAGCTTTGTAAAAATAAAAAATATTAATAAATTTTTTACTCCAAAAATAGTTATATTTGCGCTATAAGTATATTTTTGCTTTCCTGTAAATCTTTTTCCGCGCAAAAAAAAAAAATTAATTTTTCCTAAAAACTGCGCTCTATAAATATGTATATGTTGTATGGTTTATGTATACGTAGTAAATATATATGTATATAGGAAATGTCAATATGATGAGCATGCTGCGTCGCTTGTCAACACTTGCAAGATAAACATCAATATTTGTCATTTGTTGCGTAAACTAAAGCTACACAAATTCATTTTCATGCTTTCGGTTTCATATTTCATGCTTTTCTGTGTGTTTTTGTTGTGTTTAGCTAGCGGCTAAGCAACTGAGGGGCTTTCAAAAAATAATCAAAAAGTTATTCAGGAGCTCTGTTATGGTTATGGAGTAGGGAGGGGCATGTGGCAAGCACCATTGACATGAAAACAGAATTTTGTAATTTTTGTGATTTTCAAGTGATAATTATTTCAACAGAATTTGAGAAAAAAAATATTTCTAAAGCATAAATATCTATACAAAAAATATTAATATTAATAAAAAATATTATTTTATATTATAATAACATTAATAAATATTTTTTTATTAATAATAATATTAACAATAATAAATAAACTAAAAACATAAATAAATAAATTAGTATTTTTTATTAATATTCATATTTTTTGCTCCGAACTAGAGCTAAATATTGAAATAAATCTAGAAAATCGTTTTTGATGCGAACATAAAGAAAAAAATAAAAACTAAAAACAAAAATAATAATTTAATTATAAAAAAATTAAAAAAATAATAAAGACAAAATAAAAATAAAAAAATTGCAAAAATTAAAAACAAAATAGTAATAACATAATAAAGAATTAAAAAAATAAAAATATTATTACCAAAAATAATAATAAAATTTTAAAAAAATTATAAAAAATAATAAAAATATGAAAATGAAAAAAAAATTGCAAAAATTGAAAAAAAAAAATTAAATTATAAAACATAAATATTAAAAAAACATATAAATATTAAAAAAAAATTGAACACAGAATATTAAAAAAAAATATATAAAAATTTAAAACAAAAATAATAATTAAATTATAAATAAAAATAAAAATAGAAAAATCATAAAATAAAAATTATAAAAATTGAAAACAATAATAATATCATAAAAGTATCTACAATAATTTTTTAAAATGCATTATACTAAATGCAAGTGAGAATGATACACAACCAAAATATTTTTAAAACCATTTATTTGCATTGTAATAAATAGAAAGTAATGGAAGCAATTTTGGAAGGTTAAATTCATCTCGGAAACCTACAACATTTCTTTTTTTTTAATTTTCAAAAAAAGCAAAAAAGTTCTACATTCATTTAATATTTATTTTCTTACTAAATTTTTTCATTCACCAGTAGTCGTACTTCATCGGCTGCTTTGAAAGCAGAAATCGCATTTTTCTATCATTCGCCAATCAGCAATAAAAAATGCAAATTAGCGAAAAAAATTCATTTCAAATCTGCTTTGTTATGCTAACGGTAAACAACTAAAGCGCTGTCTACACATACGCGGCGCTCCTTCTTCTCCGCGCTTTACTTCTCCTCCCGCTACTTCTTCACCAACAAAATCTTGTCTAATTAACATGGCCAATTCGGCAATTTGCTGCTGTTCTCCGTTGTTCAACATGATTAGCTGGCATTAGCATTGTGTTGTCGTGTGAAGGAAGGTACGAGTCGACACACGAACAAGCTGCCGCTCGCTGTTTCGCCTGTCAGTGTTAGGTTAGGTGTGTTTGTGCATTGATTACTACATTATTTAAATGCCTAATTAACAAACTAAATATGCATAAATTATGATAAATGTAATTATGGGCAGGTAGTTGGTCGGAATTCATTCATTTCATGCATCACACCACCGCAGCCAACTTAATTCAATAAATGCACGGATTACCAACACACATACATATGTACATAAGTATATGCAAGCGCTTGGCTACCAGGTGTGCTCACCGCACGCAAGGCATGCTGCTTGTTGCTGTTGTTGTCTAAATTATTTTGATTTAATTTAAAACAAACACATACAGCTGTTTTCACTTAATATTTACATTATAAATTTCGATAATTACTAACTAGCACTACTTGCTGTTGTTGTTGTTGCTGCTGTTGCAGAGCTAGCTAACTGCGCGCAGAGCCGAGTGGCTTATAAATATGCAAAATTAGTAAATTGAATTTGAATACGAATAGCAACGGGAGGAATGAGAATGCTTTGCGATTATATATGTATGTGTGTGTGTGTGTGTTTGACTGAGGCGAATGATGAGCGATTTATGATTTCACATGAATATTTGACAATTTATGCAGAGCAGTGATTAATGACAATGCAAGAGACCGACTCGGAGAAGGTGGTGAGTGGTGAGAGAACAGCAGCAGTCGACTGTGTAATGAGCGCACGTAAGGCGTAATGAAGCGAGAAATGATGAACCTGACTTCTTGGCTAAGTGAATGAATGGCAGATGGACTGGCTGATTGTCGCACGGTTGCCTCAAGTGGCAATTATGGCAAGTGGCATTCACATGTATGATTATGAGTGACATAACATTGGCCAAGGGGGGTTTGAAATGGGGCGTTGACAGCTGGCAACGGAGAGGCTAAGTGCGGCGATTAAATGTGCATTTCACAGTGTGACCGACAAGTGCTGACCTAACTGTGGTCATTGGCTTAATGCGCTTATGTGAGTTCTGTCTTACGAAGTGGAGGAAATTTTAATTGAGTCAAAGAGAGTGATTAATTTTATAGCGGAACTGCAAGCAACAACAGTTTAAGTGTGTGAGATGCGGTAAGGAGAGGTTTGTGTTGTGCATTTTGGAATGATTTGTGAAGTTTATTAGTTTGATGCGAGAAATGACAGTAAAGTGTACAGATGTGTGCAAAATATTTTATTGTTTTAAGTCGAGAAAGTTAAAATAAAAAAATCGAAGGCATATAACTAAAAAATTTATATGCGAGTATGAGTATGAGTTCAATATGTGATGATTTTAGCGTCTTATAATGTACAGAAAATAGTATAAATTATAAATATTTGAATTTTAAAAAAATACTATAATTATTTTCGTAACTACTAAATTAAAGAAATTTATAAGTCGGGCAAAAAAAAGTATTGCCAGTCTTCTGATAGCCAATAAAAGTGCCATTAGTACAAAAAACTAAAAAAAAAACTTAAAAAAAAAATAAGAAAAAATCTTTCGCAGTTCGTAAAAAAATGCTTCAAGTTATGCCCCGAAATACCGAACTTCGCTGCTGCCTGATACCACTTAAGTATTAAAAATACAAATTTAGAAAACATGGACCACATGCCAATCCCCCAAACGCTTATACACATACAGGTACAAACGCCTGCTTGATATGTCGCACTCAAATCAGAAAAGAAGACAAATAAATGTGCTTAAAGAATTTCCCAAAAATTTGAGGCAATTTCCAAGAATATCATATGACAACTGACATTTCATGTTATGGCTCAAAATTTGTTTACATTTTTTGGCAGCTACATAATGTCGTGCTGCATGCTACACAGCCAATGCTGAGTGCTGCTTATAGAAAAGTTGTAGTGATTTTGATTTTACGTAAGTGGCACTCTCAGCCGTCCAACAGCGCTGGCAGCAGAGGAAAAGGATGTGCACAAGTGGCCATACGAGAGCCTCACACACACATATACATACCCAAGTATCAGTTTAATATGCACTTGTGTGTGTTTGAAGAAGTTTTATGCTGGGCTCAGCGGCGCTGCGGAGTTTAAATTGTCAACAACACAGCGCTGGAGAGCATTTTAGGCAAATTGTAGTCATATGTTTTGCATTTTTGTTGTTGCTATCTTTAAAGTACTGTAGTTTAACACATGTGCTCTTAAGCAGACACATTTTAGTAAAGTAAAGGCTTCTGCCCGTTAAGTCTTATGTGTACAAAAATGTGTTCGTATGTGTATGTATCTATGTATGTGTGTGTACTAGGGACTCATCACTCTCTCATCACCGCCGCAGCGTTCCAGCCAGTCAGTCTGTGGGGAGTAATTTTGTGAATGAGTTGAAATTGAAGCCATGACATGAAATTTTAATTAAGTGCTTGTACGTGTAATAGTAAATTCAAACACACACATACTCATACAAATAAATTTACTTATGTAGTGTAAAATGTTTGTCATAAAATAGATTTTTGCAGCTGCTTTCGACGATAAACCTCCTTTGGGGGCGCTGCGTTGGCCTAAATAGGCCAATTTTAGTAAGCAAAATTGTCATTGTGCCACTTGACACACATACAAATGTACCGCACATATTATATTTTAAATGTGTGAAGACATACATACATATATACACATATATAAAATGTAAATTTTATTTGCTTTGTTCCTTGTCGCCTCCTTGACATAATTAAATCGCTCTTAATTATATTGATTCGCATTTTAATTGCATACTCTTAGGGGGTTCGCCAAGGTTTTGCGGTTTTTTGGCTTTCTGTGTGACGCATGTGTAAACCACTAAGAAATTGACATGTGAGTGGGGTATAAGCTGTTGCTTGGTTTCTAGCCTTAAGATTTTTGTAACTTTTTGCAGCAAATTTGGGCAAACTGAGGTGAAGGGAATATTGTTGCAAGGTTGAAATTAAAGGTATTATAGTTAGTCTAAGTTTGTTTTAGTTAACTATAATATTTTTTATAATAACAAAAATTAATTATTTAAAAATAAATTAAATTAAGTATAATTAACTTTAAATAACTTGGAAATTAAAAATTAAATTAAGTAAAAGTTAAACTCAATTTCCCTTTTTCTTCTAAATTAATTTAATTAACATTAATTAAGTAAAAAATAAAATTAAATTAAATTTAATAAAAAAATAAATTCAAATTAAATATATGTAATTACAAATCATATTAAGTTAAAATTAATTCAAATTTGCTTTTTTCTTATATATTAATTATGAACAAACATTAATTAAATGAAAAATTAAATTTAATTTAATTTAGTTAAAAATTAACTAGAAATTAATTATAATTGAAAATTATATTAAGTAAAAATGAAGTTAAATTTTCCTTTTACTTCCAAAAAATTTTAAATAATATTAATTATTTGAAAAATAAAATTATATTAAATATTAACTTTAAATTTGGTATAATTGAAAATTAAGGTATGAAAAAATTAAGTTAAATTTCCTTTTTCTGATATATATTAATTAACAACAAAAATTAATTTATGGAAAAATAAAATAAAATTTAATTTAATTAAAAACTATCTTGAAATTAGGTATAATTAAAAATTAAATTAATTAAAAATTAAGTAAAATTGTCTTGTTTTTCTTCTAAAATAATTTAAATAACAATAATTAACAACATTAATTAATTGAAAAATTAAATTAAGAAAAAATTAAGCTAAATTTCCTTTTTATTTAAAATAATTTAATCGCCAATAAACACTAATTAAAAAAAAGTTAAATTAAATTAAATTTAATTAAAAATTAACTTGAAATTAAGTATAATTAATAATAAAATTAAGCAAATATATGTTAAATTTTCTCTTCTTTTGTTGAATCTAGAAACTTATTATTTATCAATAATATTTTCGAATAATTTCACTTAATTAATTTCATAGAGCAACATTCAAAGAAAAAATTACAACACACCTGCCATCATTTTTAATGCTTCAGCGATTTTTAAACAAATTATAAGTTCCATATTTCAAGCTAAAAATAGTTTCAAACATGCCACTTATATATGATGAAATGCGAAATCTGGAGCAAAAGCCACATTGATCCGACAATACTTGTATATGCCACAGAAAATAAATAAGTAAAAATTGAAATCTTACAGCGGAGCATTTGCACCACATCAACAGCGCTTACATAATAAAATACGATCAATGCGCTGCAGATTATCGCCAGCCTGCGCTGTTCATCAAAACATAAAAGAAAATATGTGGTAATCTTTAATTATGCTCAGCACCCTTTATCATCCGCCATCGAAAATGTTGCTTTCTAACAAATGAAAAATTTAATTGCATACTTTCCGTGCTTTTTCAGCTGCAATTACTTTGTATCTGGCCATACCTCAACTTCATATGCCCAGTGATGGACAGCGGCTACTTGATTGCCAGCACGGTACGGTTGTTGTTGTTGCAAGTTCGCTGCTTTGCTTTTGTTTGCCAAGTGCTGTGCTTGATCATTGTTTTGCTTGCACTTAGTGGCAGCGCATTTGCATTTCGTTTGCGCAGCGCCTGAATCTAATAACGACGGGAAGAAGCAGAAGCGAAGAATAAACAAAACTCTAGCAATCAATCCGCACAACAATTGCAGTTCCATAAGCGTATATAAAAACATATTAACTGCCGCTTGCTGCTGCCCTCAACAACAACAAAGTCCATCACTGAAGTCTACTTTTGGTGTTTTTCTTGTCTTCTCTCGACTTTCTGTTTTCTTTTTTTGTGTGTGTATGTGTTTATTATTTCTGTGCTTCATTTCGAAACTAGAAAATCGAGTGATTGCCCCATTTTGTTTGCTCCGACAACACGCTTCGATGCTGTGCCACATACGCACAGGATCAATAAATATGTCGAGCGCTTTGACACTAATGTGTTGAAAGATCTGCTCACATGCCTTTGCCTCAATATTTGGGCATCCGTCCGCTGAGCTGACTGTAAATTGGTGGTATTTTTGTTGTTGTTTGACGAAAAAGTGCCACCAACTGTTTATTAAATAGTTAGTTCAAAGACTGGTGTGTACTTTGTGGTTGCATGCCACAGTGCCGTTGAGTGATGGGATCAATGGGGGCACTGAAGCATGGGTAAAATGGGAGTATGCTTTTCCAAAGGCGAAAAAAGTGACTGAAAGAACAATTATAAAGTGATTAGGGATGACGCGAGATTTTATATAATTTTCTTTGTTCAGTTTTATAAAAAATAATTTATTTTGTTGTAATATTAAATTTTATTTATTATTTTATTCCCTTAGCAGCGTTCAAAATCAAGTGCTTGTTTGGAAAACTTTTTTGTTTGAAGAGATATGTTCACGAAATTTGGTACAGATTATTACATGAGGCAATAATGTAATTTCTGAAGAAATTGTTTAGATCAGAAAACTATAGCATATACTAGCTGCCATACAAACTGAGCGATCAAAAATTAAGTTCGGATATGAAAATTCTTTTAGTTGAGGAGATATCTTGACAAAATTTAGTACAGGCTATTTTCTGAATGAATAATGTAATCTCCGAAGAAATTGCTCAGATCGGACCACTGTAGCATATAGCTGCCATACAAACTGAACGATCAAACTCTATTTCTGGTATGGAAACTTTTTCATTTGACGAGATATCTTCACAGAATGTGGTACAGATCATTTTTTGAGGCAATTATGCAAACTCCGATGAAATTGCTCAGATCGAATCACTATACCATATACATACATACGTAGCTCCAATACAATGCGAACGATCGAAATCAAAATCTGGACATTTTTTTTTATTTGTGAAGGCTGCAACAGGAGTTAACGTTTTGTCTTGTATTTTTTATATTATTTATTTTAGTATTTTAATTTAATTTAATTTTATTTTTAATTTAACTTGATTTAATTTAATATAATTTAATTTAATTTAATTTAACTTAATTTTAATTTAATTTGATTTAATTTTGTTTTTAATTTATTTTATTTTTTTTTTTCATTTACTTTTTTTTTTAATGTTTATTTGTTCTTGCCTGTTTTGGTCTTTCCAAATATCTTCCCACAACGCCCTTCAAACTGTTGCAGCCTGTCACTCAAAACGAACAGCAAGCAATTTTCACACCCTGTACTCATGGGACACATTTGCGTAGATTAGGAAATTTGACTCCGCGCGTCTTTCCCACTACAAAACATGCCAGCATGCTTTAAGTAAAATGTAAACTCAATACTTTTAATTGTTTTCGGATTATATGTGTTTGTGTGACATACACACATACATAATTGAAGCTTTGTTGTCTGCATTTAGGCGTTGAAACGCCCAACTAATTATTGCTTACTTCGGCGGCACACACACATACTAACATACTCACTTATACAACGGGTAATGGCAAGTCTGAGGCCTGAGTTTGTGTCGTTGTGAATGAAATAAATTGATAATTACAGGCGTCGATTGATTTACATGTCAAATATTTACCAGCGCGAGCTATACATAACAGCGCGCCATGAATATACACGCATACAGACACACACACACACATCTTAATGTGGCTAAAGGTGAACCCCACTTCGCGTGTTTTTGCTGTTTTCCCTTTTGGCATTAAAAAGTCTTGAATATTTACATTTTCTCCAAATCTAATTGCCCAGCTGACAGGCAGTCATTGACGTATAGCTGTCAACAAGTACCGCTATTTAAGTGATTCCGAAAAATAAAACATTTTTTCAAGATTATCTGTTTAAAATTGAAGAAAAACAATAATTTTTATATAGGCGCGCTTTGCAATTTTATAGCTCAACTTTTTGCTGCTTTTGTTTACATGCCACACGCGGCGCACAAAAAAGTACATAGTGTTTGTTTATGCCACAATCTCATACATGGCTGCAAGGGCTCATCAGCATGCACATTGCAAAGCGGCCAGCAGTCAACTAGTTTTGTATGCTGCACGCTTTCCGGCCGAAGTTTAAATGCCACAAAAAGACTGTTGTTGCAGGCAACAGATATACATTTGGCAACAGTGCCACGTGCCTCAAGTGCCGCTGGACCGAAATACTTTTACAAGCAGTCCTTATAAATATATATTTGTACAAATGTATGTGCCGTTGCATGTGTGCTTGTTGCCACTTGCCTTGCTTTCGCGCCCGTGCCACTTCAGCGCGTCTTTAACACTTCGCTGCCTAAATACCCACTTTAAATGTACATCTCCGACTTTTTTCCATCAAACTTTTTTCCACTCACGCCCTTTGGGGGTCACACTTTTCACTGCTACAATATTGTTATTTATTGTTGTTGTTAAGTTGGCTGCGCCGGCCTGTATTTACACTGCTTTGTATTGTAATGCCGTTGCCGCTGCCGCTCATTGGAAATTCCAAACATAAGTTCTAATGGAATCATTAACGTCGTGCTTGTTGTTGCATGCTGCCTTCACTTTTCAACTGCCAACACATACTTTTACTTGTAAATAAAGCATTTCAACTTTTACTTACAAATAAGCTGAAATTTAAGCGCACTTTAGACTCCGAACCTCAACTATTTGTCTTTGCAGCGGAAGTCAATATGGTTTGCGGCTTTTGTTTTCTTCTTCTTCTTCGTCGTCGTCTGCCTTTCTTATGTATTTTTGTGTAAATATTTGTTGATTGCGATACGCATTTTTGATACGGACGTACGTGCCACAAGTTTGTTTAAGAGCGAAGGTTGCTGGTGGTGGGGAAATAGGTAGGTATTTGGGCAGGAATAAACCCATATGTATAAGAAAATCATGTTTAAGGTTATATCGTAACTTAAAATGCAAAATAACGTAACTTTTTTTTTATAAGTTTACAAACGAAGTAAAACCGATGTAATAGAAAGCCCTCGTATTGAAACAAAACTTGAGAAATTTGAGTTTCGGTTATAAAGTGGTTATATATTGGTTATATAATATAATAATAGAAAGCACTCGTATTGAAACAAAACTTGTGTATCGGTTATAAAGTGGTTATATATTGTATATCTATTGGTTATATTTGAGAGCGGAAGCTGGGAATTTTATGCAACAAATATGTAATATGATCCAGTGAATCGTAAGCAATAAAACTCAATTTCTATGTTTATGATGTTACGTTGGTTTGCATTTTAGGTGACGATATATGTATACATTTAAATATGCTATATTATACATATATTCAGTTAAAAAAATGATTTTATCTTTCAATACAGTTTTTTTTATTCAAAAATTCAAATAAAGTTATCCTTAGGAAGACCTTTTGCACCAATTTTAGTTAGAGGCGGTCGTCAGCTGATATAATGTAATGTTAAAAATCGATAAAGCATTATCTTGTGGCAATAAAGTACTACCAGTCGTCATTGATTCGCCATTTCAGAGCTCGCTATAAGTTAGCGAGTTGAATTGAGAGACAGAGAGAGATAGAGAAGAGAGTGAGAGTAAGCGGCTGCCTAACTAACACTGAAGCGTCATGGTATAAGTATACAGCACACTATTGGTTACCCGCATTACTCTTCCTCGATCTACATACATTTTTTCGATTCATGTCTAATTTTTCGAAAATATTTTAATTTATCCTATGTATAATTGTGAGGAGGATGGAGTCATGTGTAGAAGTTCACGCAAGTGAGGAAAGTTCTCTGATCGCCATTCACTTGGGAGTGGCCAGAAACGATTCTTTTACATATGACTCAAGCAGCTCACGACTTCCGGTCTTTGACCAAGTATCCTCTGGGTAGCCTAAGAACATCCGTTTGAAGGCGAGCTAAAGTGAGAAGGCGAAACACCCCCTGCATAGGGTTGTGCGCTGGGTTTGGGACCCGCCACGTAAAAAAAACACCCCCAATGCAAAAGTTTAAACAGCCTCGGATGAGAGACCCCCCTTTTGATGACGACCACGGCAAACGAAATAAGGACTATGATTTGAGGGCATGCACCTGGAATGTCCGGTCCCTTAATTGGGAAGGTGCCGCTGCCCAGCTGGTTGATGTCCTCGTGAAAATAAAGGCTGACATCACCGCCGTCCAAGAAATGCGATGGACGGGACAAGGACAGAGACGAGTAGGTCCTTGTGACATTTACTACAGTGGCCACATAAAGGAGCGCAAGTTTGGTGTTGGATTCGTGGTGGGAGAGAGACTCCGTCGCCGAGTACTATCATTCACTCCGGAGAATGAACGTCTAGCCACAATCCGCATCAAAGCGAGGTTCTTCAACATATCGCTGATTTGCGCCCACGCCCCGACGGAAGAGAAGGACGATGTGACCAAAGATGCCTTTTATGAGTGCTTGGAGCGCACTTATGAGAGATGCCCCCGCCACGACGTCAAAATCGTGCTTGGCGACTTCAACGCCAGGGTGGGCAAAGAAGGTATCTTTGGCACTACGGTCGGTAAATTCAGCCTCCAGGAGGAAACATCCCCAAATGGGTTGAGGCTGATCGACTTCGCCGGGGCCCGAAATATGGTTATCTGTAGTACTAGATTCCAGCATAAGAAGATACATCAAGCTACCTGGCTGTCTCCGGATCGAAAAACCACCAACCAGATCGATCATGTTGTGATAGACGGAAGACACGTCTCCAGTGTTTTAGATGTGCGTGCGCTCCGAGGTCCTAACATCGACTCGGACCACTATATTGTTGCAGCCAAAATTCGCACCCGCCTCTGTGCAGCAAAAAACGCACGCCAACAAACACAAGGAAGGTTCGACGTCGAGAAGCTGCAATCACAACAGACAGCCGAACGATTTTCTACTCGGCTTGCACTCCTGCTCTCTGAGAGCACTCGTCAACAACTCGGTATAAGGGAACTGTGGGACGGCATTTCAAACTCCTTACGTACAGCTGCAACCGAAACCATTGGTTTTCGGAAAGTGCAAAGGAACAGCTGGTACGACGAGGAGTGCCGTGTCGCAGCGGAGAGAAAACAGGCTGCCTACCTCGCAACGTTACGATCGACCACAACACGTGCGGGATGGGATAGATACCGAGAGTTGAAGAGGGAAGCGAGACGCATTTGTAGACAGAAAAAGAAAGAGGCCGAAATGCGTGAGTACGAACAGCTTGATAAGCTGGCCGACAGGGGTAATGCTCGAAAATTCTACGAAAAGATGCGGCGGCTTACAGAAGGTTTCAAGACCGGAGCATACTCTTGTAGAACCCCCAAGGTGATCTAGCCACCGATGCCCAGAGCATACTTAAATTATGGAGGGAACACTTCTCCAGCCTGCTGGATGGCAGTGAACACACAACACCAGGAGAAAACGAACCCGATACCCCAATCGATGACGATGGAGCAGATGTTCCATTGCCCGACCATGACGAAGTTCGAATAGCAATTGCCCGTCTGAAAAACAACAAAGCGGCAGGGGCCGACGGATTGCCGGCCGAGCTATTCAAACACGGCGGCGAAGAGCTGATAAGGTGCATGCATCAGCTTCTTTGTAAAATATGGTCGGACGAAAGTATGCCCAACGATTGGAATTTAAGTGTGCTGTGCCCAATCCATAAAAAAGGAGACCCCACAATCTGCGCCAACTACCGTGGGATTAGCCTCCTCAACATCGCATATAAGGTTCTGTCGAGCGTATTGTGTGAAAGATTAAAGCCCACCGTCAACAAACTGATTGGACCTTATCAGTGTGGCTTTAGACCTGGTAAATCAACCACCGACCAGATATTCACTATGCGCCAAATCTTGGAAAAGACCCGTGAAAGGAGAATCGACACTCACCACCTATTCGTCGATTTCAAAGCTGCTTTCGATAGCACGAAAAGGAGCTGCCTCTATGCCGCGATGTCTGAATTTGGTATCCCCGCAAAACTAATACGGCTGTGTAAACTGACGCTGAGCAACACTCAAAGCTCCGTCAGGATCGGGAAGGACCTCTCCGAGCCGTTCGATACCAAACGAGGTTTCAGACAAGGCGACTCCCTATCGTGCGACTTTTTCAACCTGCTTCTGGAGAAAATAGTTCGAGCTGCAGAACTCAACAGAGAAGGTACCATCTTCTATAAGAGTGTACAACTGCTGGCGTATGCCGATGATATTGATATCATCGGCCTCAACACCCGCGCCGTTAGTTCTGCTTTCTCCAGACTGGATAAGGAAGCAAAAGAAATGGGTCTGGCAGTGAACGAGGGCAAGACGAAATATCTCCTGTCATCAAACAAACAGTCGTCGCACTCGCGACTTGGCACTCACGTCACTGTTGACAGTCATAACTTTGAAGTTGTAGATAATTTCGTCTATCTAGGAACCAGCATTAACACCACCAACAATGTCAGCCTGGAAATCCAACGCAGGATTACTCTTGCCAACAGGTGCTACTTCGGACTGAGTAGGCAATTGAAAAGTAAAGTCCTCTCTCGACGAACAAAACCAAACTCTATAAGTCGCTCATTATACCCGTCCTGCTATATGGTGCAGAGGCTTGGACGATGACAACAACCGATGAGTCGACGTTGCGAGTTTTCGAGAGAAAAGTTCTGCGAAAGATTTATGGTCCTTTGCGCGTTGGCCACGGCGAATATCGCATTCGATGGAACGATGAGCTGTACGAGATATACGACGACATTGACATAGTTCAGCGAATTAAAAGACAGCGGCTACGCTGGCTAGGTCATGTTGTCCGGATGGATGAAAACGCTCCAGCTCTGAAAGTATTCGACGCAGTACCCGCCGCGGGAAGCAGAGGAAGAGGAAGACCTCCACTCCGTTGGAAGGACCAAGTGGAGAGGGACCTGGCTTCGCTTGGAATATCCAATTGGCGCCACGTAGCGAAGAGAAGAAACGACTGGCGCGCTGTTGTTGACTCGGCTATAATCGCATAAGCGGTGTCTACGCCAGTAAAGAAGAAGAAGATAATTGTGAAAAGGTACTTGAACACTGATAAAAAAAAAAAACCTTTTGTTCGCTCGACCATTTTCCACTTATCTCACCACAAAGTGAATACACCAAAATATTTAATAAATATTTATGTTGTTCAAAGCAATCAGCTTGAAGCCAGACGAACTACGAAAACACTAAACCCCAATTTTACTGTGCTACGTATAATTTGAAAATGTGGCAACAATGTGAATGCTGTCATTAGCATAAAAAATATTAACATTCATATTGTACACTCGAAAGTACTAATTTTTTATGGACTTGAAGAAGATTTCGTTGTTCACACAAAAAGCATATTTTGCTTGAAAAGTCACGCGCCATTAGGAAAATTTTATCTGCAGTCACTATACACATGTTTTCATATATAATATGCGTGTGTATGCACTTATGTGGCGGCATGCCTGCGTTGTGCGACATGCCTGTGTATGCGTGTGCAACTCTTCTGCCCTACTTTGTATGCTCTTTTTTATGGAAGCAGCACTTTATTTATACACCAAAGCAAATGTGACTCATATATGCATATATTTATGTAAATAGTTGATATACATATGTACATATATTATATACATACCATAAATAGATCCATATGCTCTGCCATTTATGTGGCACACAACTCTATTTTTGTGTGCACAGCGAAGTGTGGGAGTGTTAAAAGGGCTTACGACTGAAAAACAATTAGGTTCATCAGTCAAAGCGCTGCTGATTACAACAACCAAGCACTTTCACTCTTTCTCGTATATTATGAAGTTATCCATTATTTTTATCTGCTGATAAGCGCATATTTTGTTTGCATATGTGTTAAATTAGTTATGTGTATAGATAAATATTTGAGCACCGTTAATGAAGCGATGCCCTCAAGTGGCTCCAATAGCCGCCTGCAAGTGCCTGTGTTTATTTGCCTACACTGTGCTTCGTCCTAATTACTTTCGGTGTATTTTAGAGGCGTTTGAGAAAGAGCAGTTTAGCTTTATTTTTAGTCTAAAAGAAGCACAATTTTTTTCAGCAAAAAGTGTGAGTAATATTGCTCTCAACTGTAGACTTCAATACACAGCAAAACCGGCACCGATTTTAGCATCATTTTAAAGCCAAAAATTGTATTTATATAAGTGCACACATAATCTGTCGCCAGATCGTTGCAATCAAGCACACCGCTATCTCCTGATCTCCCTAACCATATGTTCTGCCCACAAGGTAAACCTGTTTAATCGTCCAGCAAAGCGCAGGCGAGCCAGACTATCATGTGACAGCTTCTTGTTTTGTCTGCCCACCTTTTTTCTCTCGAATTGAATTTTCAGTTTGTATGAATTTCCTTTTTCCCTGCATTTTCCAATACACACATGTTTCTTTTTTATGTTTTGCTTGTCTTGTATTCGTTTTCGATTAAAATCTTTAAATCGAAATTGAATTTTATGTGCGACAAACGCCCTCAACTAACTGCCATTGGCTTTACAACACACACATACATACGTATACAGATACATAGAGATACATATGTATACTCCCGGGTATGACAAAGTTCCTTTATGCGCAATAAGAATTTTCCATTGTATTGGTTTACCCATTTTTCCCATGAACATTTTCCCGTGCGTCTGCTGTGTCCAGCACACTTTGTTGTGATAATCTAAATCTATTTGGCTGCGTTGTCGGGGATAAACGATATGCTTAGAATTTCATTCTGCATTTATATTCGATTTCATTTCGACGTTTTTTTCTACAATCAATAAATTTCTGAGAAGTCTGTGTTCTACGTTTGGGTTTTAAAGGTTCAATGCCATGTAAATGTGTTTTTGTTTTGTGTGTTTATGGCCTGAGTGTTGCTTTGGTAATGCGATATTTTTCGTTGGGATTTCCTTGCTTATCAGTAGTTATCGCTGAATTCCGTTTATTTTATGTTAATCCAAAGGCTGCAAGGTTTGTGACAGCAGACAATTTAGGTTTGTTTATGCGTCCTTTCAGGAGTTGTAAACGTTTTTGCAGTTCAAAACTGAGAGTATGTAGAAAATGCTTGTGAAAGTGAGAGGGAGAGGGTTACTGTTTACAACTATTTGAAATGTTCTACGAAAGAGTTACAAGTCACTGTTGGAAATTCATGGATCTTATAGATTAATTGCTTTTCTAATTACGAGTTTTTAAAGGGACCATAGATAAATTTGAATATTTTCGTTTGACTGCCCATCTGGAAATTAAATACATTGATATTTTCTCATTACATAAATTATGTAGTGATCCCGTAGCATACATTTCCTTCACATAACTTTCTCTTTACACTAAAATTTCTTACATTTCTTTCACAGATTTTCAAAATATTGTGACTTTTTATAGTTTTTCAAGTAACCACTTCCCAAAGCCTTATATACAGCTTTTTATTCAAGCATACACTTGACCATTTAGTGCTGGTTTCTAGTTAATCTTCAATAAACTCCTTCACTGTGCGGAGTGGGGTCCTATGTATTGCCTTACGAAGCTGGGCGCCTCTCCTACTCTCATTTGCTGCTCTTTTAAGCTATTTGCAATATGCTTTCTACTTATGTTACAAGTAAACACACACATACATAAGTATATCCATACATGATCTCATACAAATAACCATATATTTATATGTGTGTGTTCGTAAAAATCATTGCTCTTGTTCGACACGCCAATAGCTGTGTCCTTGCAACACTCCTTCATTATCGACTACGCACACGTAGTCGCATTTTGTGCAAGTGCCTCACGTACATATATACATTTACAACTACTTTCACATGGCTCCACTTGCGTGTGTGTGGGTGTTTGCCCGCTTATATACTTTGTTTGTATTTCATATTATTATTTTCCAGTTTATTCCCTTGTAGGACTTACAAGCAAAAACAGCAATAAAAATCAGAAGAAAGTGAGCGAGTATACATATAAACATTTACAACCATATGTTCGCTGCTGAGCTTTGGTGCACCGTGTATATGGCAAGGCTTAGTGCACTTGGCCAAAGAAATGCCAGGATATTTATCCCTACAATGGGGCACCGTAGAGAGTTATGTGCAAATTTCTTTTGACCCTCATGCAACGCAGCTTGTGCTTGTATGTGCAGATGTAGGTGTGCATGTTTTTCCTAAGTCTGCATATTTATAGGTTCTGTGGTGCTGCTGCGGTCTGCGGCCCTTAGCTGCAGCAATACACAACTGGCAACGGTTAAGCAGAGATTTATATTGGAAATCTTTAAGCAAAATACAGAATGTCTTTGTGGAAAATTGATGTGGCACGGCATTTTTTATTTCAGCCATGAAAACCAAATATTCCATATTTTTATATGGCGCAAAGAAAACAGGTTGGACGCCGAAGTGGCAAAACGAATTGGAAGAACATATAATACAGACTAGAGTAAATTGTCCAAGCAGCAGAAATAAGTCTGATAGATGCATAAATTAATTTTTATATATTTATTTTTATTCGAAAGCAAAAAGTTAAAAAAAAAATTGAAAAAAATTAAAACAAAAAATTTAAAATCCACTCGAAAATTTTTAATTAAAAAAATTAAAAATAAATCAAAAAATTAAAAAAATCTCGCTTGAAATTTTGGTACATAAGAGTCATTTATTATATGTTTATTTTTACAGATATATACAGTGGTGTGCTTAGCAGCTACTTATCGGTGTGTAGCTTCTTTATTCTGGCTGTTAATGAATTTAACCCAGTTTTTATATAACACTTCCCTTTATCAGGTAAAAATATTATAAACAACAAGTGTAAAGTACGTGTTTATGTGTATGTGTAACTGTTATTGTTTACATATTTCTTTGTGGCAACCAAAACTTCATTAGTTTACTGTTCGGTCGATATTTTCACACCTTAATTTGACCTAAAGCGAGAAAATCGAAATTTATTTCAGTAAAAAAAATCCATATCAAAAAAATTGTTGTTAGCACCTTTATTGTTATTGTTGTAAATGGTCAGCATTAAAAATTTTCGAACATTTTTCAAAACTAGTCGATATGATTAACACATTATCGATAATATTTAATGCTGGAAGAAAAAAAATTGTTTCAAACAAATTTTGATAAGCTAAAAAACAAATGTTTTTATAGTTGTAGAGGCTTATGAAATTCCAGTATAGCTTTGGGAAACATATTTTTTCTATTATATCCAAATCCAGTTCCTTTCCCGTTGCATAAACTCAACTAATAAACAGGTAATACTTAGTACCCGAAAAAGTCGAATTTTCGAAAATTTTTCAAAATTTTTTAGAAAACAAAAAATTTTTTTTAACACGTTATTTTTGTTGTTATGCTGATACAAAGAATTCCTAAATAGTTTTGGAAAATGTAGCAGAGTTAGTTGTCCTTGATCGACTATCGACTTCGTATGATTCGGTCGGATCGGTTATCCACTGTTATCAGTTTTCAAATCCCAAAATTTTTTTTTTTTTTGAAAATTGCATAAGCGACAACTAGACCACAAAGCAACTAATTTAGCTAATTTCGGTATTTTCCATTAGCTGCATGCAACTAAGCACAATAAATAGCCATGTCCTTGCCACATGGCTGGCGAATCAGAGCAGATCGCTTATATTTGCAGAAAAAATTGGCAAAAGCAAGAAAAGCGCTGCACATGACAGTGCAAGCAGACTTCCGTTTGCCACAAATCCACTGGCCGCGCCAACAAAGCACGACACACGGCGCTTGCCTGCAACGGGGCAGCCATCGACATAAACAGCGCTGCTGTGGCATTGTAATAAAGCGCAGCAGTTGTTGTTGTTGTTGCTGTTGCATAACGGGCTTAAATAAGTGTGCATGCTAAGTAAGCCGCTGTTGGGTTGCAAGCCAGGAGATGTTGGAGAGCGGTGACGCGCGGCAGGTTGTGACTGCCACATGTAAGTACGTGTGTGTGTGTGCGTGTGTATTGGCACATATCTGGCAATCGGCTTGGTCGATAAATTTTCAATTGACCCAAATTTTGCACAGTTTTCTTGTTTTTGTTTTTTTCCATGTTGACATTTCTCGACTTTCTCGTGCTCGTTTTACTTCGCTTTCCTTCCGCTGCAGCAGCGATTTCTTCTGTCGCTTTTTTGCGCGTTTTTCGGCTGCTTCCTGTCGCTGTGAGTTTACTTTGCGGCGCTTTTTTCAATTTGCTGATTTGCAATCGATGTGCCGTTACACATATGCAGTTGGCTGCGTGTATATGTGTGTGTGTGAGTGAATGTTGTAAGTTAGTTTTGTGCAGCGGCTCATTGTTGACTTGTTTGTGCGTCCTTGCACCGTTATGTATATGCTGCAACGTTTGCTTTGTGCAACATTTTCGGTTTTCGTTTTCATTTTCGTTTGTTGCAAAAACGGAAAAATGCATATTTTATTATGTCAACACACAATGGCGAAGCGGAAAAACAACGAAAAGCGAGAAGCCGAAAAATATAGGCCGACAATCGATCGAGCCGTCGAACGGCGTACGACTGCCACACTATCGACGGATGAGTGGTAGCAAGACAGAAGGCTGCTCACACATTCATATACATATGCATGTTGCAACTATGTACATGTGTGAAGTTGTGCGGCAGGCTCACTCCATTGACTTGCTACTGTGGCAAATGGAATAATTTTGACAGTTCGAAGCCCCCACCTCCGCTTTACAGTATTTATCTTTCTGTTTTCGTTTTCCGCACGACCATCACTCGTACTCTGCTGTGCGGTTTGCGCTTTGCCCTTTGTCTGGTGGCAGCATGCCACAATAATAAATAAATTGCATTACGGTTTGCTTTTCTTTCGCACAACTTGTGCTGAATCGCTTCGCCTTTTTCGCTGTGTTTCTTTTTACACAATTTTCCACAGCTTTTTTTAACAGCGATTCGACAGAAAATTGATTTGTTTTGTGTTGTTGGAAAAGTGTAAAGCCGCATATGTGTGCTTCCTGCCATACATACATATATACAAATGTACATGTATGCTTGTGTGTATATAGTATAGGCTCGTAAGCCCTGCTATGCTTGCCAGCTTTGTAGCGTTAAGTCTCATAACACATGCCACGGAGTCAGTGTGTGTGTGTGATTGGCATAAAATATATGCCACTTAGGCATAAATACTATGGCGTCTACAGTTCCAACAGCACTGAAAAATGGCCGGCATGCCCATACACACAGCCACTGTTATGCATGTGTGTGTGTGTAGAGTTGTGTGTAGCTGTTGAAAAAAGCCATGAAATGTTGCCAAAAAATAAATTTCATATAGGCAATAAAATTGCCAGAGTTTATTTAAAGGGCTGTTGCCATGAATCACCTTATAGTTTGGGGTTATGACAGCTTATGACGGCAATGGCGGCACGTGAGAAATCGCTGTACGTGCCACTTTTGATATATTCAGTTTAAAATTGCTTATTTTCGAAATAATGCCAGCGATATGTGAAGGTGAGTATAGAAAAAAAATTATATAAAATTAAATATTTGCTTGGAGGTGGAAGGTATACTTAGGAAATGCTAAAAAAATTAAAAAAAAAAAAATTGAAAGAGAAAAAAATTTAAATCACATATATAAATATATATATTAATACAATAGGCCCTTATAAAAATATAAAGGAATTTTTTTTACTAAAATAAAGTTGGTTCACAGACATAATTATTCAATATATTGTTCATATTGTCCCCTAAAATGCAAAATATTGTAATATCACTTTCCATAAGTTGACAGACGAAGGAGAACGATATAATAGAAACCACTCACATGGAAACAAAATATGAGTTTTGGTTATAAAATGGTTATATATTACCTACATATTGGTTATATATTAGTTATATAGTGGTTATATATTGGTTATATAGTGGTTATATATTGCTTATATATTGACTGAGAATGAAAGCTGAAAATTTTATACTACGTGTATGTAATATGATGAGGTGAATCGTAAGCAAGAGAAAAAATTACGATTTATTTGATGATACGTTGTCTGTCATTTTAGGTGTGTTTATGCACTGTATTATATATTTTTTATTCTCTTTAATTTTTTATTATTTTATATTTATTTATTTATTTATGCAATCATTTACGTTTTTCCCCATTAATATTGTTTATAAATTGTTTCTTTACGCTTGCAACATGTTGCTATTTAATAAAATATTATTTTTTTTCTTTCTTTTTTGTTTGCTTTTTGTTTCTTTAATCCTTAATAACCTTTGGCGGCGCGTTTTGCCTTTGATGTGTAATTTTTTACCCGTCACAAAGCGATTAAAACAAAATGAAGTGCACAAAAGGTGATCGTACCTACACATATACACACACACATTCATACGAACGAAATGCAAATAAGCCTCGGACACATATGCAAGCGTATGCAAACCCTACTTGCAACCGCGCTGCAAACTGCCACTGCGCTGACGCCACTCGTCACTTATGTTGCAATATGCCTGCGGCGCAAGTGTCAATTGCTTTTTACTAACAAAAAACTTCACACACACACAAAAAATATGCGAAAAACTTGTAGAAGAAAGAGCATAATGCAGTGAATGCAAAGGTTAATGAAAGCAGCATGATGCGGCGACTTTTGCCTGGCTGCCACGACGCTTGATTAGCCTAGCGCAAGTCAGGTGAGCCGAGTGCGAAAGAACTTAAAACAGGAACGCCAAGCACACTCGAGCGCTTACCATATACATATGAGAGACAAACAGGCACACACACTTGCAACACACACGCTCACTACCCATTTTCTGTCACTTCGCAGGCACTACTGCGGCACTTAAGGTTTATTAGCTTTATAAATGAAAACAAAACACAAAAAAAGCAGCAAAACTAGAGGGCAATGAAATTGATACCCGGCAACAAAGCGCAAGAAAGTCGAAATGAAATGAGCGGAAGGGAAAAAATGAAAAAATGGCGCACAAGAAGCAGCGCCGCTCGCAATCGTAAACGGTACGTTGCAGCGAATGCAACGCTGCTTGGCTGATTTATGAGCGTGAGGAGTGAAATGATTACTTTGCGCTGCACACGCCCCCTCACAATGATAGCTGCGGCAGCGTAACATGATTTTAATTAGTTTAATTAAAAGACTTGAAAGCAGAAAACCAACAAAAGGCGGCAGTTTGCTGGTCGCTCTTCATTATCTACTCCATTTTTTCGCCGAAAGCACGTTTGCTTTACTTTACACAATTCGTCTATTTGCAATACTTTTCGCGAAAAATAGAAAAATCCCTGTGTGAGCACACAGTTAAGTTAAATATTTGAGGCACTCGATGCATTAAAGTCACACACACATACATATACAGCACTCGTACAACAACTATGCGCTCCAAAGTGCAGCCTAATGCTTGCAACATCCCCTGCTGCCACAGTTTGCACAACGACAGCACTTAAATTCAGTCACGACTGGCGAAAGTCATAAAATATGGCGAAAAAGGGTAGTTCGTAAGCACACACGCACACATACATATATACAGGGTGTAGTGGAAGTAAAGCAGAGTTAGTAGGCTGGCTTGCAACAATCACTGCCGCACGACTTTAAGCACACACAAATACAGGTGTACGGGCGTGTATGGGTGCGTATGTGTGTGTGTGCATTGTAAACGGGGAAAAAGTTAAACAAAGCCGCAAGTCGGAGCGCCGAGCGGAAGTAAAAGCTTATGGGCGGGAAATGGGGCTGGTCCGCAACTACCTTCTAGCTAATTAAATTAAGCAACCTTGTAAATAGTAACTACTCTGCGAGTATGCAACAACAACTGCATATAGAGAGAAGCAACACTGTATGCAACGCCACGATTTTGTGTAAAGAGGCAGTTAAAAGTCGCAGCGCGCGTCATCGGCAAGACGACGAAAGTATAATAAAAAAGTAGTTAAAATTTAAATACTTAATTAAATGCAACTAATGCGGCGCATAAGTTTTCGCGTTTGGGAGCCAGCACAGCTGAGCGCCAACAGCTGTGGCACAAAGTGACAAGACAGCGTTGCATGCGCCGGAATGCCAAAGTTTCACGGCAAGTGCAAGCAGATTTTTAAGGATAATATAATTTTACAGGCGTACACATACATATAAATCTACAACTAGCTTTATACATACATGAAGGAATTATGTGGATTGTGTGTAAGAGAGAGAGAGAGAAAGTGAAGGAGAGCGCGAGTGTGATAGAGTTGCTAGGTTTGAGTGAGTTTAAGGCGTAATAAGTGATATATGAGTATATGATATAATGCAACAAAATATGGTGGGTATAAGAAATGTACAGTGGATGCTGGGCTTTATGGAGTAAATGTATGATGCGATGACATTCATGACAACTAAGGTTATAATAACAACTAAGGATGACATTTATGTACTCGTGTGCTTGTAATAATTATTGTAATAAATATGTAAATATTTTAAAGAAATGCTGTTTCGGATAGCGAAAAACTACCAGCAAAGGCAAATTATTTGACTTTTGAAATTTTTTGCTTATAATATTTGAAATGCTAATTAATTTGCTTTGAGAGTTTTTCGTGTTTCTGAACTTAAATGTAAAACTAGTCAAACAAGCCAGCTTTGTACTCTATTTTTAAAGGCAACTTTAGTATAAAAAAATTTTGTTATATATATAACATACCAAAAAATTATTAAAACGGGTTTTTTGAAAATAGTTTCAAAACGAAATTGACTATTTTTTAACTTCAAAAAAATATTAACAGCAAAACCATTAATAAATAGTATTTTTTATTGACAAAAAAAAAGTGTTTTTAGTTAATCTGTGAATAAAGGTTAAAATCATAAAAATAAAAATTAGAAAAAATGTATTATTACTATTTTTAATTTTTTTTTAATATTAAATAAACATATTTTTTAAAGAAAATATTTTTTTTTTAATAAAAATATATTATTACAATTTTGAATATTTTTTTAAACAATTTGTTTTTTTTTTTCAATAAAAAAAAATATTAAAAATGGCGATAATACATTTTTATTAAAAAAAAATATTGAAAAAATATAGTTATGGTAATTATTGAAAATAATTTGTGTTTAAAAAATATTAAAAATAGCAATAATACATTTTTATTAAAAAAAATATTTTTATTTAAACAAATATTAAAATATTTGTTTAATAAAATACTTTTGTTTTAATAAAAAAATATTGAAAATGGTAATAATACATTTTTTATTTTTTTTTACGACTTTATTTTTTATTTTATAAAAAAAATATCGAATAAATTAAAATACACTTTTTTTTTGGTCAAAAAGCAATTATTAATTAAATTTTCATTATTTTTTATTAACTAGACCGAAAACGTATATTTTTTGTATACGAGTACATATAGTATATCTCCATATTCTAGTGGTTTCCAAACTGCTTATATAATTTCGCCTATTTTCTAAACGCAAGCGTGGCTCAGTTGACTACTTTAACCGCTTCATACTTAAAATAAATATTTTTTGTTATAAACTTACATTTTTACAATCCTCAAAGTCCATACAGTGATGCCAATCTTGAACAAACTGTAAGAAAAGAGAGAAATAATTATTAAAAAGGGTACACGATTTTTGAAAAATTTTGTTTTTATATTATTTGAAACTAAGGAATAAAATGTTTTAATGCAAGGAATCTAAAAACAAAAGCAAAGATATAAAATATTTGAAATATAATATAGTGAAAACTATGAATAATCCTCCATAAATATATTTTTGAAATATTAAATGTACATATGTATGTACATATATCTTCACCTAAAATGCAAAATAACGTAACATCACTATTCATAAGTTCGGAAGTGAAGAAAAAACGATATAATAGAAACCACTCGTATTGAAACAAAATTTGAGTTTTGGTTAAAAAATGGTTATACATTGGTTATACATTAGTTATATTGGTTATATATTGGTTATGTCTGACATCGAAAGCTGAAAATTTTATGCTAAATATGTGTTATATGTATATTGTAATGAATCATAAGCAATAAAAACCTCAATTTCGATATTTTTGATGATACGTTGTTTTGCATTTTATATGACGATATAAATTTCAAATATCATGAGTTTCAAACATGTTTTAAAGTTAAAATTTTGTGATATATATTAATTAAGTAAAGCCAAGTGTTGACACCACAAAACTATGCGCTGCCAACAGCTAAAAATACGCACATCTCTTCATTTGCCGCACAACGTAGCATATTGCGTTGTAACAACAACAACATGTGAGCGACTAAATTTACAGAGAAAACAGCAAAATCCCATCAGTCGCCCATCAGCATCACAAAATATCGCTTGCTTCGCTATTCTAATTATAATTTTACACACTGGCCCTCCTTCATTAAGTGTAAATGCGCTGTCATTAGCGGCGGGCAGAGGTGCAGCGAAGCAAGTTAAAAAAAAGTGTAACATTTTAAATTGCGGCAATTTGAATGCGCCAATCTGTCAGCCAGCGCTTATTACTTAGTGGCCTTTAACATTTTTATTGAGTGTGTCGCTGCAGCTTTACAGTTTTATTGCCTAATTTTCCGTTTGACTTTTTGCCATGATACGCCGCGAAGCAAATGATTTACAATGCGCTGGTGGCGGCGTTGGCTGAAGCAGCCGCTGAGTTTGGAGAGACAAAAAGGGGTTAAGCGCACGGCTGCTGTTACAAATTTAATTCTTTTCTTGAATGTCTGCTTTTGTTGTTGTGTCAGCTTTTCACTGCCTCAACTTGCATTTTACGGTTTTACAACTTTTAATTTGTTGTACTCTTTTTTATTGCCCTTGTATTGTTGCCTATCGCCAAGTATGGCTACTAGGTGCGGCAACACATCATTCCGCTTAACAACTCAATTCGCTTTGGGATCTTTTTGTAAGCACACACACACGTACTCACACGCATATTTATTTACCGTAAGTTGGTGAGCTTAGCGCTTGCTGATCGACGACCAAAAAGGGCATACAAAGGTGCCGAGGTACCTTACGGCAGCCACATATCGTCTATTATATGCGCGCCTACCGGAGACTGGCTGTGCGACCCGCCTGAGCACCGCCTTCTTTGCACGCACACGCATTTGCTTCAGCGCGCCTGTCCACACGCGTGTCTTCTTCACAAATTTGCTGCTTTTCAGGCATTTTTTTCCCGTGCTTTGTTTGAGCATTTTTTATAGCGCGAATTCAGCTGCTGGATTTCTTTATTTTTCCAGCTCTATTCTGCGTTTGATTTATTGTAGTTTCACAACGGAACAAAGTCAGCGCGATTAAAACGGCAACCACGAGTAGCAACAACTATCAAATTGATTTATGACGCGTCTTCTGTTTTAGCTGGATTTTAATACATCAATTTAGTAATGAGCGAGTCTAAGCGGGCTTGAGATAGAATTAGCAATGCGGGGTTTTATATACAAATATATATATTATATTTATATATATATATATATGTATTGTGTGCGGACAATTAAATCCGCGTCGTGATGCTAATAAACCCAGCGACCTCATCGAATCGCCGCTGTACAGGAAGCGGCCGCCATATTTTTGCCGTTCCGCGCATTGAAATTAATTTTAATTAAAAACTTTGCTGTCTTCGCTAGCATGCTGTGACTTTCAACTGATTTTTATTAGCATGAAATATGTAAAAAAAATGCTGCGCAACACGCGATTACGCTACTGAAGGTTTAAGTATGAGGAAACCGGGCTTAGACGCCCAAATGGTTGAAGCTATTGCTTAAAGCCGTTAGAAAAACGTACAACATATTCATTTTTTGAACTAAAATAGTTTTGGGTTAATGTAAAATCATAATCTGTAAGAAAGTAAACCTTTTGACACATTTTGCAAACAGCGCCACCTATCGGATTTTTCTAACTTACGAGAAATTGTTTTGCTTGATTGGATGTGCAATGTATGTGCCTTTAAATTATAATAGTGCAAAATTTGACAGCCACAAAGCAGCTCGAATTAATATTTACAGTTTTTTTATGATAATTCGTTAACTCTTTTCAGCTACAGAATCCTCATAAGTAGCTACTTCATTAAAATAACAACGAATGCGTTATTATTTTCAGCTTTTCGAGGAAGCAGAAGAGAATTCACATTAGAATAGAAAGCAATTTCTGCTACAAAACCCAAACATTACCTTGCCCTTGACAAGAGACAAAGGTCACATATGCCTCAACCCAGCAACCCAGCAACCCTGCAAACTTTTCACTTTTTCATAATGAAAATTTCTTTTGAAAACCCCCAACAACACAGCTGCCAGCTCCTATTTGCATCAGAAATTTTCATTAAGACAAATGTCAATGCACACCGGGTTTCCACAGCATACATTTGGTATAATGGAAAACTTAGAAATTTCCATGCGAAAGTAGCTGCTAAGCAACAGCGCGACAGACACATTCATACATGCAACATCCGGCCTAACATTGATTACCTTGTTCAATGAGCCGGCAGACAGCAGCTTCCATGCCATGCCACAGCGAAGACTTCACCTTTTGTTTGTGAGTAACAGTGAAATTTGCATAAATTCAATTACCTCAACGCTGACAGCTAGGCGCACACACAGACATGCGCGTGTGCAGTTGCTGGCTGCCGCACATCTGCGCGCATTTCGAGCGAAGCTTCAGCGAGCGAAGCACAAAAAAAATTTAAAAGCAGAGAAAATATTTTAATAAAATATGATTACCAAATGCGAGCAGACAAGCTTATAAATAATTGCACACACACACATACTTTAATAAAAATATAACTGCAGCAGCGAAAGGTAGGAAGTGCCCTTGGGGATAAGCGCATTTAGAACCAGTTGCTGCCGCGGCGCATTGCTGTGAATCTCGCCTAGGAAAAGCTGAAATTGAAACTGTAGCAAAGCGCGCATGCGAAAAATTAAAATCCAACGGGAACTATTCGAAATCGAAAAAAATTCAATGAAACAGCCCTTGCAGAAGAGCGCAGTGTGCCACAGCCCCTATGTGGCAAGTTGGACAATACAAAGTGCTGCTGATGACTGTGCGCTGCGCCAAAACAATTGGAACACATAACGTTTAGTGCTGCAACACATGCACAACGCATTGTTGTTGCCACTTTTTTATAGTTTTTACTTTTTTATGTTTTTTTTGTGCTGTTGCCATTGTTGTTACTCATTTGGTTGATGACCTACCGCAGTGAACAATGACGACACATTCGCCTGCGGCAGCGACAACCGAAGAAAGGAAAGGCAAATGAAAAGCGCACGAAGAAGCAGCAGCAGCAGCGCACAAAGGCAGAATGACAATGATTATGAGGGAAAACTACTGCAGCACAGTGAGTAAGGTAAGTTGCAAGTATGCTACATGGAAAACTAGCATGACACAGCGAACATGGTGGCAATTGTCAACCAAAACATAACTGCCAAGTCGATTTCCAAAGGAGACGCAAAGGTCAGCAACGGTGCGGCTTGAATTATGGCTGCCACACGAGTTGCAGCGGCGCTCATAAAGATATTAAAGATATGTGCTACTCCTTTTCTTCGATTTAGTGATTTCAATGCAAAGATATGTGTGTGCTACCATTTTATGTGTGCCAGCGCTGCGTCAACGCATTGATTTGCTAGATAATCGCGCGCGTAATGACAGTAATATAACTCACAAAAGAGGATAGTGGCAGCAACCGAATGAAACTATTGCGTATACAGACCAGAAAAAAGGAAGCGGCTGAAATACCTTTATTGGTAGTCAGCAAAGCGCTCGGGTCAGGCATTCATTGCAACCTGCCTCAGTATTTGAGGTATGCTGCTTGCAGCAGCGCTAAGTGCACGCCAACAAAAGGATCAACTCGCACAAAGCCGCAGCCATAATAATTTCAATAGCAACGCCATAAATTTCTTTTCTTCAGCCTTTGGAAATGACTTAGCCAGGAGCTGGCGCGGCGGCCATAACCGGAGACTCGCCGCTGCAGTTGCAGTTTCGGTAGCGACGAGCGCCTCTCATATAGCTGCAGCCAGCTGCAACGGCAGTCTTTGCTTTGTTTTTTTTTTTTCGTTTTACTACTCTACTCTTGCTTTAGCCTGCTCGACGTTATTGTTGACGCTTGAAGCATAGTAATGAGCGTAGTTAGAGTTGAGCTTTAATGTGAGAAAATGTTGTAAGTTAAAGGTTTGGATTTGGTGTGAAGGAAGCACTAGTGGAGAGTAGCAAAAAAATCTTCAGAAAATTCGCTTTCATTTTTCATTTTTAGGAAGTATGTTGGTAAGGTGTTTGACCAACTTTAAACGAAAAATCGCATTTTTACCCTTTAGAAAATCTATATCTCTCGGATTGATATCAAAAAAATTCTCGGTGTTTAATTTAATTTCTGGTGAATTAGTGTTAGAAGAGTTTAGTGTTGATAATTATAGTTTTCTCAAGCAGAGAAATATCTTATTTGCTGAGAGTGCCATGGTTCTGTTGTTGAGATGCCGTTGAAGTAAAAACCGTTTGGTATTCGAGAGTAGCGTTAGTTCTCAACTTGAGCTTTAATATATAAGGTTTGTTGCAGGAACAATTGATGTAGTGTTAGGTGTAAGCTATAGGCTTGCTCAGCTTTGGCCAGCAATGTTGTGAAAGATAGGTTACTTTTGCAAAATTCATACATAGAAAAAGCAGTAATACGTTTTTTGAGAAACGTGTTGGAAACCCTCGAAGTGAAAAATGCCTATTTTTTTGGAAATCATTTTCTATGGCTGTATCATTGAAAAATTTTAAATTTTTCAAAATTAATGTTTTCGAAAATTCATATCGTCACTTAAAATGCAAAACTATGCATCATCAAAAATATTGAAATTGAGTTATTTATTGCTTACGATGCATAATATTTTCAGCTTCTCCTGTCAGTTATAACCAATATATAACAAATAAATAACCAAAATATAATTGATATATTACCATTTTATAACCAAAACTCAAATTTTGTTTCAATACGAGTGGTTTCTATTATATCGCTTTTCCTTCACCTGTAAATTTAAGAAAAATTATGTTTGTTACATTATTTTGCATTTTAGGAGACACTACTATGTTGCTTACCGAGCTTATAAAACTATAATATTATAACATTTTCTACAAATGTTTGAGTAATGTCTTTCATACGAGTATGTACTATCGTATATACTATAGTACTATGTATTATGTATTACATATCCTCTTATATAGCACAGCTATGTGCCATACCCAGTTCAGCGCTGATGTCAACAATGCCATTATGCATTAATGAATCGCTTTTTCCAACATTAAATCGCCGAATGCCATCTGAGCAAATGCATGAATGAATGAATGTGCCACATGCTGCTGTGCTCAGCAAAAATACCCAGAAATATATGTGCACGTGTGTTTTGTGCTATTTGTCTGAGCTCGTAATTTATGAGGTCAAATGGCAGAGAGGTAAAATACTAGTTAGTCCTGTGCGCCCCTTGTTGGCGTTGCAATTGAAGCAGCAGCAGTAGAAATGAGAAGATGAAAGAACAAGGCTGCCAGCTCAAAGAAATGCATGCCTTGCATTTTTTCAGGCACAAAATTTTAATACAAAAGTGCAACGGCACTCCGCAAGCAGGCGCTGCATACAAAGTGTTTTCCTGGGGCACGCATACAAGTTAACGGCAGCAGCCACACAGATACTGAATGATAAATGTAAACAAATTGTATCTTCTCACAGTATTACTGCTTGGTCAGCAGAATACTTTAATTAATAAGAAATCAATATATCACTTGTTTTGATAAGTAAGCAAAATCCAATATTCCATTATTTGTTTTGATAATGAGAATAATTGGAAATCCAATGCTCTGGCATTTCATCACTTAATGTAATGCCAAAGCATCTTTAGTAATAAGCATAGAATTATAAGAATATAAATATAAGTGCTTTTACTAATAAAGATCAGTGTATAATCGGCAAGCGTATGGAGTGATCATCTTGATGATCAAAGCGCACAATACATTGTCACTCAAACCAACACTTTGTTTAATTTCTACCGCGCGTAGCGGAACATATTTTTTTAATACTTCCCACACCAGGGAAGTTAATTGGCGCCCAACGTTAAGGCACGTGTTCGTAAAATCGCGTTTAATGAACACCGGTGCCGGAACCGAAAAATGTACAATAAACCTCGTGCGAGAGGTAGTACACTTTAAATTTTTTAAAAAAACAAACAAGTATCCCAAAAATAGGGAGAAAAGTGGAAAAAAAACAACAACACGCTTAAGTGATATTACTCAATAACTAATGGACAATCAATTAACGAAAATTTAATAAACCATAAGCGGCGGTTAATTGCAAAAAATACCAGAAGAAGAAGAAGCAGAAGAGCAAGCAGAAACACAAACAAACATACTCACATATAAATTGCGAAGTAAAAGTAAGGAAATTTACAACAATTTGTGATACGAAGGTGTGAGCGCAGCAGCTTTATCAACAGAATTAATTAAAGAGATTAGCAAATTTTTTAAAAACAACAACAACACTAAACTCAATAGTCAAAAGGCAACAATAACCGCAACAGCGCAACAGCAAAGGTAACAACAGCAGCAATAGCAGCAACAACATAAAATTAGTTGTAAGTAAGACCATATTTATTAATTAAATGAGAAATAAACCCAATCATATTAAATATACATATACATATATATTTAAGCCAATAAATTTAAGCAATTAAGTTTAAACCATTAAGAATAATTGAAGGCTCGACCAGCCAAATAATAAAATATATTGAAACCGCGATTCACCACCGCAAGGGGACCCTCCGGTTTATAACAAAAACTCAATTCTGCGATTCTGAACTTCAGACCCTCCAGAATAAAAGAGTCTCCTTTCCTAGAAAGGATCAAAAAATTAAAATAAAAATTAGAAAAAAATAAAAACAAAATGACGGATGCTCTACCAACTGACTTGGACTATAACGAAATAGACAGAATAGTTAGAAATCTTGAAGGATTTGTATTAGTCGATAGCATTAACAAAAAAGAAAGGGATGTAAATAAAGATAAACTTAAAATTAAATGTATGGAGAAAGTTTTTAAATATATAGGAAAAGATAAGAAGGCCACACTTGAGGATTATTATAATCAGGAGACAGTTATGTCTGAAACTATAGAGATGATAGAAGTATCAAAAAAGGAATATTTGTTTTAAATGGGGAGTAATACAAGTGCTCCAAAATACGAAAGGTTGCATTATTGCGATTATTGTAAAAGTAACCATAAAATTGAAAATTGCCCATATTTAAAGAAAAGGAAAATTAATAAATAAAAATGGCTCTAACTAGCGAAAATGAGACCTTAGTCGCAAGACTAATTGCCGCAACGAATGCATCACTTAGATTAGAAATATCTGAAATGCGCAGACAAATAGAAGACTTAACGAAGTCGACAACAATAACAGATTACAAACCTGAAGTAATAAATTCAGAGATTCGCTGTGACGAATCCCTAGAAGTAATAAAATCTTTACCAGAATTTGGGGGAAAGCAAAATAAATATGTTAGCTGGAGGGAATCGGCTAACAACGCAATGAGCTTATACATAAGAGGCAGCCGTAGGTATTTTGCTGCATTAACTATATTAAGAAATAAAATCACTCACGATGCTAATGACATCTTGTCCAACCACGGAACAGTCCTAAATTTTGATGCTATATTAGCACGATTAGATTTCGCTTACGCCGATAAGCGACCAGCTCATATAATCGAGCAAGAAATGAGTATTCTGCGTCAAGGCAATTACTCTATAATTGAATATTATAATAAGGTTAATGAGAAATTAACCTTGCTAATAAATAAAACCATAATGACTTACGGATCAGATAGCGCCGTAACTAAGGAATTCAATGCTAAAAATAGGCGGGATGCTTTACGCACATTTATAACGGGACTAAACGGAAATTTAGCTAATATACTATTTTCTCTATCGCCAAGCGATTTACCAAATGCTTTGGCAAAAGCACAAGAGTTAGAGTCTAACAATATGCGAGCGTCCTTCGCATTACAATTTGGAAAAACTATTCAAATCCCAACAATAATAACAGGCAACATACTTCTAACAACAGATTCAATAATGGTAATTTTAATAATAATTTACGGTTCCCACAAGTCCAACCACAAAGGAATTATAACCAAAGAATGGGATACCAGAATAACCAACCACGACCTACACCAATGGATGTCGACTCAAGCATCCATACACGCAACTGTATGTTGCAAAAGCCAACAACATTTAATCAAAACAATTTGGAAAAAAGGCCACATGGAAGTACACAACAGAATGTGCAGCCACCGACTAAGACACAGCGCATTAATAATATTAAGGAGGATCATTTTTTAGGCCAAAATTAACTCTGCCATATATATTTCTAGATGACAGGGTTACTGGTCAGAATTTTAAAATATTAATAGATACAGGAGCAACTAGTTGCTATATTAAATCAGGAATATACAAAAATAAAAATAAATTGGATATACAAAAAAGAGTAAAAACAATTAATGGCTTTTCGATAATACGCTATTATCACATTATCACATTATTCGGTAAAAAACAAATATTCTACGAAATCGAAAATTTGGAAGCAGACCTTTTAATAGGATACAAATTTTTGAAGGACATTAATGCAGTGATTAACTTGGAAAAAAAGAAATTAATAATAAATAATGAAAAAGAGGAGGATATATTTAGCTTAGGATGCGAATATGAGCATCAGAAAAGTAAGGATAATTTAAAGATCGTAAAGGAGGACGAAATTACTTTGGAAGCAAAGACTTCTAAAGCGCCAGCCGACGGGAATACCGGCAAATATAAAAAAATAAATATTGTGAAGCAGGAAAGCTCTACAACGCCAGCTGAAGATTTATACCAGCAGAGTAGAAGTAAAAATTATGTAAAAAATATTGTGGAACAAAGAAGTTCTACAACGCCAGCCGATGATAATACCGGCAAATTAAATAAAAAATATATTGTGGAACAAAGAAGTTCTACAACGCCAGCCGATGATAATACCGGCAATATAGAAGAGGAAAACTATGTAAACAAGATTACTTTAGAGGAAAAGTTCTCTAAAGCGCCAGTCGAAGGAAATACCGACATAAACGAAGATGAAATTGAAAATTTAAGAGAGGAAATTAGAAACGAAATATATCAAATACATTCTGCAATAAATATGAATTTACCGTTTCGAACGGATATAAAAGCAGAAATAACGACAATTGTTGAAACTCCTATATGGAGTAAACAATACCCATATCCTCTTTCTGCTAATTCTTTCATAAACGAAGAGGTAAAAAAAATGATGGAAGATAAAATAATAAGGCCAAGTAAGAGCGCATATAATTCACCAATTTGGGTTGTACCAAAAAAAGGTGTAAATGAAGACGGTACGCCGAAATTGCGAATGGTAATCGATTATAAAAAATTAAATGAAGTAACAAAATCGGATAAATATCCAATTCCGGATAGCAATATAATACTTTCAAATTTAGGAAGTTCGAAATATTTTTCCACAATAGATCTGGAATCGGGTTTTCACCAGATCCTTATTAAAGAACACGATATTGAAAAAACTGCATTTTCAGTAAATAACGGAAAATACGAATTTTTAAGAATGCCATTTGGTTTAAAAAACGCGCCTAGTATATTTCAAAGGGCGATGGACAATGTTTTAAGGGACTTTATTGGAAAATTTTGTCACGTTTATATTGACGATATAATCGTATTTTCAAAAAGCTTCGAGGAACATAAAAAACATTTAAGTATAATAATAGAAGTTCTAAAAAACGCAAATATGAAAATTTCGTTACAAAAATCTAAATTCTACCAAGAAGAAGTAGAATTTTTGGGATATATTGTTGCAAAGAATGTTATAAAGACAGATCCAAAAAAAGTTGAAACTATTTTAAATTTTCCGGTTCCAACAACTCTACGACAGTTACGAAGTTTCCTAGGAATGATTGGATATTACAGGAAGTTTATTAAAAATTATGCTAAAATAGCAAAACCATTAACAATACATTTATCAGGTGAAAACGGAAGAGTTTCACAACATATGTCCAAAAAAATTAAAATTAGATTGGAACAAGAAGGACTTTTGGCAATTGAGAAAATGAAGTCTATATTAGTAGATCAAGTCGAATTAATTCAACCAAATTTTAACGAAACATTTATATTAACGACAGACGCATCAAATGAAGCTATTGGTGGAGTCTTAAGCCAAGGGGGCAAACCTATTACATTTATATCTAAAACATTAAATTCAACAGAAAGAAATTACGCGACTAATGAAAAAGAGCTATACGCTATCGTATGGGCATTAAAAAATCTAAGAAATTATTTATACGGAGTTTCAGATTTGGAAATTCATACTGATCACCAACCACTAACATTTGCAGTCTCACCTAGAAATCCAAATGCCAAAATGAAAAGATGGCATGCTTTAATTGGAGAATATGGAGCAAAAATTATATATAAACCAGGTAAAACAAATGTGGTAGCAGATGCTCTATCACGACAATTTCTTAATAATTTATCCAACGAATCGTCAACCACAGTAACCCAACATTCAGCTGAAAGTAGTGATCATACTCAGATACCCGAGACAAAAAAACCATTAAACCAATTTAAACAACAAATTTTACTAAGTAAAAATAGATTTACAATACATGAGCAAATTCAAGAATTTGGGAAAATTAGACATTTAATTGAATACGATACTGTTGATAATTTAATCACAATATTAAAGGAATACATCAAACCAAATATAGTTACAGCAATACATTGCTCAATAGAGGATCTGTACGAAATACAAGCGAAAATAAGAGAAACATTTACTAATAAATTCATATATACGAAAAATTTTGCAATTGACATAACAAACAGAGAAGACCAAGGAATTATAATTGAACAAACGCATACACGAGCACATAGAAGTTACCAAGAAAATTTGGATCAAATTTGCAAAAAATATTATTGGCCTGAAATGAGAAAACAATTCAAAGAATATGTAAGGAATTGCGACATATGTAATAAAAACAAATATGATAGACATCCTATAAAAATACCAATTGGAGAGGTCCCAATACCCACAGAGGAAGGAGTACAGATACACATGGATATATTCTATGCGCAATCTTTAAAATTCATTACGTGTATAGATAGCTATTCCAAATTTTTGGTTATTAAGCAAATCGAAGATAAGATTAATTTAGAAGATAAAGTGTTAGAAATATTACAAAGCTTCCCTAATATAAAGAAGTTAACAATTGATAATGAACCAGGATTCACTACCGTACAATTTAAGTCCTTGATGCAGAGACTTCAAATAGAAATATTTTTTTGTAACCCAAATCATAGTACCACGAATGGTCAAATCGAGAGGGTACATTCAACAATAATTGAAATTTCACGATGTATTAAACAAGAATATAATTTAATAAGCTTTTCAGAATCAATATTTAGAGCTGCCCAACAATATAATAAAACTATACATTCGGTAACTAATGAGAAACCATTTGAAGTATTTTACAATAAAGTCTCTCATGATATTTTACCAGACAAACTTTTATCAGCACAAACTAAGATGCTAGAAAGACACAATAAAAGTAGAATTAATAAAACATATTTATGCGGAGATGTAATATATGAAAAGATTACAGGAGAGAGAAATAAACTAAATCCTAGATACAAGAAACAGGTAGTAAAAGAAGACTTAGGGAATAAAGTTAGAATTAACTACAGGAATAGAATAGTACATAAAGATAATATTAAATCTTAATCATATATTTTTAGAGGATGATACCCCTAATTATTCTAACATTAATTACCAATACAATGACAGACATTGTGGACTACACAAGAGAAGATTACGTATTATTAGAAGACGGAGATGTAGCCCTGTATAATGACTACGGAAATATTTTTCACATCACTAATTTAACATACTTTAGAGAACTTATAAGTTCAGACACAAATTATTATAATAAAAAACTCAGATATAAAAATTTTGAACAAAATAATGAACAAGACAAGGCATATATTAATGATTTAGACACAGATCCAGAAATAGAACTCATAGAAACTTTATTAGAACAACTACAAATTAAAGATACAAGATATAGGAGAGGAATAAATGAAATAGGTACATTATGGAAGTGGATAGCAGGAACACCAGACCATGACGACCTAGTGTTAGTAAATAATAAATTAAACGAATTAATTGACAATAATAATAAACAATACACAACAAATTCTAAAATTTTTGGAATTATTAACCAATTAACTGAAACAATCAATAACATTAATGAAAACTCAAATATTAAAATTCTAATGAAACGGAAAAATCAATTCCTAATAACTGAATTACAAAATATGATTAATACAATAGCTATAGGAAAAATGGGAATTTTGAACCCGACAATTTTAAATTTAGACGAGATTAAAAGTATAATTAAGAATGAACATGGACGATTGACAATAACTGATGTAATAGATATTTCAAATTTTAAAATAGTACAAAATAAAGATGTAATAGTTATATATATTAAGTATCCAAAAATTATATATGATTGCAAATATTATGAAGTAAGAGCAATTCCACAAAAAGATGGTAAATTAATAATTAACAATGAAATTGCGAAATGCAAAAAAGAATATATAAATATTAAAAATTGCAAAAGAGAAATGATAAATACTTATTGTAAAATTAATAATAAAAATACTTGCCTATCAGATATTTTGTCCAATAAAAAAGGGAAATGTAAAAAAATTAAAGGAAAACATAAAGACATAGATATAATTAAAGAAGGAGCAATATTAGTCTCTGGAAATCATACTATAGATGACTCTGCCATAAATGGAGTTTACCTTGTAACATTTGAAAATTATACAAATATTGATAATATAACTTACGAAAATATTGATTGTAAAATTTGGAATTATTTAAAAAATAATCATATTAATAACTTTGAAATTATAGAATACATTGAAACAAAAAACAAAGAATTTGAATTTGAAAACATAAATATTTTGAGTGAAAGAATTAAAGAATTTAAAAATCATTCACTTTTCTGGTACATAATTGTAATACTTGTACTATTAATAATAATATACATAATCTATAAGATTTTAAAGTTAAAAAAATCATGTAAAACTAATAAGCAAAGTAAAAAAATAAAATTCCAAGAATTATCATATAACGCTATTTTAGAGAGCATTTACAATATATCAAAAAATGATACTGAATCGGGGACGATTCATCTTAGAGAGGGGGAGTTAACGGCAGCAGCCACACAGATACTGAATGATAAATGTAAACAAATTGTATCTTCTCACAGTATTACTGCTTGGTCAGCAGAATACTTTAATTAATAAGAAATCAATATATCACTTGTTTTGATAAGTAAGCAAAATCCAATATTCCATTATTTGTTTTGATAATGAGAATAATTGGAAATCCAATGCTCTGGCATTTCATCACTTAATGTAATGCCAAAGCATCTTTAGTAATAAGCATAGAATTATAAGAATATAAATATAAGTGCTTTTACTAATAAAGATCAGTGTATAATCGGCAAGCGTATGGAGTGATCATCTTGATGATCAAAGCGCACAATACATTGTCACTCAAACCAACACTTTGTTTAATTTCTACCGCGCGTAGCGGAACATATTTTTTTAATACTTCCCACACCAGGGAAGTTAATTTACATTAGTGAAAAATACAAAAGCAAGAATATGTATGTGCAACATACACAAATGAAATGGACAAATGAAGAAAAGTGAAAGAAGTCTGCTATTATGTTGTGTCACCCCGCTTTGGTCCCTACATTTGCTTGATTTCAAAGAAAATTACACAAACAAGCTTATAGCCTATTTGTTGGCGTTGATGTGTGTCAGTGTGTGTGTGCGTGTGTCTAAGCCAAAATTCAATTGAGCGTGAAATATGTTATCGTCAGGACATTTTCACACACATGCACGGCTTGTCAATGCTGGGAAGAAATTACCCGAAAATGCCCTCGGTGCTATTATTGTGCCCGCATTGAGAATGCGAATTTGAAAATGCTACGGTACTTTCTTCTTGTTGCCACAATTTTGCTAAAACTCTTTACGAGCATATTCTGTCTTTCATTCTTGCTTTCTTTCTTTGTTTTTTTTTTTTTCTTTTACAAACGTAATGATGACAAAGTGCCCGGGCAATTGTAGGCTCTGTCCGAGAAATTGTGTTGCAAAAAGCAACATGGGATTAAATACGAACAGAGCGTACAATTCATTAAGTCGAAATTGACAGTGCGGCTCATCAGTCTCACGTATGTCTGCGAATGTGTGCATTTTTAGCAACAAAGGACACAACAAACGAAGTGCTTAGCATGTAAGATGTAAGTTAATCTGCGCCTCTAGCGTCGTGTGCCCGTCAGGCAGACTTATCAGTGTCTCAAAACAAGCAATGCTAGTGCTGTGGGTGATTTGTAAAAGAGCATTTTAACATTTCTTTGTTGATATACAGAGTTTTAGGTGAAGTAACTGGTTCGTAACTGGTTTGCTTTGAACTAGTTTGCGAAGAACTAGTAAAGTGCTAGTTTCGTGGAGAAAGGTTAGCAAATATAATTATTGGTAAACTAACTGGTTCATAACTGGTTTGTAATGAACTAGTTTGCGTTGAACTAGTAAAGTACTAGTTTCGTGGTGAAACTTTAACAAACGTAACTTTAGGTAAGCAAACTGGTTCATAACTGGTTTGTTTAGAACTAGTTTGCGAGGAACTAGTGGAGTACTAGTTTCGTGGAGATTTTGAAAACTATTTTTAAGCAAAATTTTGTTAACAAAAAGTCACACGAAATATTTTTTTTGTTAAGTATATTCGAAGTACACATAAACCAGTACTCTTTTTCTTACTGTGTACACTCCCACTGAGTTATTTTTGTATACGCCACAATTTGATCAGCCTGTACTTAATTTTCTGCTAGTCACTGTCTTTATGGCACTATTATACATATTTGTAAGTATCTACACCATGATAGAATCAAATTTTGCACGCCAACCGGACACAAGCAGCTTGAGTTCTAAAACAGAAACTGAACTGGAATTCACGTGGGAAAATTCGCCCTGAAGCAAAATAGGAGCAATCATTTTCATTTTTTATTGTGAGATGTTTCGCATATTAAGCCAAAATGTTTTGGTAGCTGAAAACATAATGAATTTTTATTACAGAAAGCTTTTAAAGAATAGCATGGGCTAGCTAAAGTCATTACAAGAGGTCTGATGTACTTTTTGGATTAATGAGATAAAAATATTTTATAGAACAACGCAGCAGGTTGCGCTAATTATAGTTTCTAAAATAAATATAAGAACGAAATTACAAGTTATTACTTACATACGTGAGAAAAAATAATGAAGCAAAAAAATTCATATACATATATACATGTACATATGTTTATATGCACTGAGCTCTGTACAATTGTAAGCAGCCTTTCAAATGAGCCTGCCCCGTAACGCCTGCGGCCATGCTAACCGGGAGTGAGCGTCATTAACTTAGCCCTAACTCCACCACAGTCCAGCAGCTGTACGCTAAAACAAAAACATACAGCTACCAAAAACAACAGCAACAACAAAGCACGCTGCCATTACGCTCATTGACAGCTAATTTATGGTTTTAAGCCTCCGCATCACATGGCAAATATGATAAATAATATATTTATCAAAATATAATGGCTGCAACACACACACACATATACACACATGTAGAGTACAAACTGTAAAGCGCGTAAATTGTGTAATATCGCCGCTGCCGTTGCTACAGATATTTCAGGCTTTCGAGCCACACAAATTAATCATAATTCTTCGGCGCGCGGAACTTGTTTCGCCGCACTAAGCGCGCAGCTTTGCGCCAGCATAAATATACGAAATTGCATATATTTTTTAAGCGTTTAATATATATATTATCATATACAGTTTTGTTTTTTTCGTTGCAGCCAACGCTCGATGGCGCGCTTATCTAAATTACACGCGCACGTTGCTTTTACGCTTTTTAACTGCCGTTTACGGCGAGCGTGTGCGCAGCTACCTTGGGTCCACGCGTTTTCGGCGCGGCTACTGCATCTCGTGCCGAAACGCTGGCGAAAGTCTCAATTAAAGCGCTTTTTGCTGTGTGGTGGCCTCTTCGCACCGAGTTTTGGTGACTGCTATCTGGCTCGTAACTCACGCGTGCGTTATGTTGTCGCTTGTACTGCTATTTCATATGCAACACCAACGGCTGCAGCTCGCTGCTGTGTGTAGTTGTTTGTATGCATGTGTGTTGTTGTATTTTTGTGAGTCATAAATTTCAGGTTAATCAATTCAATTGATTGAATTGCCTTTATCTCTTCTCCACTCGCTTTTGTTTGGTCCTTTATTGGCATTTTAATGTTTTTCTTTATGCGCGTTGATCGTATGCGCTTTTTTTTCGGTGAACGTTCATGCATATTAAATTCCCATTGTTTGCAGACAAAAGCAATTACAGTATTAATTAGCTTTATTGACAGTTTATTTATCATTTTTCCACAAATTATTGACTTAAAATGCATGAAAATTCGTCGAAATATTGTAATTATGGTGAATATGCAATTTCAAGCACTTAAAAATTGTCGAGTGCTTTTGCGGTGTTTCAAAAACAAAATGTAAAATTTTCTTTTTATTTGGCATTACAAAACAGTGGGTTGGTCTGAGCCGAGCACACAAAGCTACGCTAGTTGCCTCTATCGTTTGCGAGCTCGTGCCATTTGCACATCCCAAGACATATCACCATGCACTGGTCCTTTCATTGGACGTGAGAGTGGCCTTGCTTCTATTGTATACCCTTCAGTCGAAGAAACATTTCGTTGGAGCATCATCTTCTATGCGTATGATATGGCCCAGCTCATTCCTTGGTTTTTAATGCGCTTAACTATATCCATGTTGTCGTAGAAAAATAATTTAAAGTAAGTTTTATGTTAACCAGCAAGTTTTGAAAATATTTTTGAGTTGAAGATTCGTAAATAATATTTTTAAGCTTGAGAATGATCTCTCATCATTTATTATTGCTAATAAATATCCCAAAGGATGGAGCTATGTGTAGAAGTTCACGCAAGCGAGGAAAGTTCCTTGAGCGCCGTTCACTTGGGAGTGACAAGAAACGATTTTTTTTGCATACGTCTCAAGCAGCTCACGACTTCCGGTCCTAGACCAAGTACTGGTTAGCCAAAAAACTTCGCACCACAGGGTTTTGCGCTGGGGTTGGGACCCACCACGTGAAGAAACACCCCCAAAGAATAGGAAACAACAGCATTCGCGGGTATAACTACTAGCCATAACCACGAACAAGTATCTTAAAATTTTTAAGTCTTGAGCGATTTTTGAAAAGTATTTATTTTAACTCGGGAATAAAATTTTTGACTCACGCGTAGACTCTCTTTTATAGTCTAGGATATTTTTTTCCTCTGAATATTTGAATAAATATAAAGCATAAATAAAGTAGTCTTTACTATAAAAAATGTGTTATCTGATCCAACAATCAATTGGAAATTTCCAACTTCATTGAAAACAAATAAGAAAAAGCATACAAAAGTTTAGCAAAATATAATTTACAAAACAAAAAAAGTATTTGAAATCCACACAATAACGGTTCAACAAGCAACTCCACAATGATAATGCAAAGGTACTGACTTTTCCTGCAGCTGAGTTGATGGCATTCAACTTTGGCCGCAGTGAAATAAAATATACCTCCATTTACAACAAAAAAATACTAAAACCAATAAAAAAGCGAATAAAACACACAAAAGAACATTATGAAAACAAAAACGGAATTAATTTGAAACAAAAAGTGCAGCGAAAGCAAATCACACTCGCCTGAAATTATATGCAGCATACAATGTTGCAACGGCAAACCATTCAGGCGTTGCAACCTATAGACTGGAAAATTTTTATGCAACAAATAAGTTGGCAGCAAGCGAAAAAAATAAAAAATATATAAAAGTAAAAAAAGTGGTGATAAAAATAAAATGGAGAAGGTGAAGAGCACAGCAGCGCGGACAAAAAGTAAAATGCAGCAAGCAACATTCGTCACAATGGCAGCAAAAGCGCTGCAGCAGAGGAAGGGGGGTGGTGCGAGCAGCGACTGTTGGCTGCTGAGCGCCAGTCAGTGCAACAAACGCTGCAACATGGGTGGGTGGCGCCTGAAATTTATTGGCTTTTCGTTGCATGCTCATCGCGCGCTCAGCAGCCATCCTTGCAAGCTCGATTGCTCCTACGCTGTTGCAACTGCGATTGCAACGATGCGCGTCACTTGTTGTTGCTGCTGCTGGCGCATAAAAAACTTTAAAGCTCAAATTGGCGCATAAAAATCTATAAAAATCGCATTGCCGTGACAATGAAAGCGGCGCTTATGTCGGTGCCGCACGCGTTTTTCAGTGTTCCATTGGAATTTTTTGTATTTATATAAGTATTTTATTAGTGGCACGGGCAGAACTTTTGCAGTTATGTAGATAAGAGGTGGTAAAAATTGTCAGTAGAAAAGTGAGAAGGAAAGAAATGTGACAAATTTAAGGATATTTTTGGGAAAACTGAAACTCAAGAAAAAAAGAATTTTAGAAAATTGTAACTTAAGTCAACAAAATCGAAAAAAGAGAAAAAAAAAAACAAAAAAAATTTGGAAAACTGCAACGTATGTTAAAAAATCAAAAAATTAGAAACGAAAACAAATAAAATTTTTTTTATTATTTTTTTTTTGTTAAGAAAGTTTCCACATATCAAAAATGTTAGAAAATTCACTAATACTTTCAAAAACTCACTGATATGAAAATTATTATCTAAATTGTGGAATATTTTTAATTGATTTTGTAAGAATAATAAAGAAATTAATATATTGTAGAATATCTTTCACAAAATAATTTCTCATTTTTCATTTGAAAAATATTTTATTAGAAAATCGGAAAAGTGAATTTGCTAGATCTCGTTTAAAGAGAGGCAAAACAAATACCGAAAAGATGAATTTAATTTAACATATATTAAAACTTTTTGCTGTGTCATAAAAGCCAAATCAAAGCACATATGAACACGCATGCTTAGATATACACACATATATGTACATTAGAGCGGGTCGACTTTTTTCTATTTGAATCATTCTGAACAACTTTGCCTAAGAGGCATTCTACACTGGCCCTTGCAGGCCGAAAAGGTACTTTTATTAGATAACCTTACACTGGAGCTAGGAGAGTCTTTGTGATTCAGAAGAGAGTACAATGGATCTAAGGTCGCTGTACATTCCTCTTTTATAAATCTAAGAACCAATGATTCTCAAGCAAAGTTTCAAAAATATGAATAATCGGTTATATGTTATGTAGTTTTCCGATCTGACAGACCCCGAAAAATGAGCAATAGAATATCAAAATGCATATTCATATTAAACTTCATTCCAATATCTTAAAAAGCTGACAAAAAACATTTTTTAAGATTCATAAAATACTTCGCTTTCAAAATCGCTGGCTTAAGACCGCTTTTAGAGCCATAGTGTCTGAGGCAAAGTTGTTCAGAATGAGCCCTAGAACCCTTCAGCCTACGCGAGTTTTAAATTTTTTAGACTTGCTATAAGTCAACCCGCCCTAATGCATATATTGATGTGTCAGCTAGAATTTTCCAATTTTTTCAACTTTGTGATTTCATATTGCAAACTTGTTTCGCAAAAAACAAAATTTGAATGTTTTTTTTAATCAAAATTTGTATACCAACAGTTTCTGGGCTCTCACACAAACCACAAATATGATAACACAGTTAAAGCAATCCATGTTTGTATGTTTGTGAGTAAGAGTTTCCCAAAATTTATTTCAAAATACGTTGCCGTTGACAAAAGCCATTGTTTTCTCCATTAACCATTAGCTGTGTGCGCGTACATTTTTTTAATTGTGTACAGTTTTAACGGGAACAACAAGTCGGCTTTGGCCGTAACAAGCGCTTACATATATATTTCTAGCGGAAAATCCGCATTGTGTGCGCTGTCATGTTGGCTAAGTAAATGTCGTTGACGTCTGCAAATCCGCAATAATACGCGTCAAACCATTCGTAAACAAATAAATAGAAAATGAAGGAAAAACATAAAAATTGGCGGCAGAAAACAAGCGCTTTGCAAGAAATAAAAAAATAAAAATGCAAATTTAGTTGACAAAAATTGAAAAAAAAACTAAAAATGCGGAAAAACAGAAAACTTTTGCGGAAATGCAAAAAATGTTAGGCAAATATTGAAATCAGCATTGAAATTAATTTCTACGCGTCTGCGCCTAAAAGTGTGCCGAAAAAGCATAATGCCCGGAGGATATACACGAATGCAAGGCGCCGCGCGTGTGTTGGTGCGTATGCGTGAGCAATGAATATTTGAGGCGCTTGGTCTGCAGCTTACATATTTAAATTTTTTTCGAACTTTTTGCCGCTGCTTTGTTCTATTTGCTTTCACACAAGCGAGTCAAACTGAAAATGCGCTGGCTTAAACAGGATTAAATTCGCATTTACAATGAGGCGCTGTAGCCGTGTGAGAATGAGCGTAAAAGCGTGTAAGTGTATGAGAGTGTGTGTGGTAAGGTGACTGCATTAAAAACGCAATAAAAAGCCGCTCACAGGAAATAAATTATGCATAGCGATATGCGAGCAAATACATGTGGAAGTAGGCATACGAGTAAACTAATTGTGTATGTGTATGTGTGACTATGTGAGTTTTGAAGGTGATGGACGCTGTTGGAATTGTTTTTGAGAGTTTGAAATAATTTTGATGCCAAAGTAATAGTTTTTTCGCCAATAGTATACATTTTTAGAGTCAATTTATTATATAAGTCTAACCATTCATCGCGGAACTGCGAGTTTTTAGTTAGAAAATCCTTAAATTGAAGTTATATATTCAAGTAATGGAATTCCACTGTAACTACAGCTACTATATTAGAGCAGCATCTATCAATTATTTTTTCTCTTATTCCAAATTTCCTACCGGGTACTTGCCACAAATGTCTGTAGAGTAAAAATCGTCATCATTCAACTGAGATTAAATGAAATATTCCAACAGCAACGACTGAGTGCCAGCAAGCAATGAATATTTTATGGCGTAAAATTTAAAATAGCAATGCATCAGCAAGCGAAAAAGGATTAAAATGAACACAAATACATGCATACACGTGTTACAAAGAAAAATGAATAATAAATAATGCCTAAGTAGAGAAAGAAAGGCTGAGTTCGTGGCTAGTGCGGGGGAAGTTGCTGGCTTTGAAGCGCGCTTTTGCTATTTAAAGAGCAAAGAAGCAAAAAAAGAGGAACATTTAAAATAAATTGTTAAATTAACGGTTATTATGAAAAAAAAATGTTGTGGGGAAAAATTATTTTTTGAATTTTTTTTTATTTAAAAAAAGTGTGAACACAATTTTTTTTTACTTCACAGTTTCAAAAAAATGTAATAAAAATATTAAAAAATGCTCAAAATTTTATAAAAAAGTTTCTAAATATTTATTAAAAAATTATTATTTTTTAATATTATTATTTTTTTTTTTTAATTTTCATATCAAAAAAATTATATTTTTTATTATATGTATATTATCTAATATAGCTAATATAGTCAATGACGTATTTACTCCACTTATTCCATATGTGCCTCAAAAAAATGTCTGCCATTATTCTAAGCTTCAAGCTAATTTCCATGCCATCAATGCATGCTCTCATTGATAAAACACAGCTTTAGTATTTCCACGAATTTTTCGATTTTTTCAAAAAGTTTCCAGCTCACTGGCATTTAATAAAAGGCAATTTAAATCAATTGACTGGCAATTCACAGTTAAATAAGCGAATCCGAAGCAATTGAAGGCCATCAGTGCGACTGCCTAAATTCCAGTGAATTGTGCACTTGCCGCAAGGCGTTTCATGAGCGAAAATTATTTGCAGAAATGGAAAAAAGAATAAGTTTTAATTTAATTTTAAATTGCTTAATTTCGGCAAATTGTATGCAACACAAATACGGAGAAAAACTGCAGTGTTGCGCAGAGGCAGCCTAGTTGCGAGCACGTGCTCATTGTGGCATGCCACATGCTAACGCTTGCCTGCGTCGCAAACATTGTAAAAGTGTGCCTGCTTTTAATTGACAAGAACTTTGCGGGGCGGTGGCAAGGAGAGTAGTGCAACTTTTGTGCAAATTTATTTGACTAAATTTTTTTCGCAGCATATTTTCTACTATTTTGGTCTTTGTAGCGCCACAACCTAATTACATTTCGGTTGTTCTGCATGAAGCGTGTGCGAATTGTGTGCGCCAGCATTTGCAACACGACGACAAAGTGGCAACCAACTGCAATTGTGCGCAACTCACATGCAAGTGCATACCAGCGCACACATGCGGCATTATATATAATATATGTGTGTGTATGTGTGCGTGTATGCGTTGAGTGAATTATATAATTACGTACAAAGTTGGTTCTTCAGTTTTCATGTTAGCGTTGCAGCTCAGCAAGTTTTAAGTGTGTAACCAGGTTTTCTATTTGCATTGCAACTAATGTTGCCACAATTTGTTGCGCCTTTTTTACATTTTCACGAGCGCACACACACGCCAGCATGCGTTTGAATGTGTGTGAATGCGCGCATACATTTTGTGACAACTTTAAGCGCTGTTGCATGGCTTGTAAAATAATGGTACAAAATTTATTAATAAAAAAAATAAAATTTCTAATTTTCTAAATTTTTAAATGAAATTAATTTTTAAAAAATTAAACATTTTTTCAAAACTAAACATTTAGTTTCCTCATAAGTTTATGGCTTACTTTACAACTCACGTAAAAAGCTGAATATTTACAATGATGCATTCGATTTTACCTGTAAATATAAAAAAGAAAAATTAATTAGTTAATTTATAAAATTATATTTATTAATTTCAAAAATTTATTTTTCAGTAACACAGAAAATATACAAATAAAAATGAATTAATCAAAGATTAAAAAAAAATAATTAATTAAAGTAATTAAATTTGTACTTTTGAAATTTTTTTTATAATTTATAAAATATAAAAATAAAAAATTAAAAATTATAATATAAGTTTAATTTATTTAAAAATTGAAATTTATAATTACAAAAAAAATTATCTCTTTTATAATATAGAAAATCTATAACAAAAATTAATTAAGTAAAGTATAGAAAATAATAATTAATTAATTTGAAAAATTATTTTTTATTAAAAATTTTTTTTTTCAATAATATAAGAAAATGAGAAAAATGAATTTATTAAAGAAAAGAATTAATTAATTAATTAAAAAATTAAATTTATTATGTTCAAAAAAATTTTTTTTTAATATAGAAAATATAAAAAAAATTAATTAATAAAAGAAAGAAGAAATAATAATCAAAAAAATTAAATTTATAATTTTTAAAAATTTAGTTTTCAATAATGTAAAAAATATGTAAAGAAAAACGAATGATTAAAAAATTAAAAGTAGCTAATTAATTAATTTTAAAAAGCAAATTTGCAATCTTCAAAACTTCAAATTTCATTAAAATAATAAATATACAAAGAAAAATGAATTATAGTTAAATAATTAAAAAAATTAGTTAACTAATTCAAAAAACTATAAATTATCTTACATTTATTTTTCAATAATATTGAAATTATTAAAAGAAATATTAATTAATTAAAGAAAAAAATTAATTAATTAATTTCAAAAATTGTATTTATACTTAAAAAAGATTTTTTATAGTTAAAAAAAAAATAAAAAGAAAAATTTGTTAGTAAAAAAAATAAAAATATTAACTAATTTATTTAAGAAATAGATTTATAATTTTCAAAAATTCTTTTCAATTATTTAGAAATTATATAAAGAAAAATTAATTAATTTAAGAAATTAAAAAAAATAAACACATAATTTAAAAATATAATTTTTTTAATTTTTAAGCATTCATTTTTGAATAATATAAAAATTATAGAAGGAAAAATTAATTAATTAGTGAAATTAAAAAAAATTAATTTTAATTTTAAAAATTAAATTATTTTTCAAAAATATAAAAAATATATAAACGAAATAATTGTTATTCAAAAATTAAAAAAAAATTATTGCTTAATTTAAAAAATTAAACTTATACTTTCAAAAAGTATTTTTCAATAATATTGAAATTAAACTAATAAAAGATAAAAAAAATTCAATTAAGCAATCTAAAAAATTAAATTTGTAATTTTCAAAAATTATTTTTTTAATTATAAAGAAAATATAGAAATACATGTGTGGGTGTATGGAATATTAACTTAAATTACTAATTGCTTTTTTGCCACGAAATGGTGCAACCCACCATTCTCCAAATTCGCCAACGTTTTCCGATAAGTAAGACTTTCCTCAAGGCTTTCAATAAAACTCAATTTCTTCATTTCCTAGTTCCCTCGCTGCCGAAACAGAAATTCACACTAAAATTTATGCTAATTCGCATATAATTCCTTGCAACAAATGCAAATTGCTGTCATTCTTCTCATACTTAAGACTTTTCCGACAACAACAACTGCACAGGGCAGCGGCACACATGAGAAAATTCCGCATTCGCTCTGCGTCGAGCTGCGTAATAATTTCTAATTTATTTTATATTTTTTCCTTAATTCAAAAAATACACACGATAAACAAAATTAAACAACTACAACAACAACGAAAACAAATGTGTGACAGTGCGGTGAATGGCAGTTGAAGCCGCTGTTAAAAGCGAGGCAGCAGCACTTTAGACAAAGCGTTCTCTCAACCCCGACGAATCGCGTTCGCCACGCCAGTGTCTTTTAAGACGCTGCGCTAATCGTTTTTATGCTTTGCTGCTGTTGTTGCTGCTGTTTTATTGTTGACTGCGCGCTAGCTTTTAGGTTTTTGTTGTGCTCGTTGCTGTCAAGTTGACCTTCGTCGCCGCAGCCCATCCTTCCTCGCCAACTGCGTCGTGTTTCAGGTGTTGGTAAGGCAAGGTAGTCGACTAACAACAACAACAACAAGCACAACAAATGAAGCAATTTTAGTAGTGGCAGCAGCAAGTAAACGAAGACAACACAACAGCAACGCGAAGAATTTCATTTATTAAGGCATGCAAATCGGCTCTTTATCGCACAGGTGAAATTTCGGCAGCGACGGCGGCTGTGGCGGTGGCAAAGCAGGAATTTACAACGGAATTTGCATTAATTTTGGGAAAATTCAGTGCCAATGACAAGACGACAAAGCGGCACTGTCATACAGAAAAGCGTTGGAGTAAATGATGATTTTTTTTTTGCATTTTCGGCTCGTCGTCGTTGGGGTTGCATGCCACGCAGCAAAGTCGGCAAGTCTGACGGAGCGAGCGCTACCGGTACGGCTTTATTTTATTTACCTACCGCCCCTGCTGCTGATATTTTGCTTCTACTGGCAAAAAATTCCTAGCATGCCCGCATGGCTCTTGTGGTGGCGCTGACAAAGGCATTCACCGCTCAGCCGCTACTCAGGCGCAACTCAGCCAAGCAGCTTGGCACCCTCTACGTGTGCGCTTAGCTATGTCAAGCTGTCTAGTTTAGGCTTTTGCTAACGGTATCAGTTTTGAAGCGTTTGGCTTGGCATTAGCGCCTTGACAAATTTCGGGATTTGCACCCCTGCGTCGCTCTGTTTTGAGAGATGTGTGTATGTACTTTTGAGTTGCATGAAAGCGCTTTCAAGTGCGGTGGTTGATTTCAAGTATTTGTTGCTTTTCTTTAAATAATTCAATGGTGCTTTGTTGTGGCATATCAATAAGCATGCCACATTCTTTGCTGTGCCTCTTTGCAGGTGTTGCTAAGCCGCTTATTTGTAGCTTAATTCACGAATGTTTTGAAATGTTTTATTTTTTCATTGTTTGAATTGATTGACTTTTAAGGGTTTTGAAGAAATTTGGAAAAAATTCTAAAAAAAAAAAATAAAAAAATAAAAAATAATTCTAACAAAAAATTCTAAAAAATTTTAAATTGAATAAAATTTAAATTTACGGAGAAAAAAAACTATATAAAAAAGAAAGTATTTATGAAAATTCGAAAAAAAATCTAAATTTTGAACAAAAATTTATTAAAAATAAATAAAGTACCCAAGAAATTTCTAAAACAAAAAATGTAAATGTTAAAAAAAAAGATTTAAACACATTTTTTTAATAAATTCTCTTAAAATTTAGGGCTTTTTTTCTAGAAAATTTTAAAAATTTATTATAAAAAAATTTTTATATCTCCTTTTAGAAATTTATAGTTTTTTTTTAAATTTCTTAGATACTTTCTTTTTTAAAATTTTTTTTTCTCCGAAAATTTAAATTTGATTAAATTAAATTTTTTCGAATTTTTTTTTAATAATATTCTAACAAACAAGATTTAAATTTTTTTTTAAATTATTTTTGGAAAAAATTTGAGATCTTTTTTTGAAATTTATTTAAAATTTTTTTTTTTAATTTTTTAAACCTTTTTTTGTTTTAATTTAGATCATTTTTAGGCAATGAAAATATTTTTTTTTAGGAAAGGAAAAATTTTGTTTGTATAAATTTAACATATAATAGATTTAAAAAAAATATTTATTTATAAAAATTTTAACTTCTTGTTTTTATATTTTTTGTTTGTATTTTTTAAAACTACTTTTTTCTTCAATAATGGATTTTTTTTTTTTTTCATTTTTAATTTTTTTTTTTAATTTTTTGTTAATTTTTAATTATTTATTTATTTTATGTATTTCTCATATTTTATACTTTCCATGACATTTATGCCATTAAAATATTCAAATTTATTTTCAAATTCATATCAAGTAATAAAAGCAAATAAGCCTTATATGTAGTCAGGTGACAATAACATTACACCAAGAGCGGAAGTTGGGGCAAAAATAAAAAATATGAAAAATTACCAAATTACATATTCGAATATATTTTAATAAATTAACTTACTTCTAACTAAAACCACACACGCTTTTTAACGCTTTATTTTGGTTTAACGTATATTTAAACGGTACAACGTGTTTGTGCCACACGCAGTTACACTCTGTAACAAAAGCACGTAGAAAGTTGGCAGCAAGACATTTGACTTCCGTTGCTAGAAAAGTGCTTCCAAAACGGAAATGCCGCAAATGGCGTTAATAACGGGTTGCCATTAACCTACAGCAAGCTTAGAGCATGTAGAGCCAATATATGCTTGCCACCCTAAAGAGCTGTAGAATCGCTATTTGAATAGGGTTTGCAAAAATACCGAAAAAAAGAAATCGCAAGAAAACAGTTATGGCTAAATAATGGTGCTCCATAGCCATTTTGGTGCTGTTGTTGTGCTAAGCAATTACGTAGCAACACTATTATCTATTCAGCTATGCGCGGAGCGTTTCCAGCGAAGCCAGTAACTGGTGGCGAGTGAAAAAACGGCATAATTAAGTTATGGATGCGTGTGCTACCATTTTTTGATTAAAAGAAATAGTAATAACAACAATAAAAGTAAATAAAAATGCGGCACACAAGCCCCACACTACTTCATAGTGCTTAATAGATGGACTACCTAGACTGCCGCTCCCCTCTGCCACGCAGCTGTTACAAGTATTTGCAGGTAATCATACATTCCCGACACGTACAAGCTGAATATAATTTTATGCTTCGCATTATGACAATCAAACGTCGGTAATAATCATACAAAGACATGACAATAATCATGTTGCCGCTGCCGCAACACGCCGCGGACGCGCGCACAGTGGCCACGGCCATACACAACTAGCAAATGGCTGCTTTACTGGCTTTTATGGCGCTACAAAATAGCAGACAACAAAGCAGCAACAGCCCCAACAACAACACTACCAGCTCAGCAATGGCTTTTGTGGCAGTTAAAATGCAATGTTTGTTATTAAAAAGTACTAAGATCCGTCTGTCCGCCGCTTCACTCGTCGTCGCTCGTCGCTCGTCACTTCTTTCTGCTTGCCATCTGAGATCGAAGCATGCAACAGTAGTGAGCTGCTAGTGGCTGAGCGCTACTTTTTCTAGTCACTACATGCCATGCCGACTGACTAGTCACACACACACAGACACGTGCGCGTGGAGAAATGTTCAAAGCCACCGTCGCACGAAGCGAAGCTCATGGAATATGATTATTAAAAGGCCAACAAAACGCGTGCTCATACGATTTCTGATAAGTTTTTTCCACGTTTACGACATGCTTAGATAGATAACGAATGAGGAGAACAATAAAAGCAATGAGAATCAGGCAAACAAAGCCATGAAAATATTGTGGATAAATACAAATATCGAACGCACGAATACACCCATAGCGCCCGTCCGTATGGACAAAAGTATTGGTTTATTTTTATTTTCTTCGATTTTTTATAATTTTTTGTTTGTGCTATTTTTGGACTACCGAGCGCTTCTGAATGGCGAGTATCCATATGCTTTGGCTACACGTTCGAGAACGCTGTGCACAATGCGGCATAATAATGAGCCTTTTTTGTTATTTAGTTTTGATATTTTGCTTTCTTTTTTTAAAGTCAGTTGTATTGTCATAACAAAAATCGTTATAATAAAAAGCATAATAATAATTATAATGGTAATGCAATCGTTTATTGATTGTTCATACAGGACTAATATAATGTAAATGCATATGAGAGTGCGCTTGAATGAACTGCAAGGGTATATGAGTTGCGCAGAAGAAGGAAAGGTTTATAAAAAAGTTTATAAAAGTATACAAATAAGAAAATATTAAATCAAAAGGAGCGTGCAGAGCTTAGAAGAGATAACACTGCAACAAACCATTTTATTTATCGTCAAATTAACGTCGTACACTTTCTTTAAGGGTTTACAGGAGTTTCTTCAGGTAAATAACAGCCTTTCAACAATATTTTTCTTATAAAAAATGAAATATTTTATAAGAACTTTTTACTGCTACAAACATACACTATGTATTTGCAAAGAAATTCTGACATTTTCCGAAAAAAATATTTTAAACCCCACCATTGCGATGCCATTTCCGATAACTACTCGGAAAAAATTCACCCGCGTTGGCAGGATAACTCCTTAGAGGCCATCTAAAGTGAAAAAATATATGTTTTAGCTAAAACCCTAATTCAGAACTTGGACGAAAGGAAAAAATTGGATTTTTGGCAGACTTTTTTACAAAAATTTAAAATTTCAGTGAAAAGTTCGCGAAAATTTTTCAAATAGTTGTGATCGATATTTTGTCAAAGTCTTTAAGAATTTTATCTCAAGGACCGGTGTTAAATTTCACGAAGATCGGTTAAGTAGCTCTCGAGAAATCGTGCCAACCAACTTCAAAAATACAGTTTAGAGAAAAACCCGCTTAAAGGCGGCGCACTTACCCTGGCTAGCCTCAAGCGCACAAGTTCTCAAAGCAGTATCTTCGAAACTATTATTCTGATCGACTTGAAAATTTTAGACAATATTCTAGAGGTATTATATAATTTAATAGGATAATAAAAAAAATCGATTTTTTGAAACCCTTACACCCATGTAACCTCTTAATTTTAGTTTGCTATTTTTTTCTCGAAAGCAATATGTCTTTATAAATACGAAAAAGGTAGTGTTTACTTGTAGGTAGAGTTTGAGCAAAAGTTTTCTATATTAAACTCAGAGTTTATGAGTAGCAAATAAACATGGATTGCTTGATGTGGAAATATGTCAGAATTAGTCACTTTGTGGACTCTCGAGGAGTATATCCCGTTTGCTGCCTAAACTCGAGTTTATGCTTTTGTGTTCAATGAGTTTATTTATAGAGGTGGATTTGAAACTCTGAGTTTAATTTGACGTACGTTGGTTGTAAACTATATAAATACTTCGTACACTTTAAGCATATAAAGTTTAGAGCGAGTTCAAGGAAGAATTCGCTCTGTTATACGCCAAGTTTATGGGTAGTGTTCAATTATTAACATATAAATGGACAATGAACTTGAGTTTCCAGTACAATTTGCACACACTGAGCAAAAAGCAGAAACTTTCTCTGAAGGGAATTGAAGCATTTTCGAATATGCTCTGTAAAGCCGCACTCAGCGGTTGGATCAATAGTGTATGCAGAAAATTTTGGATTCTTTAATCAATATATGTATGCCAAATTGCAAAAAAAATAACGTTACTCCACTTTTTATAAGTTTAAAACCGAAGGAAACAACGATGTCACAAAAACCACTCAAATTTAAACAAAATTTTAAGTTTTGGCTATAAAATGGTTATAAATGCGTTATATATTGGCTACATATTGCTTATATATTGGTTATATCTGAGAGCGGAAGCCGAAAATTTTATGATACATACATATATGTATTATGATGTAGTGATTCGTAAGCAATAACAAACTCAATTTCGATTTTTTTGATGATATGTTGTTTGGTATTTTAGGAGACGATGTGTAGCTATCGTTACATATTAAAATCTACGATTTGGCCACCTACTTCTCATAGTACCACAAGTAAACCATCATTTGCATAACTAAAGATTCCTGTTAAAATTGCAATTTATGGTTACTTCAAAGCGGTGAAAAACTATTTTTTTTTTTAACATAAAAATCAATTTTGTCTGCTTTAATGATTTTCATTAAAATTTCGCGCAGTTGTAATAAATTAGCGAAAAATGCAACAACAAAAAGCCGACGCTTCATTCAACTGACAAAATGCCCTACTTATTATGCATTAAAAAGTTATTATTATTATTTTCTCAATACAACCTGCCAAACTACAGCGAAATACACAAATTCGCGCTTTAATTTACATATATTACAATATATTTTTGTATGCTCCTGTGTGTGTGTTGCACCTGCACTACAAGCATATTTCGCGCTTTCGGCAATGGCTGCATGGAATTTATTTTAATTTTCAGCTTGATCGCATTTTAATTGTTATACCGTGCATGTATACCATGCACGTAAGAAGTTTTTCTAGCGTGATTTTCTCGAATTGCTTTTTGTTTTCCGAAATCGCGCTGTGCCGCAGTTTTAAAGGAGCTCGCCACAGCCGCCGCTGCTATGGATTTCCGCTCGCAGTTGATTATTTTATATTCTGCTTTACCTTGTTTTCCATATCCGCGTAATTTCGTGCACATATTTACAATTACATACATACATATGTAAGTCGACTAGTTGCTAGCGTGTACGAATTTAAATATATATCATATGTACATATGTATTTCTGGTCGCAGGCGCATTGATGCTGCAGTGTGCAGTGCAAATATTACTTGGCTGTAACTCCTCACCGCTCCTACACCTATGCCACACACATGCATTTTGGCCCGCGGCATGCAAAAGTGCGGCACGCGATTTTCGCCGCTGATGCCACGCTTGGTTTTACTTCTTCCGCGCTCTACGCACCACGCGCTGCATATTTCAGCAATGATGCCTCATTTTAAGCGCATTTTCCTTTTTAATGCCAATCTCATTGCTGTTTATTGTGCTCGTTTTCGCCGATTTTAATTTCGCCTTACTTTTTCGCTATAAAAACGCGAAGCTGCGTGCGCGAGAAATGGCGTGGCAAGCAGGTCACTGGTGGGCGTTGAATAAATGATTAAGCAGTCGTATGGAAAGTGGATAATTTTATGATTTTTTTTTCGTAATTTTCACCCCACATTTTCCCCGGTTGATGAGCAAACGGAGGAACCTTTAAATTGTATTTGTACTCTTGGTGAATTAGCGCTCGTTCGGCTAATGAGTGCTGTGCGAAAGTGTGTCTGAGTTCGGCTGCGTACATAAAATATTTGTAGTTGGTTATGTGTGAGGCCAAAAGCTGAGAAAGAAATCAAATAAAATAGTCCAATAAATAAAAATAAAATAACTTGACAAATGCTGTTGAACAGCGGGTGTTGATGCGCACAATTCTCACACCAGCAACGCAGGTCGCCTACTCATTTTGTGAAGAACTTTAATGGCGAGCGGAAAAATTGCAGAAGAAGTTAATGTGTGAAAGATTTAAAAAAGAATAAAATTAATGGTTTGTGGAAGAAATGTTTATTTAATTTTTAAAATAATTAGGCGCATTAAAAAAATATATACACTTTCTTTCATTAAAGGCAAAAAATTTCTGTAAAATATTGAAAAAAAAAAATGTGTAACCATTTGAAAAACGAATAATGTGATTTTAAAGCTCTTTCGTAACTATAAAAATTGTTTTTAAAATTTTTTTTTCTAACGGTACTTTTCCTACTATTGTAGGTAGTAAGCGGAATGCTCTGAAAATGGTGTTTCATTGCTATACGAACGTAATGCATATATATAATAATAATTTAAATATTTATAATTTTTTTAATATTTTTTTTTTAATTTTATTTAATTTTTCTAATTATTATTTTTTTTTATTTTTCTTAATTAATTTTTTCTGAAAATTAGCTCAAAATTTGAAATTAAGCATTGTTAAAAAAAATAATTTTGCGTTGCCAGCATACCGCACACCACTGTAGCCCCTGCCTGCTTTGGCCATCTTGCCAACTATGCCAGCAGCTCGTGGGCGGCCTTCATTTACTTGTTTTTATGTTTTGCTTATTTTCTCATTTGTCTATTTATATATATTTTATTACAATCACCGCTAGTGGCAAACAACAAATAAGCAGCCAATAAATTATAAGCAAATGTTAAGTGATTTCAAATTTAATTTTTCGCTGTTTACTCCTCGTAATTTGCTAGGGAAATGTGCTTTTGCTCTTTTTGTCGTATATTTTCGAAAATACACCTTTGATATACCGTTAAAAATGTTATATTTTGATTAACCATAAAGCGCTCTTAATGTATTTAGTAAATTAGGGGTTTAGCTGTTGACCCCGCGCTATTTTTCGGTCATAACTCTTTGTTGACCTTTACTTGATTTTTTATTGTGAAGCTATGATATTTATTATAAGCTTGTCACGTCTTTGATGACTTTGAGTTGATAAATATGTAGAGAGGAATTTATTTGAAAAAGTTTTGAGGTTAAGACTGGTCGCAACTTGAGTGCTTAATAGCAATAATAATAATAATATATATTTTTGTATAATTTTTGTTTTTATAATTTTTCATCTCATATTTAATTTGCTTTTTCTTTTACATTTTAATTATTATTATTTTTTTTGAATTTTTTGTTTCAGATTTATTTATTTATTTTTTTTTTTGTTATTTTTGTATATATTTTTTTTTTTACATATTTTTCAATATTTTATGCTCGATTTTTTAAAATGGTGAATTTGGCAGCACTTTCACTCGACCTAACGGTATCTTATTCATTTTGAATATAAGAAGTTTGAGTAAAACTCAGTGAACTCGACTTAACGGTATCTTATTCATTTTGAATATAAGAAATATGAGTGAAACTCAGTGCGTCTCACTCGCGAGTTTGTCCACTCGGCATTTTCATGCCCCAAATGCCAAAAGCGACTGCAGAACTCTCATGCCACTAAACGCACATGTGATTAATTACACACACATTCACACACAAACATATGTGAATATGAGAGTTTGAACTTTTCAGCAACCAGTATGAGTGTGCGCTTAATTGGCTTCTTCCGCAGCAGCAGCGCAAATCAAAGGCAACTCTAGTTAAGTGCAACCAAGGAAAAAAAAACAAAGTCTCGAAGTCATTTTAGATTTTTAAATTTATGCAGAACACAAACTATTTACAATTTTCATTTAATTTTCAACGTCCGACGGCAACGTTGGCGCACCCGAACGACATGTTAATCACATGTGGCAGCCAACAAACTTTGCATTCGTAATGTTGCATATGCGCTTAGGCGTTGGAGTGGCAAGCAACCAGTTGGGCAGCAGTTTCCTTTCCATTTCGTTGATTTTTTTCTGAAACCACCGCCGCGCCCGCCGCCTTGTGCTTGCGAATAGGCAAATGCACTACCTCCTGCTGCGGCGCGCATTATGATGAATGCATGCATTGCTCGATTTTTGTTTTTACAATTTTTTCTGTGAAACTTTTTTTCTTCATGCGCGCTGCCTGCAAGTTAAATCGAAGCGCAGACTTGGCGTTGCCGGCGTTGATATTTGCTTGTTTGTGTCCGCTGTGTCTACTTTTTCAATTTACGCATTGCGAAATGAATTCGCTTCGTGCCACATACACATGTTGCACGGAGACACACGGCAACGTACATACGTCTCTTGGAGTGTACTTTAAATGAAGTTAATTTTCATAAGAAAATAGCAAAATATACAAGAGCGCCCAGGGTTGGCTGTAATAGGCTTATGCGGCATTGTTTTGTTGTTGTTGTTGACGTTTGGTTTTCAGCGCTGATGAGCCACACCTTTTTTCTTGCCACTTGACAGGCATGAAAGTCGCAATTCGCAAAGTCCATTTGAGATTATGTATTGGAACGTGGATTGCTTGGGTAATAAGCAAATTATATGTAAATAAATGTTTGTTTGTGTGTATCTGAATATGGTTGAGTATTGCCGGGATTATAGCAAACAGATAAAATGATGGCTTTGAGATAATTTTGTTGTTGCGGCACCTATAAAAGGCATAAAAGGTAAGTTGTTCAAATGCTTTGAATACTAGGAGTTTTGTTGCAATTTTTGTGGCAACAACGTGTTGCAACATTTCTTAGTTTAACTTTTATTGTCGCTGTGGCAATTTATTAAGTATTTCCATGTGATTTACATTAAATTTTCTAACGTAGCAGACAAAAATATGACTAAACAGACATTCATGCCCCAAAAAGTGTCTAAAAAAATTAACCAAAAATTATTTTAAAAGTTTATTATTCCTATTTTCATTTCCACAACTGTCAGTTGTCATTTTAAAATATTATCCTTCAATATTTTAATCTCGCGCGCTGCTTGCCACAATCGGCTGCACTATTGCGCATGCCTTTCCGCACAATTAAATTCGCTAATGTGTTTGCTTTAAACTCGAAATGGCTTTTCAATTGCAATTTGCATGCTGCCATTAACACTTCACCAGCGTCAACATCAATGTCATCGGCATCATCATCATCAACAGCATCATAATTAACAGTTCAATGCCTGATTTAATTTTTTGTTGTTGCAACATGCAAAAGTACAGCAGCATAAAGGCTGCAAGGCAATCCGTTTTTACCACTAAAATGTCCTTGAGCCACATATGTGCATACACATGCCACATGGCTGGTGGGGCAACATTAGCGTGAGGGTGCAAAAAGCGCGCTATTATATGTGCTGCAAACACATTGTGGCGCGTAATTTGCAATTACGCCCGCTGAAGTGCGCACTTTAAAATGCCAGCGTAAAAAATTTATGGCTTTGCAGCGCAAATGTTGCATATGATTTCATGCAACCAGCGTCAGCGTGAGCGTCATGTTGTACGCTTTCGAGTGCAGTGCAAACACAAATACGCTGCGGGTGGCAAAAAGTTGCTGATGACTTTGCGAAAAAAAACGTGAAATTAAAAAATGTTGCATGAAAGTTATGAAAAATTTGGTTGCAATACTAGAAGTGCAGCAATTTTTATTTAGAAGTTTTGCAATTAGTTTGGGAAACGTATTGTAGTTGGGGGTGATGGAAGGTAGGCGTATAGGCTTGTGAGCCAAATTGATCTAATTACTATTTTTTTATTTTTAATATTTTTTTTATTTATTTTAAATTATTTTTTTTTTATTTTAAATAATTGTTTTTTTTTTTATTTTAATTGTTATAATGGATTATTTTTGAATTATTTGCTTGCCATTAATCATTTCATTTACTAGTCGAATTTTTACATTTTTTTTTTCTTTAAAAAAAAATGTAATATTTCCTCACAGCTTTATTTACTTATGATTAATTATAATTTATTATGTTTATTTGCGTACATTATTTACTGTTATCTCGCATCAGTTAGCACTGTCGATTAATTTATAATGTCGCCTAAGCACACACAGCCATTTATCTAAGCATTACCCACCGTGTGGCACGTACTGCGCTCTGCCACATTGAGCGCTCAAGGCATTTGGCAGTATTTATTTGTTCAGAAAACGATATTGAGACAAAGCGGCAGCGATAATTTCACAGTTATGCATGAACACAAACATCTCTATGCTTTTGTGTGTGTGTGTTTAGAAGGAAGTCCCAGCGACACGAAGGCAAATAGCGGTGGATCGCAATGCAAACTAGCAAACTGCGGAGCAAATCAAACAAGCAGTCAGGCAGATAGTCAAAGCAGTAACTGAAAGTCAAACAAGTGCACCAACATGACAACAACAAGCTGATAGTAACCGCTCACCAGTCAATCAGACAAACCGACTTTCGTCAGCTGGAACGCTGGCTTCGCGCTCACTTTCGACACATTTCTAGCTGTGCTGTTAGTGATAGCAGACCAAGCAATCAAAGTGCAATGTACAAACTGCTTGCTGCGGCAGCGGCAACAAGCCAGTTGACACCAATCTACATGTGCATATGCATGTGTGCATGTGTTGGTGTGCCAAATAAGCGCTGGTGCGCCTAAATAAATAATCATGTGAACAAATAAATTTGTAAATTTATGAGCTGGCATGCATGTGTGTGTGTGTGCGTGCGACAAATCAAATATTGTGCTGCCAACAAATACGAAGTTCACAAAAATATTAAGCGTTGACTTACTTGTACAAAAGTGATTACACGAAGGCATACACTTATAGACACACACAGACACCTACATGTACATATATATATATTTATTGCAGCTTAATATTTTAGCTTGCTGACAGCGCGTTGCCGACAAATTACATACGAAATCATTAAGTAATTACAACAACAGCAACAAAAAATTATTATTTTTCGACAACAGTAAACTTGTAATTACAAAACAACAACAAAAATCAGCTATTTAGTCATTAGAAGCATGAAATATGTGAAGTTGCAACATGCTGTATGTGTGTTTGTTTTTCTCAGGGCGCTATTTTTGCTGTCATAAACTAAATGCAGGCTTGGGAAATCGATAAGAAGCCTCTTGCTTGTGGTCAGGGGTCAATAAAAAGGGCTGAAAATGCTAAATTTGCTCCGAAAAAGTGTTGAGTGTTAATTTTACGCGGCGTTGTTGTTTGTGCGAAATTTTACACAGTTGTTGGCACGCGGATTTCGAGCAAAGCAAATTTGTTGCATGAGATAAGGCGATAACGCTACAGGATTAGGTTGTTTGGGCGCTCTGGAGCGGCGAGATAACTTAGAGCGACAAGAGACTTGGCACGATTAATGATTTTGGTGACTTGCCACAGTCAATAGCATTAATTTCAGCAATAATTTGTCTAATTAGACTACTTAAAACCATATTAGCTTAATTTGAATATGCTTGTGGCAACACCCCCATAAGCAGAAACACATACAAAATGTAGAGAATTAATCACTGAAACTTTACTCAAGTTGATTGCCTGCAATATCTGCATTTACTCACAATTAATGATAACACACAACAACAACAGCAAAAATTCGCCATGCAACATTAGTGAAAACTCACTTTATAACCAAAAACCCCGTCAGCAGATACTGTCCAATTTTGAAAAAAGCATTTTCGAGTTGGAAACTTCAGCTAGGGTTGCTTAATAGCGTGCTCATTAGCACAAATAACAAAGACCCCCTTCCCAGGGGCACTTAGCGTTATTTTTTATATTTGAGATATTTTTTACAACTTTATGGCGGAAGGGAGCTGCTGCATACGAGCAAACATTTATGAGTTGGATATAAAAATAAAATAGAGTGGAGCAAATAAGTGACTGCAACCGTTAGAATTGCGCTTGCTGGCAGCATTGCGGGCAAAACGCAAGCGTGCCATATCAGCGGCAGCGGCAAAAAGCAAGCGGTTGCACGGGAGGCAGTCAGTGAACTCACTTTGCCGCGCTACTACAGTGTGTAGTGGTGCATGTTGTTGTACTTTTATGATTATTGCTGCTTTTGTTGTGTGATAAAACACTGATAAGCGCGCTGGCGGGCAGACAATAAAAAGTTGTTGTTGCTATTGCGTATAAATTATTTATTTATTTCGGTGTGTAATTTGCCACATGCGGTTTTATTGCGTATCGGCAACATAGTAATAAACTTGTACAACAATTATTTGAAATTCTTCAATAAAATAACTGAGACAGAATTTTTTAAAAATTACGAAATTTTGAATTCTTAAATAATTCTTTAGCGAAGGCGTTAGAGCTTTCTGACCACGAAATAATGCTTACGACGAAACTTGCAAATTTATTATGCCACATCATAAAAATTATTGTATTTCAAATGGTAATATGAGTATTATTGCACATTCACACACACACACTCACATACAAACACATATACAAGCAAAGTCATGAAGGTGTAGTTCGCCAGCTCGCCTGTGGTTTTATTGGCGAAGGGACATTCTACTGACTGCCTGCCTGCCTGCCTGCCTGTCTAGCCTAGCTTCCTAGCAGCCTTCACTTGCCATTTCAGCCGCTTGCCGCGCTTGCCACAGAGCGAATTTTTATGCGTTGCTGCTTCTCCTGTTTCAGTTTTTATGATTGTGTAGCGCTTGTTGACTTGACACCAACGTGTATATTTAATTTTTATGATTTTCATAATCAACTTTGTGGTTGTTTTTGTTACCGGAATTATGTATGTGGCACCTACAGTGCTGTCAAATGGCCATGAGCGTAGATGAGGGCGTAATTTTAATTGTTTTTACGGCGAATCATACATATTTATGCTGTGTGCCTGTGTTGGTATGCCGTTGAGAGTTGGCTTTAATAGCGACAACAACAAAAACGCTGTAAATTTTATTTAATAACTCAAGCGCAGGATGTTGCAAGAACGCATATTTAATTGAAAATTGTGTGTTGCATAGCATTTTGTATTGGGTGTTGATTTATAACGGTTTATAGACCTATGTAACTGTGTGTGTAGGTGTTGCTTGCTTTATTTTCATTTGTTTTTGCAATGAAATTCATTTTGTTTTCAGGCACGTTAACAGCTTGACTGCTTTTTCAACTATCAATTGCTGGTTGTTGCAACAAATGTGATGAATTTTTGTTGCAAGTTAAGGAAATTTTAAATTATTGCAACAAAATTTCAGCTTAAAATCAATACGAAAGAACAATTATTATTTTTACAGAAATTAAAAAAAAATATATATATTTGGTTTGAGTTACTTGCAACAACTGGATTTTTGTATTAAAATAAATATTTAAGTTCACTTATACCATGGATTGGAGAAAATTTAAAGCTTGTGAGAGTTTTTTTGTATAAAATTTCAAGTTTAATTTTTTCTGTATTCAAGCTATATTCGATATGTAATAGATTATTTTCCTACAACATTTTCTTCGAAATAATTAAATTTTCTTTGTAATATAACTGTTTATCGATTTATTGAAAAATAACCCCAAATTACTCATTTTAAAACACCAATTCAGTTAACTTTTTTTTCGAATTTCATTTTTGAAATTTCAATTTCGTCTCAAATTTTTTAAATTTTCTCTGTTCAGATGCCAATCACAAGCAATTTAATGTGATCAAATTAGAATACTCTCAAGAGACCTACAAACACGCACATACCTCATACATAACCAAAGCTGCCACACAACATGAAGCGTCTTTAACGTGCCTCCCTATTTACTTAAGTACTTCAAACCTCATCAGCGCGGCACAAATGCAACAACAATACCTTCGTACATCGATTCGCATTGATTTCTTTAAACCCCATTGCGGTGCGCTGATAAATTCGCTTTTATGATTTGCCGCCACAAAGCTGAAAGCTGGCCTCAAGCAGGCACAAAGCTTGCGAAAAGCGGCCGGGCCACGCATTGCGGCCCATTCAAATGTCAAATGTCATGTCAGTCAGCGGCGACAGCTAACTAAGGAAAAGGAAGCTTCAGCGCAGCAAAAAAGGAAAACAAGAAAGTGAAAAAATGCCTGCCTGTCGGGTCCTACACATTGCCATTTGGCGCATCTTGTCACTCGCTCGGTGCTGTGCGCTGCGCTGGAGCTGCTTCTGTTATCTGTCATCTGTTCTGTGCCCATAAGGTTTATGTACTATATACATATACATTATGTAATTGTTCTGTTTCCCTTTAATGGTACATTTACAGGGCTGTTTTTGAAGTCCTAATGTTTTCGAATATACCCTTCATGCACGAAAAGCACCGAAGAGGAAGAACTATACTGATTTCCTTAATGAATATTTCTAACAATCGGACTTCACAACGCTACTTCTTTGCTATAGATTTTTCTTTATATACATTTGCTTTCTATAAGTGTTGAAGCCTTCCAGTGAAGCCCCGCAATCACTAACTCTTCTCTTTCAGTGTTTTTAAAGCACTTTTGTTTGAACCCCTTTCTGTGATTTTCCATTTTATCTTGCTTTGAGCCTTGCAGCTCTATTCTACTCTATTTTCCTTTAGCTCGCTTAAGCTCAGCTATCGCGCTTTCTATTTTACGAAAGCCTTTTCTTTGATTTTTTCGTTTTGCTTTTTGTGCCCTATCATTGTCGTGCGGAACTCACCTTTTGATAGCAACTTTGGCGGCATCTGAAGAGATCCTTGGAGCCCACTGCTTGTGCGTTTATAAATCCAAGCAGCGTTGTGACAGTGAATGCCATCATTAGGGTGGAGTTGATTTCCTTTTTGCTGGACATTTTGTTTGTTTTTCTTTTGTATTTTTGCTTTGCTTATAATTGGTTTGATTATTTTGCTTTGTATGCAGTTTCGCTTGCGGATTCTACTTGTTTGCACTTTATCGGATTTTGAACTGATTTTGCTTTCTTAGGATACACGATTTTACCACTCGGAATATTTTCACTTTGCACTTTTTAGTTGAACTTTTTTGTACTTCGCACTTTCTTTCAAATTTTCAATGAAATGTCGTTCAAAAATTAAGACGTTGAATCAATTTTCCAAAACTCAGGGATCAAAGTCGAATATTATTTAAATTTCTATGATTTTCTTGTAGATTGTTTTGAATTTATGTCATCAATCTTCGTAAATCTTCTTTGAAACGGGCATTTCTTTGACTTTTCAAATTTTATATATACAATTAGTATCGGTTGTGTTTTTGATTTATGCTGACACCAATATTTTGCCACTGTTTTCCAAAACAAAAATATTTTTAAAATTTCGTAAAGATTTTTACTTCGTCAAATTATCTTTCTAAATATTTTCAGCCAATATACATAACACAATTTACTGAGTTTGGAGGCTTCAATTTTGTATTTCAACCAATTTGATAACTACAATTTTCGAAATCGGAAAATTGTTAACTGTTTTCAAACAACACTTTGTGGCAAATACATTTTGCCGTCGCTAAAGCATTTGCCGCGCACGTTCAGATACCTTCGAATCTCGTCGCAATTGCTTGGTAGCTTTGTGAGTCTCTCGACTGGCTATAGGAAAACACGCTTTTGCACTACGCTCGGCACGTAAAATACGACGACAAATAATTCCGTAGCATGAAATAGCTGAACACACACAAAAATATTCGAGAAACGTAAACTCACTGAATTCAACGTCATCAACTAACGACCGCTCACGACCAACTGAAGCAACTGGCTGCAACGACAAACATTTTAAAAACTATGTATTCTATACGAGAAGACACCACCACGACCAGTCAGCCAAACGACAGCGAAACAACCGAAATACACCAGTCAACCAGTCAGCCAAGCAGTCAAGCAAAGCAATTGATATGCCGAACGAGCGGCGTGTATCGGCGTAGGCAACGAACGTTGCAACATATACAAAACCGAACTTGCAGCGAATTGCGCCGAAACGTTGTAGCGAACCGAATTGGAAAATGCAACGAAGTTGGCTGGCTAGCTGGCGCTGCTGCTGAAGAAGACCGGTTGAAGAAGCAGCTGGTGGACAGCGCGGATTGTTGTTAGCTGCTGCGGTGGATAGCCGGGTCGTTGGTGGAGCGCGGGCGCCAACTAGTGTGGATGGCGGGCAAATTGCAGTCGCTACGTTAAAAGTAAAGCAAAAGCAAAAAGTTCGAGCTTGTTGGTAGCGTCTACTTGTTGGCGTCCACTGTTATGGATTTTTGTGTTTGATGTCGACCAAGTAAACGGCGTTGGAGCATTGATGTGCTAGGTTGTTCGAGGAGACGACAAGGAACCGGTTTTCGCACAACATGTTGCCAGCTACAAGCGCCGACAACATGTTGCGAGCGTGGTGTGGCAAATGCTGGTTGCGGTTGTTTGTTGGCTGCTTGTATTTTTAATGCAATTTTTGGGGCAACTTTTTCCCAATTCGCCGCACAGAAGTTGACTTCTGTTAAACAGCATATTCTAAAAGCATTACAGTGGCTAAGCAGCTTTTGAAATCTGTTGCATTTGGAATAAGAATTTGATATACATAGATATATATAGCAGACATGCCGGAAATAAAAATGTATACCAAAGAGAATATCTCACAAACAAGACGAGCCCCCAAAAGTTTTTCAGTCGAGAAAATGTACGACAAAAAAATCAAGAGGCGAACGGTTTCAACCACCACAAAATCATGGAAGATGGAGTCATATGTAGAAGTTCACGCAAGTGAGGAAAGTTCTTTGATCGCCATTCGAGTGGTCAGAAACGATTCTTTCACATATGGCTCAAGCAGCTCAACCAAGTATCCTCTGGGTAGTCAAAATAACATCCGTTTGAAGTCGAGCCAAAGTGAGAAGGCGAACCATCTCTACTCAGGGTTGTGCGCTGGGTTTGGGACCCGCCATGCAAAAAACGCCCTCAATGAAAACTAATCAACACCCTCAATTGAGAGATCTCCCTTTTGATGACGACGACGGCAAACGTATTAACGATTACGATTTCATTGTATGCACCTGGAATGTCCGGTTCCGCTGCAAGGCTGGTTGAAGTCATCGTGAAAACAAAGGTTCACTTCACCGCCGTCCAAGCAGTGTGATGGACGGTACAAAGGCTGGGACTAAATCCAATCAGTGATGGAATAACGCTAGGACCCAAATCATAAACCCTGAAAACATAAATATTTAAAGTCGAGCCCTTGGACTACTAATGGTACTCCCAAATCATTTTTTCACCCTACCGTTATCTTCACTCCAACTAAAAATCATATGTGATACCGTTGTAAACCAACATTTCTGATAACTCTTTTAACAGCAACTGTTAGCAACATGTTCGACACAAGAAACTTTTTCGAGCAAGCAGTCGAGGGGAAATACTAGAGTTCGAAAATGTTAGCCCACTTGCGACGGCCAAGTGGTTCGCTCAAACCAAATGTATCTCACAGATATGCGAAGTCAGCAAACTACCTAACTGATTAC
>JBAWJQ010004426.1:600000-797292 GCA_037783105.1 Bactrocera zonata | reverse complement strand
CGATTCATGACATCCTGGTAGTCGGAAAGTATTGTTTCATAGACGTCAATGTGGCATGTTCCTCGAAAAAATTTAGTGATTTTGAATCCAATTGCGGTTTCAGATTTCTTAGACCCAAATGATCTTTCAAAATAGTTTTCACTGATCCTTCCGAATTTCCAACGAGGTCAGTAAGATCGTCGATTCTCAAGCACCAATTCCTTTATTTTATTGACGTGATGCTCATCAGTTGACGGCCGTCCTGGACATTTTTCATCATTAACGCGTTCTCGACCCTCTTTGAATAATTTGTACTATTGTAGTCAAAATTACTCGCGACAAACAATTATCACCGAAGGTCTTATTTTTTCTTTTACATGTAAAACTTTTGACAATTGAGAAACACACAATGAATACGATTGAGATTACTGCTAATAAATGTAAATCTCAAAATGGTTTAGTTCGAAAATTGGAATGTAGGCTTGAAAGTGTCCCTTTTTTCGTATGATTTTCAATGTCGTTCAAATTATTTTTTCTGTTTCTCGGTTGAAAGTCATTACTTGTCACTTTCTGTATAGCTTGAACTAAATAAAAAATTACTAAAGCACATAACAACTCTGTTTATATTGCCTTTCCACATTACCATATTATTTTATTATATTTTATAATACCATCCGGTTTTCTCTATAGCGCATCTACAATACAAGGTCTGTCGCAAAAGAAAGAGAACTTTTTAAACATAATTGTTTCCGATGCCGCCACCTATTGGTGGGTATATGAAATAAAAAGTTTGATCTCTTGTTGACGTTTCGTAAAAATTTTAAGACAATTGGATAACTACAATCAATCTTATCGATTAAAAAGTGACAGCAACTTTTGGTCATCGGTCGTAAAATGCATTTTGAACAAAGAGCAAATACTAAATTTTGTTTTAAACTTGGGAAAACGTTTACTGAAACATTTCAAATGATGAAAAAAGTTTATGGTGATCAGTGCATATCCCGTAGTAATGTGCATGAGTGGTTTAAGCGATTCCAAGAAGGTCGTGAGGACCTCTGTGACGATCAGAAGTCACCAAAAAAAAGTCGTCTTCAGAAGTCAAAAATAAAGACAATGCTGATTTCTTTTTACGATTCCAAAGGTATTGTACATCGAGAGTTCGTCCCACCTGGCCAAACGATTAATTCTGTGTTTTACCTTTTGTCGCGTAATCGTCGTGCTCGACCACAATACCGTGAGGCAGGGTCCTGGCGCCTGTTGCACGATAATGCGCCGTGTCATCGGTCGACGCTTGTCACTGATTTTTTGACAAAAAAACTCCATATTAAATATTCCTACTCACCGTACTCACCTCATTTGGCACCCTGTGTTTTTTACCGATTTGGAATACTTCATTTGCCCATGAAAGGACACTGGTTTCAGGACATTTCAGCTATCCAAAAGGCGACGACCGATATTCTCAAGAGCATTCCGAAAAATGACCTTAAACACTCATTTGAAATGCTATTTGACCGGGCTAAACGCTGTATCGAAGCACAAGGAAACTACTTTGAATAAAAAAATATAACTTTTTAAAAATATTAATTTTTTTTTACAGTCCTTTTTCTTTTGTGACAGACCTTGTATAACTTTCAATAAATAATCCTGCCATAGTTTGAACTGCTTTGTAAATATGAATATTTTTGTTCAATTGTTAGGACCAATTAATATGGTAAAATAAAGTGGGTTGGCTGCTAAAGAATTTTTAGAAATGATTTAGTGAGGTTTGCGCTTTCTATTTCCATAATTCTTAATTAACCTGAAATGCTATGCTAATAATTACGGTATTTTCTCGTCCATAACTCGTCATTTATCATTCCAAGTGGAATTTGTCTCATTTTACTTGACGTTTGTGGCAGAGCGTTGCAGATTACGGTACTCAATCATTTCTGTTGGCTGTAGATGACACTGCTTAATTAACCTGTTACAAAAGAACGGTAATTATGTATGTAAGTATATTTGTAAGTGAATTCATAATCTTAACACCGTTGATGAGAAGCATCTAAATTTGTACGTAGACTTGTAAGCATAGAATCCATTGAAATTCCATAGCCTCGATGGTGGAATTAATTTGCCTTCTTCGCCGACATCAATGCCTCAATTGAAAGTACTCCATTTCGCTCGCTTGAGATATGCCTAAATTGGATGGAATGATTTCACGAAACAGGGTATTCAATTTGTTGTTGCTTTCACGAACAAAAGCGGCTAAATAGGAAGGTTCGCACCAAACTTTTTGCTCACACCCCTGCATTTATAGCACTTATAAATACAAACATCTATACTCGTACATATAATGTTGCAAGCTAAAATGTAAGATAAATCTCACGTACATAGTAGAAGCCTCCCGGGGATGTACGCAATTATTTTCATTGAAGTCTTGCTATTTCAGCTATCGAAGGTGAAATCTAATTAAAATACTCCCACTCCTTGCGCGTATTCAGCCTATAATGGAGGCAACTTTGTTTATAAAAAAAGTTACAAAGCATTGTCAGGGGCAAGGGTCGAATGAGAGGTAAACGATTACATAAGCAATAAATTTTTCGGACTAAATTTTGTAATTTTTAGGCGATGCGTAAGTAAATATTTTTACGTATAAGCAATATTGCAGAAAACTTTTGAGACGTCTACAATGACCTCGGCTTTGCGATGTCGTAAATGTATATTATTCTGCTGTAGATACACTATATAATAGCTTGTAGAAAAAAATAGCGCACGATTATTTTGTACGCTCTTGTTTTTATGGAAGAACAGCAACAAACACTCATCGATTAAATGCAGCGTTAGGGAGAGCCTGCTTTAGAGGCTTCCAAAAATCGATATTTTGAGGATTTTTATGGATTTTTTTTTCAAAAGTTATATTTTTTTATTCAAAGTAGTTTCCTTGTGCTTCTATACAGCGTTTAGCCCGGTCAATTAGCATTTCAAATGAGTATTTAAGGTCATTTTTCGGAATGCTCTTGAGAATATCGGTCGTCGCCTTTTGGATAGCTGAAATGTCCTGAAACCAGTGACCTTTCATGGGCAATGAAGTTTTCCAAATAGGTAAAAATCACAGGGTGCCAGATAAGGTAAGTAGGGTGACTAATTAATGGTTAATATGGAGGTTTTTGTCAAAAAATCAGTGACAAGCGACGACCGATGACACGGCGCATTATCGTGCAACAGGCGCCAGGACTCTGCCTCACGGTGTTGTGGTCGCGTGACAAAAGACGCTTCAAAACACCAAGGTAAAACACAGCATTAATTGTTTGGCCAGGTGGGACGAACTTTCGGTGTATAATACCCTCGGAATCGTAAAAACAATGGGTAATTACTGATTTTGGCCGGCCCGACTTCTGATCGTCACAGAGATCCTCACGACCTTCTTGGAATCGCTTAAACCACTCACGCACATTACTACGGGATAGGCACTGGTCACCATAAACATTTTTCATCATTTGAAATGTTTGAGTAAACGTTTTCCCAAGTTTAAAACAAAAATTAATATTTGCTCTTTGTTCAGAATGCATTTTACGACCGATGACCAAAAGCTGCTGTCACTGTTTAATCGATAACATCGATTGTAGTTATTCAACTGTCTTAAAATTTTTACGAAATGTCAACAAGAGATCAAACTTTTTATTTCACATACCCACCAATAGGTGGCGCCACCAGAAACAGTTATATTTAAAAAGTTCTGTTTCTTTTGCGACAGACCTTGTATATTTAGATATCATTCACAAATTTGTTGGATTCGAAATCTTTGATATTCTGCCTTTGGGAAGCAATTGCCCGATGTATCCTGCATGTGCATTTGTCGGACGTCGTGCAGGATGCAGATCGCAATTTCTTTCGGAAACAAAAAATTTTTTTTGCAACACAACAACATTTTTTCTAATAATTTATCTTCTAGTTAAACTAAAAAAATTCCAAAAAAAGTGTAAAATTTTAAATTTTTTTTTTTAATTTGAAAAAAAAAAACAGTGGATTTTGGCCAAAAAATTTTACTTTATGTTATTTAAAAGTATGCTCAAGCTTGACTTTTCTTAGTTTTTTAGTTTAAATTGAAGATAATTCAATGCCAAAGATAATAAATACTGCCGGCCAATTAAGAAAAATCGTAAAAATAAGAACCGAGAAATCGCACGTCAAAGTTTTCGCTTTTTGCCCAAGCGTTAATATTTCTGCTAAACACTCGGCCACTATTTCCCTTCTAGCTTCGAAAATATTTTGAATTTCCTTTTATGTATAACATTGAGGACATATTCTTAGATTATTTTTCAAGAGATTTAAGCAAAAAAAAAAAATCGACTTTTTGAAGTTTCTAAGGCGGGCTCCCACCTTAAGTTTCAACATCGTTCGTAGCGCTATGAATGATTATCGTTATTTTTATTGTTGACTCATTATTATTGCACTCATTCGAATTAGTAGTTTCGGTAATTTCCGGAAGTTTATCGCAATCAGTTAGATCCAGTCAACTGTGTAGCAAAGAAAAGGCATTTCTTAAAGCATTTTAAAATGTATGTGGTTCTGCATACAAAAAGTTTTGATATGGAAGTAACTACAATATGGGTATTTAGTTTATATTTCCAGTTTGCAGTCTTAAAAGATTTTTAACTGAGAAACATATTAAGATACGTTTAAAATATTGCCAAGTGAATGAATGAATGAACACCAGGGTCCTTGAGCATACGAGAGTATGTATATTTTTTGGAATCAAAAATACTTCTATTTCGCCATCTATTGGGAAATTTTGGTTCAAAAACATTGATAAACTAGAGACTGTGTCAAAATTTGGAGCTTCTACGTTCTTGAAAAGGGATACTACTATGCGCAAAAATAGCAAACCTCATTCGTCGAAACATTTTTTTTCTGGGTTGGTATGATGTTCAGTGACATCTGTACCAAATGTATCATCAAAATCATGATTAATGTTTAGTATGCGCGACTTTGAAGTACATTAAGTGCATTCGGCGATTTTTACGATGAGTGAAATTATTGAACAAAGAAATTCCATTACATTTTGTGCGCAGAACCAAATTTCTGGTGCTGAAACGTTCAGAATGTTGGAAAAGTCCTTTGGTGATAATTGTTTATCGTGAGCAAGTGCTTTAGATTTATACAATTTATTCAAAGTGGGTCGAGAACGTGTTGACGACGAATCACGTCCAAGTCGGCCATCAATATCAACTGATGATCAACACACGTCCATAAGATAAAGGAATTGAAGCATGAGAATCTGCGATTAACAGTCAGAGATCTTAGTGGCATCGTTGAAATATCAGAAGAATCAGTGAAAATCATTTTGAAAGATCACTCAACTTTTTCGAAAAACAACGTCACTTTAACGTCGATGAAACAATGATCCGGCTATCAGCATATCATGAAACGTATTATTACTAGCTATGAGTCTTGGATCTATGCTTGAAACCCGGAAACAGACGATTAATAGGGGAAAAATCGTTGGAAAGATGAGGCGAAGGCGAAAAAGCCACATCAAAGAAAGTCTAAAATCAAGGTTATGTTGACAGTTTTCTTCGGTTATCGTGGTGTGCCAAAATGTCAACAGAAAATATTGTTTGAGTTAGTATGCGCAAAGCTATTCGTAAAAAGAGGACGGAATTATGCGTATAAACTATGAATTACATTTATTTTAACTGCAATTGTGTGTCGGAGTTGTGGTTGTCGTTCTGTACATGGAACGTGCTAAATTTGTATATTTATCGTTTTGGCAACCAACTTACCGATATATGATACCTACATTCGTAAGTTGGCGTTACAATGCTCTTTCTAAATAAAATATTTTGCTGCTGTAAGCAATTATTTTATCGTCATCTCTTGGCTAAAGTTCATCGAAAGGCCATCCAGCGTACATTTGTTAAGACGTGTCCATAAACACATACACATATGTATATAAGAATAAGCTAGAAAGCTATAAACTACAAGTTTATTTGGCTTTCACGTATATTTGCCTTTGCTTTTACCCATTGCTTTCCATTCTATAGACTTTCTATTACAATTGGTCTCAATCAACATTTCACCTTTACAATCAATGCGCTATCATATACAAGGTATATCATCCGTCATAATGCAAACCTCGAATAAGTTTGAAAAGGAATTGAATTTAATATTTTATATGCGTTCGGTCGAACTAGAAATTTATAGTGACATAACTTTTCAACAAGCTGAAAAGTGATGAATACGTTCAAACTTGACTAAAAGTCCTCGTTGTTCAGATATGTGGAAAAGGAATACTCAATATTAAAAACAAAGAAGTATATTATTCTGGAAATTTCATTGAAACGGTAAAAAATGTTCGGTTAATCGAGTTTAGCCCTCTACACTATTGCTTATAGATAATTTTATGAGCCATAATTTGAGTGTAGGAAATGTTTTGATATACTTTTCTAAAAATCAATTTTTTTCAACATATCGGAATGATGGAATAATAACTTCAATACTGTTTTCTGTCTAAATTGATCTTTCAGTTACTTTTTGACTATACAAAGGCATTTGCTTATTACTATAGAGCATACTGTGTGAAAGATTAAAACCCACTGTTAACAAATACATTTGAACTTATCAGTGTGGCTTTAGTCCTGGAAAGTCAACAACTGACCAGATATTCACCACGCACCAAATCCTGAAAAAGACCCGTGAGAAGAGAATCGACCCTCACCACCGCTTCGTCGTGATTTTGATAGCACGAAAAGGAGATGCCTTTACGTCGCTATGTCTGAACTTGGTATTTCTGCAAAATTAATACGGCTGTGTAAACTGACTTTGAGCAATACCGAAAGTTCCGTCAGGATCGGGAAGGACCTCCCCAAGCCGTTGGATATCAAACGAGTTTTCAGGTAAGGCGACTTCTATCGTGGGACTTTTTCAATCTGTTTCTGGAGAAAATAATTCGAGCTGCAGAGAAAATATCGATATTGTTGACCATAACAATCGCAGCGATGTTCTGCTTTCTCCAGGTTGAACAAAGAAACGAAGCAATTCGGTCTGGAGTGAGCGAGGACGAGACGAAATATCTGCTGCCATCACACAAACAGTAGTCGCACTCGCGGCTTGGCTCCCAAGTTACTGTTGATAGCCACAACTTCGAAGTCGTAGATAATTTCGTCCATCTTCGAACCAGCATTAACGTCAGCTTCGAACTCCAATGCAGAATAACTCTTGCCAACTGATGCTACTTTCGGACTGAGTAGCCAATTGTGAAGTAAAGTTTTCTCTCGACGAACAAAGACCTAACTGTACAAGTCACTTATCATCCCCATCTTGCTATGCATGGATGATGACAATATCTGATGAGTCGAGGTTTCGAGTTTCGAGAGAAAAGTTCTGCGGAAAATTCATGGTTATTTATGCATAAGCCACGGCAAATATCGCATTCGTAGGAACGATGAACTGTATGAGATATACAACTACATTGACATATATAGTTCAGCGAATTAAAAGTCAGCGACTACGATGGCTAGGTTATGTTGTCCAAATGGATAAAAACACTCCAGCTCTGAGAGTATTCGACCCAGTGCCAGCCGGGGGAAGCAAAGAAAGAGGAAGACCTCCACTCCGTCCGAAAGACCAGGCGGAGAAGGACCTGGTTACACTTGGATTCCAAAACTTGATGCCAAATAGCAAAAAGGAAGAACGACTGGCGCGCTTTTGTAGAACAGTGTATTTTCCTTAAAATCACAATCGCTTTTGTTAAAACCATTTACAAGTTTTTTTGTATTCCAAGTTTCATACTAAAGGCGTATGTTAGTGAAATATTTACCACTAAACCATACTTAAGGTTGTTGTTTTAGCTGTAAAAAACATCCCAGAAGTAATTTGGAGGAATGCTGGGGAGTTAACAGTTCTTAGCTGGATAATAATCCGAGTCCGTTTCGGTTACGTAGACTCAATTGTCGTAGATACGGACCACGTCTAATGTCGTCCACCTTGCTTTCAAGTTTTAACTTCGCCCTTTGGGAGTCCAAGTAAATCGACGATCCTTGCTAATGCGAACCTGGATCGATAAATTCATTTTTAGCCGACTATAAGCCGACTATGGTTGTTTGTAAAAATTCGACACTGGCCTCGCATATCGGATTCACCATTGGTTCTACTTTATGTATTTGATGAGTTTCATTTACTTAAGTATCGATTTTAATTGCTTACATATGCATATATTTATATACATACGTTTATAAAAGGAAACTGTATCTGGGTACGATTTTCACAATACATACTATATGTATATAGAAATTGATTCACAACCTTATTCATTTTCACAAATTATTCACAGAAAAGTGTTCATATATGTATGTGGGGGTGTGTGATCAAATGCAAAATGTTGTGAGTTTGCAATTTCGATTTGCTGGCGACCACAAAGCTTGATAAATGTTCATTAGGCTTTCAAACAATTTTATAGATCAGATGATGTGTGGATGTATGTTTGTATTTGTTTTTGTAACTTAACGAGGAGAACCGTAAACGTACGGAAGATTTGTCTACTGTAAATGTGAAGTGTAGCGGAGGACGGATGCGGAAACCAATGTTAGGGCAAATTGTATGGAAAGAGCGAAGTAGTTCGCCATTTTGAAACAGCTCCTTGCTACCGGAAATACTTGGGTATTTTATGTAGATACATGAGGAAATTTATACAAATATGAATGTGTGTATGTGTGATAGCTTTTGTGTGGTCATTTGAATGTCGATTTGTTAAATCATTCATGTGTTCAATTTATGCTTTTGAATGTGTTTTCAACGTTGGAATTCAACAAAAAGGGAACGGAAAATAGTAAGCATTGATTCACATATACATACAAACAAAGATACTAATGCAAATACATATTTGCAGTTCTTTAAGCATATTTTGCTTTATAATTGTGGAGTTGTAATGGATTATGCTTTGAAAGAAATAAATTTATTCTTATGTACTTGTGTGCTTGTTACTATAAAGCTAAAGACAAATCGTACATATGAGTTTGCATAATACAAATTAAAAAATTTTCACATTTCTACCTGTAAACATTCAAATTCAGGGTTTCTTTAAAGTACATAGCTCGGTTGCCTTAGGACACATCATCCTTTTGGCTAAATACTGCGATATTCTTTCACATTTGTTACTGTGTCCAAAAAATAAGGTGTGATGCCTTTTCAACGCCAATGCCTGCGAAGTACCCAATTCTACGGTATACAACTACTAGCTAAGTAGCTACCAAAAATGATAGAATATAAGATTACGACGACCGCCATTACGAAACGTCATAGTTCCGTGTTGAGAAGAACAAGAGTGAAAAACTGTCAAATGGCTTGCAAATTGTAAACAGAAAAGTAAACACTTTTGTAAATTCGCAAAATATTATTAATTCTTTCGATTTTAATGAAAAGTTTTAGTGAAGCGATTGAATATTGTTGAGTGAAAAGATTTGAATCATTTCTAAAGAAATATATCGGCCTATTGATAATAAAATTGTCTATTAAGTTGTGATTCAAATGGAGAAGACGTTTCTTGTGTTGTATATAAATATATATGTACATATATTATAAGTTCAAATGTATCAGATGTATGAAATTATGATAAAAGAATTGTGAAATTATATTGAAGATATATTTGTAACATATTTTTAATCTATCGTCAACTATTTCCAAATAAAGTGAATGATTAAATCAATTGTTTTCATGATATTTCAGTTTTTCTTTTATTGTACATAAACAGATATTTATATTAGTAATAATTCTAATATAAATATGAAAATAAATTAACTTAATCTATAAAACTAAAACTATTTTATTAAGTTTGCGTTTCTTTTTGTGGATTGATTCTTCCAATTCCTTGTTCAACTTTCTTATTTTATTTCAATTTCCACACATGCTACTCTATTTATTGTGGATGTGCCTAAAACTACTTATATCTTTTCTCGCAACAATGTTCTAAACATTCCACTGACATTTTTCCTGCAAAGACGAATGAATTAATATTATTTTGGGAATTTCCAAAAGTGTTTACTTTTCTGTTTACAATTTGTATGCATTTCTATGCTTGTTCTTCTCAACGCAAAACTGTTACGTCACGAAATTGTTGCACAATGTATTTGTTTTTGTAAGAATTGTCACGAGTTAAACCGAAAAAAAACTAACTGTAAACTAGTGTCGTAATCTTATATTCTATCATTCTTGACAAGCTAATCCACTTACCCCTGCCTATTGCTGCTGCTTGCGACCGTCCCCGCTGGCGAGCTGGAACAAATGATCGCATTCTGTGTGAAGTGCTTGCTTATATAGCAGCATAGCGCACCGTCACCGTAGTGAGGTAAGTTGTGTGCGTAGTCAATGCGGTGAGGTGAAGTTTAGTACGAATGGTGGAAAGCTCTATGTTGAGGTATGGTGAGGGTAAATGATGTACTGTGGAGTGAAGTTGAAGTAAATTATTGTAAGGTGGTAAAAGCCACGTTACAGTCCCCCCCTCACTTTGGACCACGATACTTCGCTGGCTGCAGGTGGAAGGAGTGGTTTCGATCTCCCACGATGGTTTGGCTGGAGGCTGGCAGGCTGTCCTGGTTGGCGTGTGCCGTGAACGGGGAGCGGGTGTGAAAATCTTTATTTAGCAGCAATTTCTTAACCTATGGTACAGGGTGTCTTATATCAGAGCCGCTCAAAATAATGCGCAATTTTTCATGCATATACTCGGAGTATAGGCAAGCAAATGCAGTCGACACATGTACGCTATGACGCTAGTTCTGCCAGCGTCAAAAAAAAAGATCGTCAAAAACGACTAAGCTTAGATTTCTCACTTCGGCACATGCGAAGCAATGTTTTTACTTTCAGTTGCTATTCAGCAGTTGAGCAAAGACGAACGTGGGTACATACATAGCAATATTTTTTTTATGTTACACACTTGAAAAAAAAACATTCAAAATGTTCAATAAAGAATGGCTGTTTGCTATAAAATAATGCAAACAAAACAGAAATTTAATTTAGAAAGACATTATATGAATTGTCACACTCGATTTCACTTTATTTCAGGTGACGAACGGACACGTATTCTGTATGAATTTAAAGCCCTGTTTTACTTAAAATTTTATTTTGATGATGTTTCCGTTGTTGTTGTTGATGATGTTGCTGTTGTTGATGATGTTGCTGTTGTTGATGATAATGATTATAATAAAACGGTTCAATTAAAAAAAGCTTCTTACATTGTAGCTATGTATTTAGCAAAAAAGGCGTCCATTTGATGATGGGGTCTTCTTTAAAGATATGGGCATTGAATTTTTTAGCTGTTTTGGCGAAACTGGGAAGGAGGTCTGTAAAATTGTATAGGCCACTCCATTATCTCGCCCAACCATAACTCGGCGAACTGAAAAAATTAGTTCGTACATATTTGCCTGTACCCGAGAAAGACTCCAAATTTGTATTTATTTTTCTATTTCTTTAGATGAAACAACGGACATTAAAAACATAAGTCAACTAATTATTTGCGTCAAATCGGTAAACGAAAATTTAGAAACATTTGAAGAAATGCTTTCTCTTGTTCCCTTTCATGGTAATGTAACTGGAAAACTTATTTTCGATGCTGTTACAGAACATGTTTTTTCTACTGTTCATTCAAAGAAGCTGACTTCAGTCTGCACTGATGGTGCGGGAGTTATGGTTGGGCAAAATATTGGTCTAGTAGGGTTTCTTCGAAAAAATAATATTAATGTTGCCACATTTCACTGCATTATACATCAGCAGGCTCTGTTTGCAAAACAATTAAATATGGTAAATGCAATGGAGATGGCTGTCAATATTATAAATAAAATTAGAGGGGGACACCGAGCCCTTCGTCATAGACAATTCAAAAAATTGTTGGAAGAAATGTCTGCAGGTTATGGCGATTTGCTAATGTACACAGAGGTTCGATGGCTAAGTCGTGACAAATCCATAGAAAGACTCCTAAATTTAAAGGATGAAGTCAAGATTTTTCTTCAGGACGGCAATAACCCTGAGTTATTAGAATTGGGGAATAAAATGGGGGATAAAGATTTTTTATCAGATTTAGCCTTTCTTTGCGATGTAACGACAATTGTTAATGAGTCTCCATTTGCAAGGCAAAAATAAGAATATTTTTGACTTAATTGCATATGTTCGCCAATTTGAAAGGAAAATTAAAATAATAATAGAGCAATTAAAAAATGAAAATATGCTAAGCTTACCAAGAACCTGTGAGATAATAATGGACTATAAAAATCAAAAGAAACTACCTGAATATGTTGTAGTCTTAGAATCGATTTTAACAAATTTTAATACAAGGTTTCAAGATTTCAATAAAATTCACCAACTCATTTCTCTCCATAATGATCCCATAAATTGCATTATCAAGAACAAGATGATAGTTTTCATGAAGAAATACTTAGAATGTGAAATGATTCTAACTCACTTCTAGGCACGGGTAAGGAATTTTGAAGGAAAATTAATTCACAGTCGTATCCAAAAAGTAAAAATGAAGTATACAAGTTATACTCAATGTTAGGGTCGACTTATAATTGCGAAGCTGCGTTTTCTTCCCTTAAATTTCTTCACTCGAAATACAGGAATTCAGTTTCGAATAAGCATATAGAGGACTTAATGAGAATCAAAATTTACGATCTTGAAGTCGATATGGAAAAAATCATGGAAAGTTAAAAAAAAATAACAAACGTATTTGCTGTTTTTGTTGTTATTATTATTGTTCTTAATTGATTTTTTTATCAAAAAGCATAATTTTTATTTTTTTCTAAATTTTTAATAACAAAATAAACAAATAGCACGATTTCACTCAGTGTACTAAGCAAGCGCACGCACACAATCATACTCTAGCAGATATCAAATGTGTGATTGTATGCGTTGGTAAATAAATTGAGCATTATTTTGAGCGGCTCTGTCTTATATCCTACGATTATGCGTATTTACAACTAGTAACACCAATTTTTAATTTTAGTTGTACAAATGCGCAAATCAGTACTTAGTAAAATTAATTTTAATATCTGGCCTTATCGTACAAATTCATAAATTGATACTTAAAATTAGTACAATTAAAGTTAATTGGTGTGGTCGTACAGGTGTAGCACGCATCGTCCACTGCCGTAACGCACCAATACTCGGTCGCCTTCTAATTTCTGTAGGGCCAAACGTCGGCCTCGGAAAAATAGCGTTCGCTTGGAGCGCTTAACGAAATGCTGCCGTGTCATGGTCAGCCCTTCCAGGAACTCTGGAATTTCGTTCGCTGGAGTTATTTCTTCGGGCGACGTGATAAGCTGGGCTGGTCGTGCGCTGGTCTCGGTCATGGTACTTTGTGTCGCCGTCGTGGTCGTCGGGGCCTCTGGGTAAATCGGTGTTGGTGTTTGTGTGCTTAGGCGTGTAGCGGTTAGGGGTTGACCATCGATGGTGATAGTCAGGTCTCGCTTCCTTAAGAAATCCATGCCTAAGATGACATGTTCCGAAAGCGTCGGTAGAGCTGATACAAGTAGGTGCGTAGACTTGTTACCCAGCTCTATTGTAACAGGATACATTTTCGTGCTAGGTATATATGTCCGGTTAGCTAGCTGAATGCGACGGGTCTGGCGTCTGGCTTTAATTTGGTGTTTATCTAGATGACGTTGAAGCTCCTTACCGATATATGTGAGCGTGGCTCCGGTGTCCACCAGGGCTTCGATCTGCATGCCTGCGACAGTAATGGGCAAATAATAACGGCCATCTTGTTTCCCTTCTGGGTACGGAAGCGTTGCTTTGAGTGCTGTTGTACTGGATCTGGACGAAGTAGCTCGCACTATCGCATGTGTAGGACAATTGCAGTCTCGCGACATGATTCCGTCGCGTCCACAGCGAGAGCAAAATATTCGCTGCTGGTTGCGACATTGGTGTCTTCGGTGTCCCGGCTGCTTACATCGCCAACAAACTTTCTCGCGGCAATACTTAGTGCTTACCGCCGTCAAACAGTGATTGGTGTTTCTTGCTTGCCTGGTCTCCTCGCTTTTCAACAATTCGAATTCTTCCAATAACTCGAGTAGTTCGTCTACGCTGTTGAAATCGCTCCGACGGTTATATAAGCGATATTCCACCCGTAGACCGTCATATATACGCTCGGTGTGATCTTCATCGCGAAGTTTCGGGTGCTGGCGAATAAGCGTTTGGATAGCCAGCACATAATCCTTTGCCTTCTCTCTGGGAAATTGCTTGCGCTGATGGATGGTTTCTTCCAGATGTGCGAGGTGTCGTTTCGGTAAAAAGAACCGTTCAGCCTCGTAACGAAAGTCGTCCCACGTGTTTATGACGTTGCGTTTTACACGAAACCATTGCAGCGCTTTGTCTTCCAAAATTTCCGGCATAGTAGCAAGAAGCTGGTTATTTGCTATAGAGTAGCACTCGGCGAGTTCCTCGCATCGCTCTAAAAAGTCGTGTAAATTTTCGCGACCGCTGTAGCGTATGTTCCATCGCCGCACGGAGTTCATAACCTCCAAATCTGGCAATTTTGCAGCCGATGTGATGTTGTCACGTGTTGCTATCGCTTTGCTGGGGATTCTTACTGTGGTGGTTGGAACAAGTATGGTGGCGTGGCCTTCCTCCTTCATTTCCCTTTCCAAAGCTTTTACTAGGTCCTCCGTGGATTTATTGTGGCGCTTTGCACGGATGCAGGCGCTCAGTTCGCTACGGAGATCTGCTACGGTGCGCCCTTCGACAGCGATATGGTGTCGTCTGCACTCGGTGACTAATCGGTCCTTCTTTAGCCAATAAATCCAACTGGTCGTGTCCGTCTCAAGCGTTAGAGCTTTATTCGCTGGAATACTGCGATGCTTATGATTGTGTGGGGGGCGCGGCGAACCTGATTCATGAGCGTTGATGACCGTTTCATGTTTTTCACTGTCACTCACAAAGTCAGGTCCCTGCTCGGGAGCAATTTGTAATAGGGTTTCGTCCATAGCTGAGGTATGCTCAGCCGCTCCAGGGTCAGCCTTGGGACCCACGAACCCTTAGCAAAGAAACGAGTTTACTCTCGTTAAGATGTATCCACACCCCGCTTATGTGGACAGCCAGACCAGGGTGATGTATACGGCGGTGATGAAAACGAACGAAATTGACTAGCCAGGCGTTGACGCTTGTTGAAGCTGGCACGGTGATGTATACGGCGGTGATGAAAGCGAGTGAAATTAGCGTGCCAGGCGTTGACGCTTGTTGAAGCTGGGTAGTGTTTCCGGGCTTCTCTGCGAAGGAGAGATATAGTTAGGAACGAACTGTATTCGTTGACCTCCGGCTAGCAACTGAACTAGCACTGTACTTACATGCGAGTCGCTTGTTAGTCACGTTATAGCAGGAACAGTCAAAAACATAGAATCGTGGCCCGAGTCAGTTGGCACGACCTATCTTGTGGGCGCGCAATGTAACTGCACAGTGAAAAACGCTACTCCCTTCTCTCTTTGACGTGGGATGACGTGAGAATCCACGACATTTGGATTTTGCCGCAGATAATGTCGCAGCTGATTGCTCTCTCACAACACAGGGTTGCCAATATCGATATACTGCATTAATTATCAACTTTTATAATTCAATCTGTTTGAAATTTTCTTAAAATAACCCAAAATCTGAGTCGAATGCTATTATTTATAAGTATATAAACTATTTTGAATAGTTTGTTTTCAGTTTTGATATTTTATATTGTAAAAAATTGTAATTGTACAAAACTACATATGCGTATTGAGCAATGGCAACATTGTTCAAATGAAAGCAAACAAAGATGGCTGATTTTTGTATTTTTCCTACGTTCTCCACTGTGCACACATTTTGCCGATAAGGAAGGAAGGAGTAGCGTTTTTGACTGGGTGCAGCATAAGGCAGAGTCATTGCGAGCACTGGCATCACCCCGAGGTGTGATGCCTTTTCAACGCAATGCCTGCGAAGTACCAAATTCTACGGTATACAACTACTAGCTACTCCACTTACCCCTGCCTATTGCTGCTGCTTGCGACCGTCCCCGCTGGCGAGCTGGAACAAATGATCGCATTCGGTGTGAAGCGCTTGCTTATATAGCAGCATAGCGCAGCTTTCGTCACCGTAGTGAGGTAAGTTGTGTGCGTAGTCAACGCGGTGAGGTGAAGTTTAGTACGTATGGTGGAAAGCTCTATGTTGAGGTATGGTGAGGGTAAATGATGTACTGTGGAGTGAAGTTGAAGTAAATTATTGTAAGGTGGTGAAAGCCACGTTACAATATTTAATGGGAATGATCCCGCGATTGCAATGCCGACAGTTTCCTATATTGTATGAAATGCCTAGTATACTCTGAGTGCATGAAGGTCGTAAAATAATAGACATCGCATAGATTTTATTTCGAGCGGTTTCTCCCATATTTCAACGCCAGATTTAAACACTCCAGCTAGAAGTTTATTCATAATTTGCTTTGGTTGCCAAGCGATCAATTATCAATAGTGTTAAAGCTTCGCATATTTTTACATGCATAGAGCAAGCATTCTTTAAATAACATTCTTGCATCAGAAACAATTCTCAAATATTTAAAGTTTATGTAGTTATTTACTAAACATAGAAGTATCACAAGTTTTCCTGCTAGTAATAAGAACGGGTTCAGTTTTACTCTCTGTTAGGGTAAGTCCTTTAGTTTCAAGCCAATCACTAATTAACGATATTGTTACACTGGTTATCTGTTATGTGCTTAGCGATTGTGGTAGTGATACTACAATTTCATCTACAAATCTAATGATGTGAACATTTTGAGTACTTTGTGGTGCTAGAACAGTTCCCTGTGGTACATCACCGGTGACTTTATACTCCTTATGGCCTTTGCTTATATAGTAATAAGTGACGTGTAAAGGTACAGAGGTAGGAATAAGCGTTTTAATGCAATAGTTATGACAGGACGCAGAGTTGACAACCATACAATGTTGTGTTAAGCCGCCGTTCAATTGATTTCCACTAGCTCTTTAAGCCAGTGTTTTTGCTATAGTCACCGCTTCGTCCGTTACATGCTACTCGAGGCTAACCTTTCGAAACATTCCTGATAAAGTTTGTGAGTAAGATTGCCATTTGTTCACGAGTCTTTTCATTAATATCATGTTTACAAGCCCCCAAGCATTGTCTTCAATGTCGTATATACTTAATAACAATACCAAAATTATCAATAAATATTTAAAATTAAACGAGATTATGGTATGAAAATCTACTCGAGATTTTCATCACTAAGCAAATCAACACTTCGACAATTCCATTTCATTGGTTTGTGGTTCTAGTTTTTTCACTAAACGCTAGGATCCAGCGCAAACAAGCTCTTTATTTTCAACCTTGTTTTAATTATATTTATTTTCCCTTGAATATAACATGAGATTTTTCGATGTTTTGAACTAGAGAAGAAAATCTAAAACCTTTAAAATATTTTAGTTCTAAATTTCCCCTCTTCGAAATACGTCTTAAACATGTTTCTCATATAAACAATCTTTTAAAACTTATAGGCAGTTATAGTTATACCTCAAATGATCTGAGCATTCATTCAAGTGATTTGTATTATAACTTCACTCTGTGTTACTCATACGACATGAATACAGTACATTTGATGTATAACTTTAACTAACGTTTAAGGGGGTATTCTGGACTGGTGTACCATATGAATACAGTACATTTGATGTATAACTTTAACTAACGTTTAAGGGGGTATTCTGGACTAGACGCATGAATTTTAGGCATTTTTTGAACTAAGATAAAAAAAAAGAAACACATTTTTACTATCCAGTTTTTTATGTTTTTTATTGACATTTTAATAATATAAAAAGAATTGCAAGAAAAAAAAAAACCAAAATTCGTCGAGATACGAGCTGGTGGAGTGGGGGCTTCAAAAAAAACGGTGCGTCCTGGTTTACGTGATTTCAACCCTTGTAGAGATCTAAAACACAAAAAACAAGAAGATTCTTCATTAGTAAGGAAGTCGTTATCGGGTTGACCATTTTCAAAAAAAAAAAAATAAAAATAAAATAATAATAAAAATAACAACAAAATGGCGTCGACTTGAAAAAAAATTTATTTTGACCCGATTTTTTTCGACCTTTTCGAATTTTTTAAAAACACTTCAAATCAAAATTTTTGGAAATCCAAGGCAAACACCATAAAGCACTGATAAAGAATATATATAAAGAAGATATATACCAAATTTCAAAAGAATCGGTTGAATAGAACTTGAGATATCATGTCAACCACCTCAAAAAAAAGTTGTTTCGAGAAAAACGCATTTAAAGTTTAGGAGACAATTATAGTGAACACGGACGCCACGTTACAAAATCGGTTGTATTTCCGAAAATAAGTCGAATTTTGAAAAATCCTTCCAAGATCATATTTTTGAAGCCCAAACTTTCAAAATATGCAAAAAAATCGATTTTTTCAAAATTCTAGACCAGAACACCCCCTTAAGGCAAAGTTTGTGAAAAACAGTTTGAAAAACAAAAACATTTTTTTCATTTATGTATTGCTCGACTTAAGAATTAACGGATGTCTACATATATGCATATGTTCATATGAAAATATATATATATTTCTTATACATGTATACATACAAGAATATGTACATGCATACATGTATATCTGTAAGTTCTTACAGGGATGCGCAATCATTTTCGTGAGCTGACAAATATATTTCTTTCTGCAAAAAAAGGAAAAATCACTTGAAAGCGTTATGAAAATACCAAAATAAATATTGGAGCTCAAAATTGAGTGGTTACAAATTCCTTTTCGTCCTTTTTTTGTTTGCGCTATTGAAAATAAGAAATTCTTGCGCTGACACTGCTACGGCTGTCACAGTGCTGGTGCTGCGCTTTGTGTGGTTTACTGCAAACTGCTTTCCAATTGCTGTGCTGATTACGGAAGACTTGTGGTTCATTGTATGTGGGTGACATTTTCAAGAGCTCACACTTGCGTTGGTTGTAGATTCTGTGGGGATTTCTGCCAAATGGAAGAATTACAAAAATAAGTCGCATAAAAGAAAATAATTGTGTAACAGGTAGTGACACCACAAGCATTTGACATACATTTAATATTTATCTGAATTCGGCTAAAAGAAATTTGAGGCATAATATCATAGCCAAATGCCATACAGATATTCCATTGAATATGACTGCCTCTTACCGGTGAATGGTATTCGATATGTGCTCGTGTATGAAATATACCCATCTTCACACATAACTGTTTAAGGAGGGGAGGGGCGGTTCTACCTTGTTAGCATTAAGACCAATCGCTTTTTGTGCAATTTTTTCTCGATAAGTGTAATAGGTTAAAAGATGAATTTTGCACAGTTGTCGGAAAAAGTTTGTTGAAGCATTACACAATTTTTTGACGGTTCAAGCAAAGGGGCGAACGGATTACCTTAAACCAATACAACAACAAAAAACGAACATTCAACTCCAAAGCAGCCATGAGGACCAATCAAAGTACACTGGCTGCTAAAAGAGAAAAAAAGGTTGAAAAGCCCTTAATTCAAGTACGGAAAAGCCAATACCAGAGAGTAGTCGTTACACTAGATAAGATTGCCAGGAATCAGGCTTCTGAAGACGACACAAAAGAGGTCGACGACGGCAGCTGATAAGGGATGTCGCAATAAAGGAACAGCAAGATGTCTGGCAAGAGATGATGTGTGCAGATTGATCTGCAGCTCTCGAAAAGTGCTACAAGAAATCTGACATCTCCTTGATATGAGAGAGGCATCGACATGAGCATTCAAGAAGAAGAGAATTCAAGAACCCTGGGTGAAACAAAACACGATAAAAAGGTATAGCAGTAACTAAAACAAACTAAATGAAGGCAAATAAAGGGTTAGCATTATAAAAAAACGGTATATACGCTTTTCTTTGTTTTCCCTACAGCACAGCAGATACCAAAGTGGTAAAGGTGGAGGAAGAAAGTGGTAACTTCCTTTTTTTTATCCATTTCTTCATGGCCCACGACGGGGATATAACACTAATATCTGTATCCAGATTGACAAGGGAAAATAGCAAGGGGAATATCTCAACAGGGTGTGATGCCAACGCGAGACGCACCATATGGGGAAGCTCCAATACAAACACCAGAAGTGAGTCACTCTTACAATATAAACTAAATAGGAATTTAAAATTTTTTAATGGGGGCGACATGCTAACTTTCATTTTCCTAAGCTCGGTAAACTTTTCGAGTATTGTGGAAATCTTGGACTTAACGCTATCAACGGAAATAGATAGCCTGGCCCGTGATGACTGAAGAGTATTCGAGCAACTATCCATGTCGGATCACTCCTGGATTCTCTCAAGCGCAGAGCATACTTCAATGCTCTCGAAATCTCTATTTCTATCCGAGAATTTTGGATCCCGGTCACAGGAACATTAAGGAAAAGAAAAAGCGGACAAGTTGGCAAAGCTAGGAACCTCTTTAGACGAGTCCGAAGCGGAGGCAGTACTAAAAGGTGCGTTCCAAAGCAAACAGGAATAAAGACATTTTGAGTCTAGCGTCCCCTGGTGGCGCCATCTATATGTCGACTGATGCGTTAGAATCTGCTATCTTTATCGATTGTCCAGTGAGAATTGCATGACACTTCATCGGTTGGAGGTGAAGTTATTGCATTTTAAGTGTCAGTATGTTTGTGTTATCGGTGCGAAAATGAGCTTCGAACTAAGAGCCAACATTAAATTTTGTTTTAAAATTGGTAAAACTTTTACCGAAACATTTCAATTGATGAAACAAGTTTATGGCGATGATTGCTTATCCCGTAGCAGAGTGCACGAGTGGTTTATACGTTTTCAAAGTGGTCGTGAGGACATAAATGACGATCAACATGTGGGCAAAACAAAATCCGTTATCGCCGGAAATTCCATCGAAACTATGCGTGAATTCATCAAAAATCAGCCTAAATCATCATTGAAATTCATCGAAATGGAAATGAACATCTCCAAAACATCGGTTTATCGCACTTTGACCGAATATTTGGGCTTACGAATGGTGTGTGCACGGTTTGTTCCGTAATTTATGCGGCGACCAAAAATTGCTCAGAATACAAAATGCAAGGGACGATTATTTGACCAAAAATCACATTTAACCATTAAAAAAACTGTATTGAAGCAGGAGGAAACTATTTTGAACAAAATAAATTGATTTTGCTGAAAAAATCATTTGTTCTGTTTTTTTTTTAAGTCATGTTTACTTTGGAAAACACCTTGTAAGCTCGCTTGGAACGATCAAAAGGAGCTTGATAAGCAGTTTGAACAAATCTTACAGAAGAGATGGAACACAAGAACAAGTTGCAAGATAACGAAACAAATATGGCCAAAATATGACAGGAATAAAACAAACCTGCTATATAACATTAGAAATGGAATATATTATGTAAACCTATTATTGAGAGTACCAAATGGTTCGAGCACAACAAAGAAACGGAATAGCAGGGCTATAAGGTCCTACGACAGTGCATCAAAATGGCGCTTCTAGCGCTAATTGAGGCCCTGCTGTCGGCACTCCTACTTACCTACCTATATAATTTATCAGGTGTCCGATGTTTTCTTTTCGGTGTTACAAAAATTGTGACAAACTCAGTATACCTTGAACTATCAATGAAACATAACTACATCATACCGGAATCGAAACTACGATTAACCGAGTAACTGCATGCGATGAACCAATAATGCGTGAAAATACGCAACAGCAATCAACTGTCGATAGCCAGTTCCCTCTCTACCTGGTCTTTCCAACAGAGCGGAGGTCTTCCTCTTTTACTGCATCGAATACTCTCAGAGCTGGAGTGTTTTCATCCATTCGGAAAACATGACTTAGCCGGCTTAGCCGCTGTATGTTAATTCGCTGAACTATGTCAATGTCATCGCAATCTCGTACAGATCATCGTTGTATAGACTGCGGTGTACGCCGCCGCAGAGAGCTATCTCAAAAACTCGTAACGTCGACTCATCAGATATTTTCATCGTCCTTGCCTCCATAAAACAGGATGGAAATAATGAGTGAATTATGGAAACATTTTCGGCAACGAAAAAACAGACGAGCCCGGTTGGGAGCTTCTTTAGACGAATCCACTGCGGAATTAATACCATGCTCACTGGGAATGGTCAAAAGGGACCTTCATACGCATTTTGAATAAATAACTCAGAACAGATGGAAATTAATAACAAAATACAAGATATTGAAAAAGGTATGGTCCATGTATTTATGGTAATACAAGAACCAAGGACTTATTTAATGGGTCTAATAATAGAAAAAAAATAATGCGAAACATTGTAGTGAATACAGACTAATTAGTCTAGTCACATGCTCTCAAGATATTTCTAAAAGTCATTCACGCCAGAATATATAAGAAATGTGAAGAGTCAATGGGCAAGACGCAATTTGGCTTCAGAGAAGGTCTTGGAACACGCGAGGCATTTTTCTGTATACAAGTTTTGGTTCAAAACTGTAAAGATGTCCAAAAAGATGTATTTTTATGCTTTATTGGTTATGAGAAAGCTTTCGACACCATTAAACACGATAAACTTATGGAAATTCTTCATTCTATGGGAATAGATGACAAAGAGATTCGGTGCATAAGAAATCTATATTGGCAACAAACTGCCCGTGTAAGCATCAATGGTGATATAACCGAAGAAATATCTATTTCACGTGGTGTCAGACAAGGATGCATTTTGTCACCCTTGTTATTTAACATATATTCGGAAGTAATATTTCTAGAATCGGTAACCAGTATTGATCAAGGTGTGAAAGTGAATGGTATTTTCATGAATAATATACGCTATGCAGATGACACTACACTCATAGCCGATAGCTTGATGGAATTACAAGAACTTGTAAACCGAGTTAACTTACGTAGCGACGAATATGGCCTACGCATTAACATAAACAAAACGAAGTACATGATTATTAGTAGGAAAAACATATACAATAACACACACCTCATGATTAATAATAATCCAATTGAAAGAGTCAAAAATTTCATATACCTTGGTTGTCAGATCAATGAAAGTTGGGATTGTTCAAAAGAAATAAAATGTCGAATCGAATTTGCGCGAACAACTTTTCTAAAATACAAAAACATATTATGTAGCCATGTCCTCAACATCACAACCAAAATACGTTTTTTAAAATGCTATGTTTGGTCAGTGCTTCTCTATGCGATGGAAACGTGGACTCTAAAAATCACAGATATGAACAAGCTAGAGTCCTTCGAGCTATGGCTTATTAGAAGAATCCTAAAAATCCCATGGACAGATAGAGTTACAACCAGTGAAGTTGTGAGAAGAGTGAACCGCAACAGAGAGTTGTTAAAGACTATAAAACAAAGAAAAGCAGCCTACCGAGGTTAAATTATGAGTCACTCTAAGTATGAGCTTCTACAAATAATTATCCAAGGAAACATTGAAGGAAAACGGGGTATTGGCCGTAAACAACTTTCGTGGCTTCGAAACATTCGACAATGGACAGGAATTCGGAACGTTGACAACCTTACAGATGTGGCGAGAGATAGAGAGAAATATGCTGCGATAATTAAAAATCTGTAATTTTGTTTATTTTTTTAATGAACAATAGATTTAACATGTAAACATTACATTATTATATTACTATTAAGCTTATTAATATTGTACATATTATTAAATGTTATATGATCACCAATATTCGAATACGATTTGGCAAATAAAGAAGAAGAAGAATAATAGTATAGGTACCTTAGGTCTATTGTGCCCTCTCCCAAATCATAAAGACTTTCATAGCCCCAGCATATTGATAAAGTCCAATATTCTTGCCTTCTCCTTCTCCCTTACGGAGCAACTCCTTTTATGATATGGAGATCCAGTGAATGGTTCGAGGCGGGCGAGCTCATCAGCCATTTCGTAACCGGCTATACCTTTGTGACCGGACAAATAGTACATACTGACTTATAGCAACTTTAATGGGGCACTGGTCTTTTGAAGAACATGCGCTAAAAATGGGTTTGCCTTATAACAAGTTAACTGCAAACTAGTAGGTAATACGGAGCGAAAAACACTTTATCTGTGAACACCCAGCTCTATCACAAATCCAACACAGAATACTTCTTACCCATCAAGCACGAAAAATTGTACGATAGTACATCAAAATGGCATAAACTGCGCTAATTGGGCCCAGGGTGCTCGCTGGAGATAAATTTTGAGACAATATAAAAGCAACCGGACATTTTGAATTCGATATTGATCATGAATGTATCTAAAGATTATCATTTCTAATGCCATGTAAAAATATCCAATTTGTCCACATCTTTCATTATATAAATGATGCTGCTGATCAATCGGTTGATTTAAAAATCTGGACATCATTAGCAGTCTTTTGGATTTGTACATACGAGCGTGATATTTTATTTTTTTTCAGTTGGACAATTCGTTTGCGAATTAATTCCCCAACTGCTTAAAACATATATTTTTATTACAAGGCGTTGCTATATTTAATCTTGTTTTATTTGATGCTTTGCAACCTCTTTGCTTCGCCTGTCTCACCACCAGCTGCAAAGCAAATCATATATTATTACAGTGAATTGCTTATACTATTACGCTTGGCCCTCTTAAGAGGGTTTTTGAGTGCAAGTGTAGCACTTTCGAAGTAAATCAGCTTACGATTGTAGATGAAGCAGAATGACGAAGAAGGACAAACCGTACTAAAAGCTAAAGTCAATGCCAGAGCTGTGCAGCGCCAGCTGAGCTGTTGCAACAAAAGGCGCTGAAGACGTAGAAATATTTCGAATTCTCTTAGTCATATTAGTGTATCTGATGCTTGTCTGTTACAAGTATTTATTGAGCACTTTACCATCTTCCTTACACTGCTGTCCTTGCTATGTAGTTGTGTATTTGGAAAGTTATTCTTCTCTACTTATTGCACTTCAACGCTCTCTCCATAAGTGTGAGCATGTGTGCGAAAAATTGTTATTTTTCATATTTCAGTAATTGCGGTGTACAGTTAGGGTGTTAAAGTTTCCGTAGCTATAGTCGGATTTATATATTTTTATAGTTTTTGGTAGATACATATATATCAGAGTTAGTATGACAAATTTATATATTGTACGGTAGCTGCGGTCATAAGATTTATGCTGCAACGATAGCACATCTTCTTCAAAGCTAAAGTGCTGTCTTCCAGCCGGACAACCTAACCTAGCCAACGCAGCCGCTGTCTCTTTGGATGACAGAAGATATTTCATCTTGTCCTCGTTCACAACAAAAACCATACTTTCCTCATCCAGTCTGGAGAAAGCAGAATTAAGTGAGCGGCTCTTGAGGTCAATGATATCAATATCATCGGCGTACGCCAGAAGCTAACTCTTATAGAAAGTTGTACCTTCTCTATTTAGATTTGCAGCTCATACTATTTTCTCCAGCAAAAGGTTGAAGACGTTACAGCATGAGAAGTCTCCCTATCTGAAACCTCCCTTGGTATCGGAGAGGTCCTTCTCGATCCTTACGAAGCTCTCGGTAATGCTCAACGTCAGCTTATACTGCCGCAGTCAGTAGGTAGTCTGCTTTCTCTCCACTGTGACACAACAGTCCTCATCGAGAATCTGCATCTTTATTTATTTTGAAAATTCTTTATTTATTCTTCCAAATCAATTTTATCCCGTTCAAAGTAACCCTCCCGATGCAATGCAATTATGTCAACGGATTTTTCAATCTTCGAAACACTGGTTGTAGTCACTTTCCGGGATGGCTTTCAGTTCCGCCTTCGCTGCGCCTTGAATCTCCTCTATCGTATAAACACGGTGTCCCCGGATCGGTCTTCAGATCAGGTGAATACGGTGGTTGCGGAACCATATGGGTTGAGTTTTTGGCGAAATGATCACGAATTACGAGGGCAGTATGGGATGGTGCATTATCGTGGTGTACAAACCAAGCATTGTCTTTCCACAATTCCGGCCTTTTTAGGCGGATAGCGTTACGGAAACGACGCATAACGTTCAAATAATATTCCTTGTTGACTGTTTGACCGGTTGGAAGGAATTCATAATGCACAACACCACGATAATCAAAGAAAACAGTCAACATGACCTTGAGTTTTGAGCGACTTTGGCGCGATTTTTTTGGTCTCGGCTCTCTTTTGGCACGATATTCGCTCGATTGATCGGTTGTTTCGGGGTCGTAAACATAGATTCAAGTCTCATCGCCTGTTATAATGCATTTCATGACACCCTGGTAGTTGGAAAACATCGTTTCACACACTTCAACGAGACGCCTTATTTCTAAAGAATTCAATGTTTTCGGTACCAGTCGATATTTGACGCGCTTGAGGCCCAAAACATCCTTCAAAATGGTATTGGCTGAGCCTTTCGATATGTCAACTTCATCAGCAAGGTCTCTAATTGTTAATCGACGGTTTTCAACACCAAATCTTTGATTTATTGAACGTGAGCTTCGTCGGTTGAGGTTGATGGTCGCCCTGGACGCTCTTCGTCTTCGACACGTTCACGGCCGGCTTGGAACTCACTTTACCACTTGTAAACATTTTTTTTAGACATAGCCTTTCACCAAAGGCTTTCTGCACCATCCTCAACGTATTCGCAGCAGAAAATTGATTCCGTAAACAAAATTTAATGCAAATTCTTTGCTCAACAAATTTCGACATCGCAAAAAACTCACTTTTAGCAGCTCACAAAACGACACGTATCTCAAACACTAATGAATATTTTGACATAAAATTTGACATAAATGTGACTGAGAATACTACCAACCTAAAAAAAAAATAATTCTCCAAATACTTCGACGCGCGCAGTTTAAATTCAAATGTCACCTTATTTTTTGCGACAGCTTCTAATTAAAGTAAATACAAACGATAGAAAGCTTCAGCTAAATCGGTAAGTCTCCTAAAAGCACTACCATATCTTTCGAAAAATATTAGATTACCATAGATCTAATATAAGCCTCGTACGAGAATAGAAGAAGATAATAAGACTTTTCTGTGATCTTTTACTTAAATATAATTTCTAAATTTTCTTCGAATTATACATAACTGAGCATGGATTTTTATATAAGTAAGTGTAACCCTCTGCTTTGTAAAAAAAAAAAAACTTTCCTTTCCAATTAAGACTTACATTTGTGACTGTAAATTAATAAATTTTCGCAGTAACTTCAAAGAAAACATTTGCTTGTTGCATTACTTTCTGGCTGGTGTACCTTCCATATTATAATACATTCGCCATTTGCAATATTTATGACTACCATTTGCAGCAGCAGTTCCATTTGCTTCAAATATGATTGCATACTTTTCAATTGGTTGCTAATTATTGCCATTTCTTTGGCTCAGCATTATTACGTCGTGCTTTCTCACTTCATTCTACTCATTTATGTCAGTGTTAAGTGGAAAGCAGAAACTTGAAGAAAAAAGACGCTTAGCAAAGCTGCTTACTCAACCAAGTGGAAGTAAAGAAAAAAGGACAAATAAACATTAAATAAGGAGAGATAAATTTCGGGTGAGAAAGAAATTAATTTCCACTAAAAATATTTCAGATGTTTGTACGCATGAAAAGTAAGTACTCTTATACGAATACTGCTTACTTAAACTTAGACCCTCTGTTCTTGTTTCATTAGTTTGTTTCGAAATTCTCCAGAAGTCCGAAGTCGAAGTCTGATGGAAGTTATTTAGTTGCAACTTATCGATTTTGGTTTAGTACCGTTAAATAGATGAATGAGTCCCTGATAACTTCTTATGTTGATAATGCGGAGTATTCCAAATTATAATCAACTCCATGGGTACTTTTGTTTTATGGTGAAATGGAGAAATGAACTGTCCAACTTTTAATTAAACTCTCCGTTCTTTCCGTCTCCCATAAATTAGTTTTACAGTCGAAGGCACTCCAAAAATTAACGAAATAAAACATACCATTCAAATATACATATATATATATTGGGTGAAACCATGTTGCTATCTTAGGTCTTTTCACAATTTATCTTACTGAACATGCCGAAGTTTATGAGCATACTGATCATTTTGGTATTTTTTAAAAAGCCATTTCTATATCGGACTCCTTAACAACATGTGGTCTTCAAAATGAAATAAAATGCATACATTACAATGTTATGGCCAAGATTTTAGGCGTGTTATACAAGACGCCTTTCAAAGCAAAGGGGACTATACATATGTCGACTGGTAAGTTAGAATCTGCTATCTTTATCGATTTTCCAGTGAGAATTTTATGACATTTCATTTGTTGGAAGTGAAGTTATTGCGTTTTAAGTGTCAGTATTTTTGTGTTATCTGTGCGAAAATCAGCTTCGAACAAAGAGCCAACATTAAATTTTGTTTTAAAATTGGTAAAATTTTAACCGAAACGTTTCAATTGATGAAACAAGTTTATGGCGATGATTGCTAATCCCGTAGTAGAGTGCATGAGTGGTTTCAACGTTTTCAAAGTGGTCGTGAGGACATAAATGACGATTAACATGTGGTTCAAACAAAATCCGTGGTCAGCGGAAATTCCATCGAAACTGTGCGTGAATTCATCAAAAATCAGCCGAAATCGACATCAGAATTCATGGAAATGGAATTGAACATCTCCAAAACATCGATTTATCGCATTTTGACCGAACATTTGGGCTTACAGAAGCTGTGTTCACGGTTTGTTTCGCAATTCGTGCGGCGACCAAAAATTGCCGTGACTGGTGACGAAACGTGGTGTTTCCAATATAATCCCGAAACGAAACGCCAGAGTGCTGAATGGAAGGGACCGGACGAGCCGAAACCCCAAAAACTCGTGCATATAGAAGTCAAAAGTGAAGACATTACTGATTCGTTTTTATGATTGCAAGGGTATTGTCCACAAAGCATTTGTTCCACCCGGCCAAAACGTTTGAAGCGTTTGGTGCGCCGTATTCGACGTGTTCGGCCGGAATATCGCGAAGATGAAAGTTGGCGTTTGTTGCACGATAATGCGCCGTCTCATCGATCGACGCTTGTGACCGATTATTTGACCAAAACTCACATTTTAACCATTAAGATAGTAGTCTGGTAACTTATGCCTTTTTCATGACTTCTTTGGAGGGTGGTTTTTTATAGGAAAATAAAAATGAATTATCTTGTTTATTTAGGGTGTTTTTATTTACATATTGAAAATTAAAAAAAAATGTGATTGAAAAAATTTAATACTTTATTACTACTATTATTGTCACTCAATTATTATTCTTAATTTATAGACATGTCATTCTAGTCGGAACTACTGAAGTTAAATTTCAAGGGCAAATAGCAAAATGGCGGACTTTGAAAAAAAAAAAATCATTTGTTTTAGCAAAGAAATGGTTGCAAAATAAAAAGTTATTGGTGAAAAAATGCTCGTTAGTTCTGACGAGAACTATAAGTGTGTAGAAAGGCCTGTTAAAACTTGAAAGCAATTGGTTTGGTAGGAAAAAGTTAGGACCCAGGCCGACCAGAAAAACAATGTTTTGAGAAAAACGCGTTTAAAGTTCAACAACTCCGAGAGAGAGGACTTCGAGGCCCTCTAAGAAATTCGTTATAACTCCCGAAATATTTCGAATTTCTATCTGAAATTTTCACAATATATTCTCAAGACATTGTACTTTCAAATTATGCAAAAAAATATTTTTCGATTTTTTCAACCCAAGTTACCAGACCTTAATCACTCCTCGTATTCACCTGATATGGCTCTGTGCGACTTCCTCCTTTTCAGAAAAAATCATTTGCTCATAAAAGGAGAGCCTTATGCAGACGTAGAGGCCATTCAAAATGCTTGCACCGGCATACTGGCGGCCATACCGGCCAATGAGCTAAAACACTCATTCGACAAGCTTTTGGACTGTTTTGAAGCAGAAGGAGACTATTTTGAATAAAATAAATTGATTTTGCCGAAGAAACTATTTCTTTTTTTTTTCCTGTTTACTTAGCAACGCACCTCGTAGAGATAAGAGTTGCGATATGTTTTAGAAATGATTTCGGGTAAGTGACCGCGCCGAATATTCTCCTCAAAGGCGGCAATTGTCTTGGGCTTCACATAACCGCACAAAAATTGGTCCAACGGTGTGAAATCGCATGAATAACTCTGGCCATAGAGCACACCAAAGCGTGAATTTTTGATAATGTAACACCTCTTCACAATTGCTTGTGAATTATCATCACTCCGAAAAATGAGTTTCATCGCTAAATCTAAATATCTTGTGAAAATCGGGATCGGTGAGCAACTCGTTTTGGGAACTTTCACAAAAATAGTCGTTCAGCTTCAATTTTGAACGAGTTAGATTTTGCAAGCCCGCAAAAGCTTTCATAAAGTGGACGTGCTAAGCTCCAAGTGTTGACCGCTTTCTTGCGGAGTAAGTCTGTTCATTATAAAATGCCTAACTAGCTGTGTAAAAATCAAATAACAGCCGACCAACTCCGAAAAAGTATTGTCTAATTGAGAACTACACAACTAAAGAAAAAACTCGTGTTATAATACCCAAACAATTTGTTGCGCGCGGGTACAAAAAATAATACCAGCTAATATTTTTCTTTTGCTTGTAGCGCTTGGTTGGCAGTTGGGTAGCTTCTGTAAGAAAAACTCAAGATTATTTGTACTACTTAATTAGTGTTTTTCTTAGCTGATTACTTCTCCGCTTGCTTGTTTGCTGTTTGCGCAATGTATTCGCGGGAGGAGTAGTGCCGCTAACTTTGTGCAAAGATGTTCTTCGAAGTTCTTTCGAAGGAATTTGGTGCAATATTGCAGAACAAATTTTTCATTAAAAGCAAGCAAATGCTATTATTTTTAGTGGACAGAGTGACGCAGTGCAGTGACCGATATGAAAGTAAATCTTCTTTTTAATTACGTACTGGCATGTGGATCGCATAGCTGTAGATATTCGAGTCTACTTTTGGGTGACGTGGACACTTCGGTCACAGTGCACAATTTATGAGGTATGAGATGTCAAAGAGGATTAAAAAAGATAGAAAATTAATGGTTATGCTGGCGTGATTGGCAGTGGCATGTATTCGACTATATTTTAGACCGAAGAAGGTTTCTTATGTTCTAGATCGACTATAACTCAGTAGAAATTTCGCAAGCAAATTTCACTAGCACCTTCGGCTCCACACTTATTGTTAAAGGAAAGTTCCTGTGTACCTTGTACGAGTTGACGCATTGGTATCTCAGCGTCGTAACAAAGTGGGCAGTGGAAAATGGTCTCACTATCCAACCAAGTAAAACCAAGATGGTTTTATTTACTACAAGATATAAGGTCCCGGTGGCACCACATCAGTACATGGTGGTCCTCTTTCTACGACGCCATAGTCAAACCCATTATGTTCTACACAAGTGTGATCACACTTACTAAGAAACTCGAGAGTGTGGTGCACTAAGGTCCATTCCAACCAAGACTGCGAAAGTTGCTATTAGACTCAGATGAGCTGGGTTCTTAAAAGAACAAATATCAAAACACTCGGATCTCCTCACACGCTTTGACTTCACACCGGATCACTTGGATCATGGAGTCGCAAAATCAAACTCGGGTGACTCCTTCTCTGCCCATATACCGACGAGGGAGTTGTAGTAGGAAAGAAGCCATTGGAGGAGAGGGGCAGTGAGCTTCTTTACGGATGAGTCAAAGCTTGGGGAGAGGTTGGTGGAGAAGTTTATTTTTAGGAGCTCTCTATCAACTCCAGATTCAGACTTCTTGATTATTGTAGTGTCTTTTAAGCTGAAGTTGCAGCCATTAAGGTCACTATCCACTCAGATAATAGAGCGGCGATACTAGCCTTGAACTCATTAACAGTGTGTCCAAGGTTGGTCGAGAAGTGCCTAACCTCGCTATAAATAGCATCGATTGTCTTTGGGATAAGGCTGATAAATTGCAAAGCTAATGAGCTGGTAAGGAAAGACGCTAGAACCGCTATCGGTAGAATGGGATTGGGTCGGTGCTCCCGTATCCTCTTATGTTCTAAAGAGCTAAAGGCTATCCCAAGAATAGAGTTTGAGAAGTGTATCGACGATTGGAGAATTTTTATTTATATGCAACTTTATGAAAGAAATCATTTGTAATGAGTTTAATAACTAAGATAGTGTGCATTTTAAGCTTCATTTGCAACTTTGATTTCATTTTTGTTTTGGGGCTAACACTGTCACAAAAACATTGTATATTTGAAATTTAAATGTAAAGCACTCAATATATCAGCTAGCTAATGGAAACACATACAAGAAACGCTTACAAAATTCTATAATTCTCTCTTACCAGCTTTCAATAAAAGGAAACATTTGAAGAAACTTTTCTATGTACAGCCAAATTCCCACAGCTTTCTACTCTAGAACACGCAAACAAATATAAATGTTCGCTTACCAAATACAATGGCAACTTTGTTTTCCAAATCGCATTAATGCGTTCCGCGTAAAATCCGGTTTTCCTATATTAATGAAGAAACAAAAGTTGAGATATACATCCATACAAACACTACGGTCGAGTTGTTAGACTGGCCTCCTTCACCATTCAAAACGAAAAAAATAACAATGGCATTACCATAGACAGGACACAACCCCCTTTCAGTGAAGGCTGGTAACCATGGCAATGTGTCAATTCGGATTGTTTCAATTCAACTACGGACAAGTACACTTGTCCTTCGATATATGCGCTTGTTGCATGAAAATTCGTGCCTATAAATGTTGGCGAGTCGCTTCGGCGCTGTTTGCAGCTACTCGTACTGACGTATGAAACGACTTAGCGCATTTTACGCTGAGATCTTAAATTGAAAGCGTACAAAATACAGCTTTTTCAAGAACTGAAGCCTCTCGACCTTCCTTCGCTTCGCTCTCCGACGTTTCGAACCAAATTTTGTTAAGCTATGAGGCCCACTTCTGACTCAATGGGTATGTAAACAAACAAACTTGCCACATTTGGGATGAATAGGAACGTAAAGAGTTCCAAGAGCTGCCATTTAAGATCGTGTGATATCACATAGTTAGACTTTTTCCTGTGTTGATATGTAAAGTGTAAAGTCTATGCGGACAATTCCGCTTCGATTCAGGCCTTGGAGTAAAACACAACGGGTGTCACTCGCCAGTTGCCAGTCGAAATGCTCGAATGAGTCATCGATTATCGGACTCAACGGGTGGACCATCTAAAACGTAGCCGCGGTCAGCATTTGTAAGTGTTAATTTTCAAAAAATAAATGCCAAAGAATGTTCTCTCGAATGATAAATTATTAAATTTGAAGTTCCTTTACTTTTTTTTTGAAAAAGTAAGGAACCTCGAAATGGATCACCCTTTATATATACTACTGTGCCCAAAAACATTGTGACATTGTATTTAATTTGAAAATTCTTTATTTATTCTTCCAAATCAATTTCATCCCTTTCAAAATAATGCCCTCCCGATGCAATGCACTTATGCCAACGGATTTTCCAATCTTCGAAACACTGGTTGTACTCACTTTCCGGGATGGCGTTCAGTTCCGTCTTCGCTGCGGCTTGAATCTCCTCTGGAAAGAATTCATAATGCACAACACCACGATAATCGAAGAAAACAGTCAACATGACCTTGATTTTTGAGCGACTTTGGCGCGACTTTTTTGGTCTCGGCTCTCTTTTGGCACGATATTCGCTCATTCGTAAGCGTAGATCCAAGTCTTATCGCCAGTTATAATTCATGTCATGACACCCTGGTAGTCGGAAAGCATCGTTTCACACACTTCAACGCGACGCCTTTTTTCAAAATAATTCGATGTTTTCGGTACCAGTCAAGATTTGACGCGCTTGAGGCCCAAAACATTCTTCAAAATGGTATTGGCTGAGCCTTTCGATATGCCAACTTCATCAGCAAGATCTCTAATTGTTAATCGACGATTTTTGAACACCAAATCTTTGATTTGTTAAACGCGAGCTTTGTCGGTTGAGGTTGATGGTCGCCCTGGACGCTCTTCGTCTTAGACACGTTCACGGCCGGTTTGGAACTCACTATACCACTTGTAAACATTTTTTTTAGACATAGTCTCATCACCAAAGGGTTTCTGTACCATCCTCAACGTATCCGCAGCAGAAAATTGATTCCGTAAACAAAATTTAATGCAAATTCTTTGCTCAACAAATTTCGATATCGCAAAAAACGAAAAACTCACTTTTAGCAGCCCACAAAACGTACTTATCTCAAACGCTAATGAATATTTTGACATGAAATTTGACAGAAATGTGACTGACAGTACTACCAACCTAAAAAAGAAAAATAATTCTCCAATTCCTTCGACGCGCGCAGTTTAAATTCAAATGTCACCTTATATTTTGGGCACATATGTATGTAAATTCTTTAGGGCCTCCGACGTTACTTTCTGAGTTTTTCAAACCTCGTGGCATACTTTTTGTTGGTGCAAGAATTGTTTAAACTTTAATCTCACATGCAATTGTTACATATATCCAGGGCGTCCTGTACTAAGTACCCAGTAATGAGGGTGAATACAAATGTATGCTAAAATAAGCAAAATTTAAATTTGAAATCCCACTGAATGCTAATAACAATTGTGACAGTTGCGAATGGCCCAGTGCTTATATAACATCTACGAATATGTACGTATACGAAAGTGTATGAATACTAAAGACGTTTGTATGTATGTATATATAAATATACAAATGTATTTATGAGTGACAGATTTCGTATTTGTTATTTAATTTGAAAAGTTTATATTTGTTTCAAATGTTAAGTTGTCTTTGCTTCTTTGTGCCGCTTCGACATGCAAGAATCATGAAAGCAGCAACGCTAGCACAGTAGACAGGGTTGTACCAGCTGTTCTCTGCTGTTTCATTTGCCACGCTCTGAACGCGTGCCTAATACCTAGCTCTCATTGTGTTTTAAAATATGTATGTATGTAAATACATAAATTAAGGGAGTTCACAAGTTGTGATTTTTATCGTATTTAAATAATCCGTTTACAGTTACACAGTGGAAGACATGTTTTTCATAAGATAGCTGCAAAAGAACACTCGGTACTCGGTTATTATGTGGTATACGGTGTTTAATAACACTTGCAACCGAGAGGTAAAGATAGATAGACGACTTAAATATTGTGGATGGTTCGGACAAAAATGAAAAATTTTGACATTGTGCAATTTAAAGAGTATGTGAGCGAATAAAAATAATTAATGAATTCTTGTAGATTGTGTCAAAGGGCTTTAGAATCGTAATCCTTCAAATGTATAAACATAAAGTGCCTAGTGCTGACGTATGCCGATGATATTAATATCAATGGTCTTAAAATCCGCGTTGTTTGTTCTGTTTTCTCCAAACTGGGTAAGGGCAAAACAGATGGGTCTGGTCAGAATTTCCAAGTCATCGATAATTTCGTCTATCTTGGAACCATCACTCTCTCTTGCTGACAGGTGCCACTTCGGACTGATCATCCCTATCTTGCTTTATGATGCAGAGGAATGGACGAAGACAACATCTGATGAGTTGGCGTTATGAGTTTTTGAGAGAAAGGTTCTGATGGAGATTAATAGTCCTTTGCGCGAATATCGTAGTTGATGGAACGATGAGCTGTAACGGGATATACGACGGCATTGACATAGTTCACCGAATAAAAAGACAGCGGCTACGCTGGATAGGTCATGTCGTCCGAATGGATGGGAACACTCCAGCTCTGAAAGTATTCGATGCATTACCCGTCGGGGGCAGCAGAGGAAGAAGAAGACCTCCACTCCATTGGAAACAACAGGTGAAGAAGGACCTGGCTACACTTGGAATCTCCGATTGGCGCCAAACAGCGAAAGGGAAAACGATTGGTGTGCTTTTGTTAACTTTGCTATAACTGCGTAAGCTGTTTCTACGCCAGTAAAGTAGAACAAGCGATATCTTTTTAGGATCTTTCAATACTGTAACTTGAATAAAAATTGAGATATATTGAGAAAACTTTCAGCATAATCAGACCACACGCGCCCCGATTTTACTTTACCAAGTTTTGGAAGGTGGGTGATAACCTTCATGATATTCTTTAGTTCTTTTATTCCTAAAACTCCAAGCCGTCTACTGTCAACATTTTCCCAAAGCATTTTCACGGTGTGCCCCGTGTTGCTGGTGTTTCAAAACCTGAGGTGTTTCTATAGCGTCCATTGTTTCAAACAACCTTTGAAGTAGCTGAACGGTTTAGGGAAGTTTAAGGGAACTGCATTCCCAGCTATTCCAGAGTGAACCAACTCGTGTGTCTTTTTGTTTCTCTTTATATCTGTGTATATGAGTGGGTCGTCGCTTGCCGAATTTGCGACTTCGTATTGGCGCTGCGTTTAGCCTTTCGTTTCTAGTTTTCATTTCGCCATGATATTTATACCCTGAACAGGATATATTAAGTTTGTCACGAAGTTTGTAACACCCAGAAGGAAGCGTCGGAGATCCTATAAAGTGTATATAAAAATGATCAGTATGCTGAGCTGAGTCGATTCAGTCCTGTCCGTCGGTCTGTCTGTCCGTCCGTCTGTCCGTCCATCCGTCCGTCTGTCTGTATATATACGAACTAGTCCCTCAGTTTTTAAGTTATCGTTTTGAAATTTTGCAAACGTCATTTTCTTTTCAAGAAACTGCTCATTTGTCGGAACTGCCGATACCGGACCACTATAACATATAGCTGCCATACAAATTGAACGATCGGAATCAGGGGCCTATATGGAAAACTTTCGTATTTGACAAGATATATTCACGAAATTTGGTATAGATTATTTTCTAAAGCAACAATGTAATCTCCGAAGAAATTGTTCAGATCGGCTTACTACCGAACGATCGGAATCAAGAGCCTTTTTGGAAAACTTTCACATTTGACGTGGCTCTTCACGAAATTTTACATGGATTACTGCTTAAGGTAATAATATAATCTCCGAAAAATTTTTTCAGATCGGCTTACTATAGCATATAGCTTCCATATAACCTGAACACATAGTTACTAAAAGAAATGAGCCTGTGAAGGGTATATTAGCTTCGGTTCAGTCGAAGTTAACGTTTTTTTCTTGTTTTGTATTCATTATGCGTTCATATCTTTATGTTTTGGTGAACGGGACTCTGCCGAACGTGTGTATTCATTAATGGCTATTCGTGTGCATCATATGATTTGCTCTCTTTATAGAAGTAAGCATATTATTGAACATAACTCTATTTCTTTAGATATTTTTCGAATATGATGTTTCGACTTAGACGAATATTTTGGATGATGGTTTCTCTCTTTCAGCAAGGAAGAAGGACGTTGAAGTATAGGTGAAGGAATTTGATGTGTAAAACCAAGAAAACCAAGTTGAAGGGAATCGGATTATGAACCTACCGAAAGGGCTGGGAAAAGGAGATGTTCATTATTTTATTTTAAAGCAAGCTTAGTAGTAGATTAGAAGGGTTTCAGTTGCAGAACCATGTACATAGCCATGTTAATGGCTGGCAAGATAGTTGTTTCAATGCAATTGTATTGACTACTGGAGACTTCTAGAGGCCACTTACGGAGTGAACATTCACTTGAGCTAACTGATTTAATGAAAGTAAATTCTTATAAGTATGTATTTTATGATATATTTATGTATGTTCTAATAAATACAAGAAAATCGGATATTCATATTAATAACTACTGAAACAATTTGTACTCGAACAAATCTTTGGCCGAATTTTTCTTTAAGCTTTTGTTTTTATATATCTTTATATTTTGTATAAATATGTGATTTTTAAGCTACTTTGAACCGCTGAACAAGTTTTAGCTATGAATTAAATCCTCTATCCTATTAGTCATAGTTACGCACTCCACAAACCTATATGTCCTCAAATGTATGTATGTATGTAGTTGTTTACTATATATTATATAATATATTGACATTTTGATTTGAGTTTTTGCTATCACAAGCAATTATGAATAACAGCAGTTTTTACATTTACTTTGGATGTAAACAAATATGATATGTAAATATTCATTGCATTTAAATTGAAAATTAAATCTTTTTCACAATATACATATTACTTTCTGAACGCTCCCAGCTTAAAAACCAGCATATAAATCATTTTTAATTTAGCTTAAAGGGGCTAAGGCTAATTCACAAAAACACGAATGTTTTTTTTAATTGTTTGTTGGCGATATATTTTAATTTTTTTATAAAACCAATGGTATATTAAAGTATAACATTCGAAGAAAGTTGTATACAATTTTCAAGGAAAAATAGTTAAAAATATGACCAAAGCAGTAATTATTCGAATGTGTCCCGGAAAAAAGTAGGTTTGAGTAGCCCTTTATAACTTGGTGCTGCCATACTGGCAAATTTGTCAATTTGACACAATTGTTTTGAAATATTATAATTGAATCCTTTTTTCCCCAAGAAGGTACTGAAGTCGAAACCGCCAATATCGGACCACATTATGGATAGATGGATGAACCAATGTGGACATCGACTACATAATTCCATTTTTCAATGGGGAAAAAATTCACAGTAAGCTTAGAAATAGATGGTTTGCGTAAGGGAAGGTATGGCTGCATGCAAATTTTATACTAATAGCATGGGAGGAGGATGGAGTTGATTCGGGGTTATACTGTCTGGAGTTAGGCATAAGACCGCCATTTACACTTTAGGACCATTGAAGAATATGTACCATTGGTAAAGCCGCAGAGCTAAGCTTCAAAGCGCAGCCAAGCAGCAATGAAGGCAATAACCTCATTTTTTATATCGGCCAGAAGTATCTTGGATAGCAGGGCAGCAGCGGATAGTGTAGCCGTTAACAAGCAACTTCCGTTCTACTGAGTGTCAGGTCACAAAACCATCGAAGCTAATGAGATAGTGGACGAGGTTACTAAAATTGTCGTATCATCAGATACGTGATCGATAAATCCATGTATTGTCTATATGACAATTTTGGACAGATGGATTACAGGGTAGTTCAAAACGCGATGGAACGATCTACCGGTTGTTATCAGGACTATATTAAGTTCCTATAGGCACACAGATAGGAACGTGGATTAAATGCTTACTGGCTAAAGTCTCGTGGCGGCGCACTTCTATAGCGAGGAGCTGACAGATCTAAAAGACTGCAGAAAAACTCAAGAGCAAAGCACTAGGGGAGCACCTCTTGTGCACTTGTACTGCACTGGCAAGGCAACGTCTCAAAATTTTGGCTGCTCCATGGTATACGACACTGGAAGAGGTATCGTTAGTGAGGTCACCAAAAAGTGTTAAAGCAAGGTACCAAAACTGGTCGCGTGGCGCATGGTTCATTAACCTGCCAGACTAACCTAACCCTACCTACTTATGAAGCTTTACAAGAAGACAAGGAAATAGATGGATGTGTGGCACAAATAAGTACGGCAGTTCCAAGGGCCGTACACAAGAAATGTTCACGGAGTAAAAGGTGTCGAATGTAGGCGCTTTGTTCCGAAAGTCTGGATGGGCGTGATCCCGAATGGAAGTACTTTTGTCGGACAATTCGAATCGTTCGCAAAACTGACGATGTCTTGGAAATTCCTCTCCAAAAAAAGTGACCAAATAGTTTTATAATAATCGAAAGCATTACTTCGAAGGAATCGAGACATAGCAGGCATTTCAAATTGCTAAAATTCAAAATTGGGTGGACATGGCATCGCCGACATTTGAATGAATTCATATATCTCTGGACCTAAATATCATCACACAATAATGCCGATTGCATTCATCAAGAAACCACCTGTGGAACTACCAGTACAACAACCTTAACCACCGGCGCTACTCTGGAGTATTTAAGCTAAGTTAAAGCCACGAAATAGCTTAAAGTTGAATAAATAATAATAATTAAAATCAATTTGATCAACGTGAAAATCTGCTAAGCTATCTATTTTCATTTTTACACCATTCATTAATTTGATGATTCTTATATAAGTATACATGTGTGTGTAATATTATCTTCACTTTTTGTAGGTATTCCATGATTTTCAAAATCGCTATACGCCTAATTTAACCTTCAAGCTTATGGCTTATCGTACTCGTAAAGTCCTTTATAATCATAAAGCACAAACATTAAACCAAGCATAAAACCTTGTTATTAACATGCTGTTGGCATATTTCTCAAAATCTAAAAAGAAACTCGTGCCCTTTAGGAATTTTGCAGCAGAATATGCCTAATTTAATTAGCTTTTAAGAATAAAAATGAAGTGTGAAAGAAAAAAAAAAACGTAGTAGAAGCTGAGGCATCTGAAAATATATTTTTGTTTTCAAATTAAACTATATTTTAATGATTTTTTTACTAGAGAAGTACAGATAATTACCAGAAATTTGTTGGCACAGCTTCCAATGTTCCCCCAGGGCTTTCTTTTCTCAAGATGACCCTTGATAAGGTGTTGTGCCATAGACTTTACACACTTATGACTCGTTACACTCACAACTTTTACCCACACGTCTACACTGAACGCTGCTTGAGCTCCTTATTTGCTAAGCCTGAGCTGCCCGGGTAAGAGCAACAACTTTACGCTCTCATAATCAATATTCAAGTCATAAGCGCAAGAAAAAGGCGTAAACACATTTCACCAACACACTTTGGCGACACATTTGCATGCAAATATGTAAATATATACCATATATGTATATGTGGCTGTATATGGAGCAGTGTAAAGGTGTGCTAGCGTATTTAAGGATTCTGACAGCATGTGTGACAAGTCGAAGAATGCACTGCCACTCAAAATCGATTTGAAGGTAAGCTGAGTGAAAATGCTTAATAATAGAACGTAGGTGTGGTCATAAAAGATTTTTTTTTAAATTCCTCGGAGAAAATTGGTTGGAAATTCGCATGAGTGCCTAACGAAGTGAAAAAAATAATGGAAACGTAAGAGCAAAAACTAAACAGCAGCAAATGGAATAGAAAAGAGGTAGTCGTGTGAGTGGCGAAAATAAAAGAGCACATCGGATTTTTATAAAATAAATTAGCAAATCCTAAAAGCAAATCCTAAAATCCGTATTACAATATATTCTACTCTGATCAATTTGAAAGGTGAATTTTTAATTTATACTTCACGTGTTTTTAGAATAAATTAAAGTAAATTTTTTTTCTGTTAATTGTTAGTACTGTTAGTGATATCTACATATGTTGAATTTCACGTCAAAATATTCATTACCATTTAAGATACGCATCGTTTTGTGAGGCTCTATAAGTGAATTCTTCGATTTTTACTATGTCTGAATTTACTGAACAAAGAAGGGCGAAAATGCACCATCTCATTCTGCATTGGATTTTTCCAAGTGCTATGATGACTGGAAAATTCGTTGGCATAAGTGTATTGCAGCGGGAGGGGATTACTTTGTAGGAAATTAAATTTACTAAATTCACCTTTCAATTTGATCACAGTAGTACATACATACGTATATTCAAGTTTGAGATCACAATTGGACGGAATTCCAACTCCAAAAATTCTTATTAGAAGTTGATTCTCATTGGAAGCTTCAATACTTAACAGTAACTGTGATATAACTTTAGAATCAGCATATTAGAACATAACTTGAGAATAATAATTTTAGCGATTCATGAAATATATGTAGACCATATTAGAAAGCCTTGATAGAAAAGCATAAAGAAACAAGCTAAAAAGAAGCGAAAAGAACAATTTACCGAGTTTTCATATTTCACCATTATTCATCTTCTTTATTGGCGTAGACACCGTTTATACGGTTATAGCTGAGTTAACAATCGCGCCACTCGTTTCTTCTTTTCACAAGGTGGCGCCAATTGGAGATTCCAAGCGAAGCCAGGTCCTTCTCCACCTGATCTTTCCAATGGAATGGCGGTCTTCCTCTTCTTCTATTTCCCCTGGCGGGTACTGCGTCGAATACTTTGAGAGCTGGAGTGATTTCGTCCATTCGGAGCGTAGCCGCTGTCTTTTAATTCGCTGAACTATGCCAATGCCGTCGTATATCTCACACAACTCATCGTTCCATCAACTGCTGTGTCCGCCGTAACCAAGGCGCAAAGGATCATAAATCTTCCGCAGAGCCTTTCTCTCGAGAAATCGTAACGCCGACTCATCAGATGTTGTCATCTTCCATGCCTCTGCACCATATAGCAGCACAGGAAGATTGAGTGACTTGCAGAATTTTGTTTTTGTTCGTCGAGAGATGGCTTTATTTCTCAATTGCCAACTTAGAACAAAGTAGCAGTTGTTGGCAAGACTTATTCTGCGTTGGATTTCGAGGCTGATATTGTTGTTGTTGTTAATACTGGTTCCAAGATAGACGAAATTATCTACGACTTCGAAGTTGTGATTGTCAACAGTGATGTGGGAGCTAAGTCGCGAGTGCGACGACTGTTTGTTTGATGACAGGAGATATTTCGTTTTTCCCTCGTTCACTACCAGATCCCTTTGCTTCGCTTCCGAAACCAGCCTGGAAAATGCGCTGATGTTGAGGCCAATGAGGTCAATATAGTATAATCAGCTTATGACAGCAGTAGTACACTCTTTCTCAGATCTGCCGTTCGAATTATTTTCTCCAGGAGTAGACACCTCGTTTAGTATCGAACGGCTCGGTGAAGCCCTTACCGATCATAACAAAACTTTTGACATTGCTCAACGTCAGACATAGTGCATAACGGCAACTCTTTTTCGTGTTGTCAAAAGTAGCTTTGAAATCGACGATGTTATGTGTCTCGATCTTTTTTTCATGGGTCTTTTCCAAAATTTGGCGCATGGTGAATATCAGGTCAGCTGTTGATATTCAAGGCCTAAAGCCACACTGATAAAGTCCAATCAGTTTATTGACGGTGGGCTTCAATATTTCACACAGTACGCTAGATGGAACCTTATATGCGATATTGAGGAGGCTTATCCCGCTTTCCTTGGTGCAGATTGTGGGGTCTCTCGTTTTGTGGATTGGGTAAAGCACACTTAAATTCCAATCGTCGAGCATGCTTTCGTTTTTACAAAGGCACAAAGATACGCTGTTATGAGTAAAATACGCTCTATCATTTTCATTGCTATAATTCACATATTGACCGATGTATAATATGTATGAGCCTTTGGAGTTTTCGGCTATAACAGAATAAGCGGTGTACAGTATACGCCAGCGAAGAAGAATAATTCAACAGTATATGTTTTGATGATTTGCATATTCTATGTATTCGTGAAATGCTGTGCTAAATATCTTTTATTAACTGCAAAAAGCTTCAAAATTAAGTATAAGGTGTTACTAAAAGTTTAAGCGGATATTTTTCACCTTAAATATCAAACTAACAAAATATTTTCGATTGCGGCTTTTTTGTTTCTCTGGGTGTAATTGCGATATCAAATAAACTGAATGTTCGAAAATCTTCCTATTAGGTATATGATGGCAACTCATTTTTGAAATACAAATGTAAACACAGCAACCCTCTCCGAATTGAAATCTCTCAGACTGAGCGATATTTCTGGTAAAAATTTAGCAACTGGAACCGGGGTATCCATGTTTGATATATTGGGACTATAACAGTTTTAGTCCGATGTTGAAAATTTTTAGATTTCGGATAGCATATCTCAAAAGCACTAATTGTGCAAAGTTTTATCTGAATTAAATCAGTGGTGGTCGATTTCTATACTGAGGAGCATGCGAACACTAAGTGTTGCCAGGTGCAATCTGACATTTCACTCAGAACGTTTTGTTATTTAATCGTGAATTGCTTTATTTGCAGGGAATTAAAAAATTCATCTCGGCCAAAAAATTGAATAAACTCGTGAACATTTTCGTGCGATCATTTTTCACAACTTTCGACGTGGATTATCACGACAAAAGTGCATCGATGAACTAAAATCTTTGTATGGCTATGAAGCACCATCTTATAGCACTGTGAAAAACTCTTACAACGAATTCAACCGTGACCGACGCTCGCTCAAAGACGAATTCCGTGAAGGTCGTCCAAAATAGCCGTTGTGCCAGAAAACATCGATGCCGTACGTGAACTGATAATGCAAGACCGTCATGTAACATACCTTTAGATAGAGGCATGCCTATGCATTTCTCTCACCAGCATTCATTCGATATTGCATGAACACCTGGCCGTAAAAAAGTTTTGTTCTCGTTGGATCCCGCACAATTTGACAATCGCTCAAAAAAAGGCTCGTGTGGATTGGTGTAAAGAAATGCTGAAAAAATACGATCGCGGTGCTTCAAAAGACGTTTATAAGATCGTCACAGGAGACGAGTCATGGATCGATGCGTATGAGCCCGAAACAAAACAACAATCGACCGTGGAGGTCTTCCAAGACGAAAAAAAAAAAGAAAAAAAAAATTTTTTTCGTTGATAAATATGCCTATTTTCATTATTAGGCCGGAAATATATGTAGCAGCCCTCGTAGAACTATATATAGGTGATACAAAGAACCGTTAGTTTAACAAAACTATTATATCCTGTAGGAACATATTGTATGTAAGAGACTGAAAATATAAATATCTTTAATGAAATGTTTTCTGATGTGATGCTTGAAAGAATTAATTTTTAATTGATAAAATTACCACAAAAAAAATAATTGACTACTAAGTTTAGTTCACAATACTTATTGTGGAAAGTGCAAAACTCTACAAGTTTTTCCTGATGTTAGAAAGAACGCTAATTTTGAGACGCTTTCACACTGACCTGCGCTTGGCATTCCTTCATTCCTTCGTTGAAAGTCCAGACACTTACATATATACACTCGTGTCAGCGCATAGTTTCGTGAATAGAAAAACTGTAATGTGCACCTTTGAAAAGCCACGGGGTGACTACCACATTTTAGCCACTTTGTGTAATGACCAGCCAAGCTAGCAACACTCTCTAACCAGCGTTGCATGCAACAGCTAATTATATTTGATGCACGAAGCCATCGCGTAGATTAAAGTTTAAACGTGCACACACCCTGAGATAAGCTCTTTGGACCTCAATACATACATGCGCATGTATGTGTATGCTTGTATCTCGGTGTATATACTAGTACATACATATATCTATGTATGTATTAGTTTGTTGCGCTTGGTTACCCTTTTATTCTTTAATATTAAATATTGCGCCGGGCGAACAAAGCAAGATGAGTTGCTTTTGGCACAGATCAGCAGCGGAGGAAACGCCAGCAGAACACTCTCGGACGCTTGCGGGGACTCTCCTGCTTAAACAGCACCCTGGGATTAAGGGCGATTCATGCGAGCACGAGGCCATGTGGAAGTAGTCATTTCGGTTGCAGGAGCGCCCAAATTGGCGGAGGAAAGTAATGGCAACACCTTAAATATGTTGTGCTATGTGTGTGCGACCACGTGTGTACGCTTTATATGCGCATATAAATGTGTGCGTATTGAATTTTGACTAAGCTTTGCTGCTGTGCGGCCGGATATCTTCATGGGTCGCTTGCTTTTTGACTGCTCCAGGCAATTGCTTTATTAAGAGTTTCTGCTCTACTTGATTCGGGAGGGTTGCGTGGCCGATGCTGTGGTTGATGAGCTCACAGGAAGTGCGAGGGTGTGATGATAGCACAGCAGCCCATATACGAGTCTTCTGGAGGCATACACATGAATATGCATGTAAATACACACCCACACACATATAGCCCATATGTAAGGGATTTTGTAAAAACCTCTGAGAGTATGCGCGTATGTTTCCATAGTCTCGGTCATGGCTACCGTCGTGTGGCGAAAATCACAAACTTAAGGAGAACGGGCTTCATTGCAGCTACCCTGCAGGGATTATGTGATTTGATACCAATTTTAATTGGTATGCACAGTTGGAAAATTGTGTAGATTGTGGGTCTAAATCTAAGGAAAATCAGTGAATTACATTTTTGACAACATTAGAGATATTAGAATCGTTCGAAAGATGCCGCAATGGCAGAAATGTTGTTTTTTTCAGTGTTGTGTTGTATTATATAATGGAAAGACATCATCTGCACAACCTTTACAAACTTTTACAAATCGTTCAACTTTATTATGAGAATTCACGTTCTGTAAAGAATTTGTTTTGCGCGCTTCGCTTAATTTATGGTCAACATAATCGACCTACTGAGTGTATTATTCGTAACATCATTACCCATCTTGAGACCCAGCATCCATTATTGCATAATATTCAACCAAATAGACCATGTTCAGCACGCAGTGAAGAAAATATAGCAGCCGTGGCTGAGAGTGTACACGAAGACCGTGGTGAGTCCATTCGACGCAGTTCGCGGGAACTCGGACTGACGTATGGAACGGAGATCTTAAATTGAAAGCTTACAAAATACACCTTGTGCAAGAACTGAAGCCTGTCGACCTTCTCAAGCCACATCCGACGTTTTAGAGCCAAATTTTTTCAGCGATCAGGTCCATTTCTGGTTCAATGAGTATGTAAATAAGCAAAATTGCCGCATTTGGGACGAAGAGGAACCTAAAAAGACTCAAGAGCAGCCATTTAATCCAGAAAAAACAACAGTTTAGTGTGGTTTGTCGTTGAGAACGTAACCGTCGACCGTTATCGCGCCATGACAACCGGCTACTTTAGGCTGGAAATTGAAGCTCGTGATCTTAGCGACCGTGTGATATCACACCGTTAGACTTTTTCCTATGATTATGTGTAAAGTCTAAAGTTTATACCAGTCGAAATGTTCGAACGAGTCATCGGAAATTGGACTCAAGAGATGGATCATCTGAGACGTTTCCGCGACCATCATTTGGAAGAGATAATTTTTAAATGCCAAAGAATGTTCTATCAAATGATGTTTCTGCTGGTTCCCGATAAAACAAATGCGTCTATAGAACCACTGAAACGTATTCGCCTCGGATGTATAAATAGACACTTATCACCTCGGGAATATCTGACTAATGGCAGTTTTTTCACCCAAAACCCAATCTGCTAATGTTAGAGGAGCTTATCGTCTAAAGATTATACACATAACCCGTAATAAAACCTTACTGGATATATTGGAGAGCTTTGTTCCATTGAAGTAGTGAAGATCTGTGATGAATTGACTCAATCATACTTTCTATAGCAGTTTATGCTACATGGGTCTCCACTTTATTATTTTTAAGTCGCATTATTGGTCGCTACCTCAGCCAGATTATTCAATGCCTAATTAATCTATAGATTTAGGAATTAAATTTTCTCTTTTAGAACCTTCCTTTTACTAAGTTTTGAAATATTTTGTAACTCATCCCACCTTTTTGTGAAATGATTTACTTATATGAATCTTTCAAAAATTTTAAACTAGAACCGAGTATTTTACAATTGCTCTGAGCTTTCCTGTAAGGACATGCATACGAGTACATATGTATCTTCATATAAAGTACATGTGATTCTCTGATATAAGTGCTGTGTATCCAGTATAATATCGCGTTTGAGAGGGTTGGCGTAGAGGCATTGTTAACGCATCTCTCACTTAGTTAACTTTAAATTAAATTCTGATGTTACATCTTTTAAGGATTTTTCACTTTCGTTACCGTCAATGCCGTCATATAAAGCCTAGATGTACCCCCTTTGTAGGTTTTCTTTTCATCTGCGCGAATGGCGGCGCGTGTACTTCATCTCACGTTTCTTCCACCACTATTTCGGTAGTAATGGCTCGAGACTCTGTTGCATACATCAAGTGTTTTCATAATACATATGTTATTTATTGGAACGCAACGCTGCCCTGGTGGTTTACTATACCCCGAACAGGTTATATTATTAAGAATGAAACTTTGGATGGCGATTTTGCAATGTATATGTGAGCTAGTTACTAAGTTTTTGAGTCATCGTACTGAAATTTTGTTCTCTTCTCGAAATGAAGTTGCTCATTTGTTGGAACCACTATAGTATATAACAGCAACTCCAATTGACCGATCAAAAGCAAGAATGATATCTTCTTGTCCTTATTAAGTAATCTTAACTCGCCTTGATTGTTGTTTAAATCAAGCAACTTGGCTAGAAATAATTCTAGTTCTTGTCTGCTTTGTCAAAATTAGTTATGCACATAGTTGTCATAGAAAATATACCTATGAAGGGTATTAGAGCTTCGGGCAGCCGAAGTTGACGTTTTTTCTAAAGTAATGGCACTTAGGCCATGTTGCCGCTAATGTTTGTATTTCTAGCACCCTCTGTATTTTTTGTTTTTGGTTAGTGTGTTATGAGTTTCAGATGCCGAGTCTAGGGAAATATTAAATTAAATACTCAATATTTCAGTTGTTGTTTGCTTTTACTTAATCTTCTAACCACCATTATTTTCACTTTTATATTTGTAGTTATGCTGTGTATGAAATTGTTGGATAATTGATTATTTCGCGAGTGTTTCCTTATATGAAACATATCTAAGGTGACCATAGTATGTGTTATTCCAAACCTAAAGAGGAACGGCTATATGAATTCGAAGAAAACATTTACTTATATATGTGAAAGAACTATTTATAAATTGGTCTTTTATTCTATAACTCTACACATACACATAGTCCTGCTAGTGTCTTTTTGTGTCTTTTTATACTCTCCTAAGTCCTAAACTAAAAGAGTCAGATTAGGGTTATATATAGTGATCAGTGTGACGAGTAGAGTTGAAATCCGGATGTCTGTCTGTCCGTCCGTCCGTGCAAGCTGTAACTTGAGTAAAAATTGAGATATCATGATGAAACTTGGTACACGTATTTCCTGGCTCCATAAGAAGGTTAAGTTCGAAGATGGGCAAAATCGGCCCACTGCCACGCCCACAAAATGGTGAAAACCGAAAACCTATAAAGTGTCATAACTAAGCCATAAATAAAGATATTAAAGTGAAATTTGGCAGGATCGCATTAGGGAGGAGCATATTTGGACGTATTTTTTTTGGAAAAGTGGGCGTAGCCCTACTAAGTTTTTTGTACATATCTCGGAAACTACTATAGCTATGTCAACCGAACTCTATAGAGTCGTTTCCTTCAGGCATTTCCACATACAGTTCAAAAATGGAAGAAATCGGATAATAACCACGCCTACCTCCCATACAAAGCTTATGTTGAAAATCACTGAAAGTGTGTTAACCGACTAACAAAAAACGTCAGAAACACTAAATTTTACGGAAGAAATGGCAGAAGGAAGCTGCACCCAGGCTTTTTTTAAAAATTGAAAATGGGCGTGGCGTCGCCCACTTATGGACCTAAAACCATATCTCAGGAACTACTAATCTAATTAATTTTAAAGCAAAATAAAAAATATGTAAATGACGAATAATGAAATATCGAATATCACTTTATGATGCGAGAGTATAAAATGTTCGGTGACACCCAACTTAGCCCTTCCTTACTTGTTTCAGTATACACTCATGTCATTCATTTGTAGCATAAATAAAAATAATTTTCTTTTTACTCAAATAGGTCTAACTTTGTGTCCGAAAAAGTGTATTTTCGGGGAGTTTTTCTTCATTATTCTTAGGTTAAACATACTTTAGGGAAAGTGCGTGTATTTTGATGGAAGTTTATTGTGAATGTATCAAAAGTGGTGATCTTGGATTGGAAGACGAACAACGACCTGGAACGCGAAACAATTTTGAAGATGAGGAACTGGAAGCAATTGGTCATTTCGTGAGATAACAAATTTACCAAACTTGGTTTTCTATAAATCGATTGTGACATTTGCTGTGTGGCTTGTGGCGCCGTCCTATTGAAACCACATATTGTCCAAGTCTTTATCATCTACTTCCGACAAAAAATATTGAGCGGAGGTGATTCCAATCCACAGTAACGTACCGGTCTTGATCATCACGGAAAAAGTATGGCCCAATGACGCCGCCGACCCATAAACCGCACCAAACCGTAATTTTTTCGGAATGCAATGGTGATTTATGGAGTACGTGTGGATTGCTGCCTGATCAATAACGCATATTTTGCTTATTGACGAAGCCGTTCAGCCAGAAGTGAGCCTCATCGCTGAAGATGATCTCTCGATGTAAATTCTGGATCATTTTCAAGTTGTTGCTCAGCCCAATTCACGAATATACGAAGATTCTGGTGGTCAACCGGCTTCTGTTCTTGCGTCAATTTGATCTTGTAATGATTTAGGTCAAGATTTTTCCACAAAATTTGTCACAACGGCGTCACAAAGATGTCCAACGCTGGAGAACGACGCGTGAGAGACTGATTTGGGTCTTTCTCAATTGATGCGCTAGGGGCAGCAATATTCTGGACACTACGGAAACATTTGTACGTGTATGTACGTGTAAAATCAAATTTTTCCACTAGATGCTCAGTTGTTGATCTGACAGGACGGTTGTCGAATTTCGGTAGTAAATTTTAAGAATTTTGACTCGTTGGTGGATCGTACATCTTTCAATGACGAAATGGCTAACTTTACTGAAGGGAAATGTTAAAAGAGCAGGAAAAATATGGCTACGTTCGCTGTCCCTATCGATCTACTTTTGTAGCGTTCCTATAGGAAAACCTGCTATTTCCATCGAATTGTGACTGGTGAGGAAAAATGGACTCATTCCGACAACGCTAAGTACAAAAAATCATATGTGAAGCCTAGTCAACTAGCCATATGTGTATAATGCTAAAGTATTGCTCTGTATTTAGTATTATCAAAGGGATATGCTGTATTATGAGCTTCTAAAACGATTAATTGGAAAAGATACCGACAACAACTCATTAAAATGAAGAGAGCGACCGCCAAAAAAAGTCCAGAATATGCGACTAGACTTGACGAATTAATTTTCCATCATGACAATGCTCGGCCTCATGTAGCAAGACCGTTTAAATACTATTAAGAAAACAGTGACTGGGAAGTTTTCTCTCATTCGCTAAATAGTCCAGACTTTCTTCTTTCAGATTATCACCGGAATACGAATCAGAAACAAGAAACAAGGAATCAAAAATTAGCTTTATTAATTTTGTCCGCCAAGTCGGTACAGTTCTTCTGGGATGGAATTCACAGGTTAGCAGAAAGATGGAAAAATGCTATAACTTCAGATGGCTGATTTAGATACTTATCGTAAATGTTTTTCTTAAATAAAAATTAATAAAAATTAATTAATAAAAAAAAACTTGCTTATAATATGGACCCAATACCATCCTACTACCTTTTATATACAATTATACTTGTATATATTATATAAGCATCTGACATGGACGACGGAAAACTATTATAGATTTGGAGCGTGTACACTCAAACGGTTCAATGGTTACGCTTTGGAAATTCCATTTGTTTGCCGTAGTGTTTGCCAAAGAAATGTCAAAATTTCAATTGTAACGGCATTTGTTTAGCTACAGTAAAAATAAAAAGGACGAAGGACACTGAATTGAAATACATTTATATGTATACATTAGGGTTATCCTAAATATGTATGGTTAACAATATGTATTATGCATTAACAGAAAATAAAATATCCTCCTTTCTAAGAACTTTAAAGCCTGCTGATGCTCTTTGGAAGCATGCTAAAGAAGACTATTTGAAATAAGATGTTGAGTTGTTACCCTTGACAATCGTTTACTTCGCTAGATATCTTCGTCTTTATTGCATTAATGGTATTTTATAAAGTTTGAAGAAGACAAAAAAAAAGAATATAGGAATTGTGTAAGAGCGAAAGATGTTGGTCTTGTGGTGAACGAGGGTAAACCAAAGTACCTGGAAGCCACATATAAAGACCCCTTTCGTTTTAGGAACTGTGCCACTGTTAGCAGTTATAAATTTGAAAAAGTTAAGCAATCTGACAATTGAGAAGCACACTCCTCTCTCGACGAATACAAACGACAGTAATACGCTCTATAAGCTTTTAGTTATTCCCGTCCCACTATGCGGCGCAGAAACATGGTCGATGACGACGCGAATTGAGAAAGCACTTAGAGCATACGAGAGTACTGCTCTTCACAAAATCTTTGAAGCCGGCCACGTGTGCGATGAATATCGGGGAATATAGAACCACAAACTGTATGAGCTCTGTGGCGACAACGATGTAGTTAAGCGATTAAATGTACAACGAATACGCTGGTTAGGCCATGTCGTTCACATAAAAAATGGTGCTCCAGTGCTCTTCGATTAGAGACCAATGGTTTGACAGCGAAACGAAGGACAACTGGCGCAGTTTTATGTTCTCGCTCCGAACTTATCCAAGCTTGTACTCTAAAGAAGAAGAATATTAAGGATTTCCGAGTGAGCTATACTTCGTAGTACTTTTTGGTCCAATAAGGATCACACTAATGCACATAAAAAGTTATATATATATATTTTAACGATGGCAATTGTAGGTGGTTGGTGCTCAATGAACTGTAACAAATTGCAAACGGAAACTGTAGGCAACTAGAAGTAAACGAAATGAAAATGAAATGTGCAGCGAAAGGAAATAACGGAGGAAACGACAACCGAAGCAGGAAATATTTTCGCAAGGCGATTGACTGACTGACTGACTGACATTCACCGCCACACCTACCTACATACAGACATACAGACGTACTTTGCAAAGAGCGAAGGGAGTACAATCAGCGAAGAAATCGGGCAGAAACATTGGCAACTGAGCAACAAAGTCTTATCCAACAGAAAATAAAATGCCGTCACAGAAAGCTTATACATAAAGCTATACAGACACACTTAAGTATATTCGTTAATACAAGCGTAAATTTTTCTTTATTTGACGCCTTCTCAGAGAAAAAATTTAATTAAGCGCAAAAGCCAGAAACAGAATCACAAAAAAGCGGTTGCCTCTGCGTTAGCGCTGACATTTCACCAATCCACCTGAATCGGAAGGAGGGTTCGCTCCATTTGGGAATCGCATGCTTTCTTTTCCTAATTAAAATACTTCAAGGCATTGCTGGAAATGAAATTATTTGTAATTAAACCAATTTCTTTGCAATTTGCAGTTTTACTTCGCTGTTCCTCGTTAGTCGCTCTTTGTAATTTTTTATTAAGAATGCGAGCGAGTGATAGAAAGACACCGGCTTAGTATGTACCGTACGAGTATATTTAAGGGCGATTTGAGTTCCTAAGAAAATATTTAAACGCAATTATCATTCAACCCGATTATGTTATGAAATTTAAGCTAAATTAATCATTAGATAGTTCCAAATTCCTTGTGGGAGAAACTTAAATATTAGTATCCTTGAAATATTTATTCCTAGTAGCAAAGGACGATTGTGCCATGTGTAGAAGCTTACGCAAGTGAGGAAAGTTCTTAAAGCGCCATTCACTTGGGAGTGACCAAAAACGATTCTTTTACATATGGCGTATGCAGCTCACGACTTCCGGTCGGTAGCCAAAAAACATCCGTTTGAAGGCGAGCTAAAGTGAGAAGGCGAATCATCCCTCCACAGGGTTCTGCGCTGGACTTAGGACCCGCCATGTAAAATAACACCCCCAATGAAAAGGGCTCGGAACTCGGATGAACAATAAAACGGCGGGGGCTGGTGGGGCTAATACGGTGGCGAAGAACGGATTAAGAGCATGCATCAGCTTCTTTGCAGAAAATGGTCGGATGAAAGCATGCCCAACTATTGGAATTTGAGTGTGCTTTGTCCAATCCACAAAAAGGGGAATAAGCCTCTGCAACATCGTTTTCGAGAGGAAGATTCTGCGGAAGCTTTATGGTCCTTTGCGCGTTTGCAACGGCGAATACTGCTTTCGAACGTTCCAGCACTGAAAGTATTCTACGCGGTACCTGCCAGGTGAAACAGAGGAAGACCTCCACTCCGTTGGAAAGATTAGGTAGTGAAGGACCTGGCTGCACTTGTTATCTCCAATTGGCGCCTAATTACGAAAAGAAGAAGCGCACTGGCGCACTGTTGCAAACTCCGCTATAACCGCGTAAGCGATATCTACGTCATTAAGAAAAAGAAGTAATTATTCAGCAAAGAAGTTCTATTAAAATTTTTGTGCGGAATCAAATGTCTGGTGACGAAACATTTAGAATGTTGGAAAAGACTTTCTGTGATAATTGTTTACCACGAGTAAGTGTTTTTGATCGCTACAAATTATTCAAAGAGGATTGAGAACACATTGACAATGAACTACATCCAAGTCGCCCATTAACGTCAACTGCTGATCAGCACGTCTATAAAATAAAAGAAAGTGGTGCTTGAGAATCGACAATTAACAGTCGGAGATCTTACAGGCAATGGTGCAATATCGAAAGGTGAAAACAGTTTTAAAATATCATTTAGGCCCAAGAAAATTGAAAGCACGATTGGGTCAAAAATCTCTTAATTTTTTAGGAAAACAGCGGCTGTGAGACAATACTTTTCCTAGTATAGCAAGGAACGTGTTATTACTGAGGATGAGTCTTGGACGAATCGGACGAATATCGTGCCAAAGCCGGAAAAATCACGTCAAAGCAGGTCAAAAATCAAGGTTATTCTTCGATTATCGAGGTACGGATGCGCTCCGAAGTACTGACTTCTGACCTGTCAAACTGTCAAGAAGGAATACCATTTTAGTATTATGCGTCGAAGCTATTGATAAAACGATGTCGGAATTGTGGGTCGATAACTCTTCCACGATAATGCGCCGTTGGATACAGCATTGATTCTTCATGAGTTTTTCGCCGAATTTTCAACCAATGTAGTGCCGTAACAATCGTATTCACCTGATTTAGCTCCGTGTGACTTTTAGCTATGCAGCAAATTCAAACGACCGCTCCGGGGAAATCGGAGTCAATTGAAGACATTAAACGAGAACCACTTCGCTCATTGAAGGCTATTTCACAAATAGACTTTAACAACTGTTTCGAGGATTGGAAAAAAAGTTGGCACAAGTGTATTGGGACCAAGGGCGATAGATTTAGATTTAAATAATATTTTTCATTGCCTGAAAGTGAGTTTTGTATGAAATGGACATCATATCTGTTTAAGCATTAAGACCGCAATGTGAAATTTTTGTAATGGCCAATAATTATAATACGATTCCGATTACAATAAATAAAAATAGGAGCATGTGTCTGGTGGAAACTGTATACCGTGGCCTTATAATGACTCTCGACGGCGCTGTTACTCATTATGAACATGAAACCAAACAAACGTAATTTAAAAGGTGGGGCAAAGCTTATGGTCATAAAAATTGAATAGCTTTTTGGTTAAACAGAATCAATTATCATACTGATGTTATCGAAGAGGACTTCAAATTTCAACCTTCTACCGAATTTCCGTGATGATTGTGGTTACCGAAGACGTGTGTCTGAAAGCCAAATGTATGGACGGAAATATGTAAGATTGAATAATATCCGGGGCATAACTGTACTTACAAATATATCTGCACTCGTATTTGTATAATTATGCTAACCTCGTATTGACCGCAGTCAATTAAGATGCTGCCACACGAGGCCACAGCCATGCCACACTCTAATTATGACCATACATTTATGCTTATGCGCAAATAAACGGATATATATATAAGCATAGAAATCTATACACCTACTATGTTTTACCTGTGGGGCATTTAATTTCCCTCACAAATACATTATTCCATCTGATATGTCGAAGCGAAAGTGAGTGACCACCACATTGCTATAGGAAAGATGAATGGTGTCGTAATGACAATGTTATTACTTTGTGAAAAACACCAACGGAGCACATGTGCTCAGAGCTAAGGAAATCGTCCAGGTGCTTTGCCTTGGCTCAAACGAACTGGAAAAGCAAGTATTAGACGCATATAAGCAGCAATTACCTGGGTAACAGCGCACACATTCTGCGAACAAACAAACACACAAGCAAATTGATTGCAACTGTGTGTATGGCTATTGACAGGACCAATTTCACGAGGCACAGTGGTCCAGTCTAATAAAGGAAGTGGTATAAAAAATATTATAAACAAAGTAAAAGTTCAAGGGGTAAAATAAAATTAGATCTAAAAGCTTAGGTTTTGGCAACTATTTGGATATGTGTGAAAAACATTTAACATAGTTAACGTTATAATAATTTATGATAAGATATTCATATGTACCGAAGCCTTTGGTTATCGGGTGAAGTCGAATTAGATGCAATATAGGAATTGAGGATTTTAAATATTTTAGGCACAAAGATTCACAAATACATATGTGTGAAACACACCCAAACCCCCCTCCCCTCCCAAAAAAAAAGTGGCATACTATTGTCAGATAAGGATTCTTCGATTTTCTATAATAAATATGACAGATATACAAAAAGTTTTGATACAAATATCGCCATAAGAACTGTGGTCCTTATAAACAGCATCTGGGAGTTTGAATAGTTTTGGTTCGATTTGAAGAATTTTTGGCCTTAAAATTACTGAGAAATTTCATCCCGAAGCATTGTTTGATTTTTGTTTTTGGTAGAGGGAAGCAACGAAAGCCGGATTGCGAAATTTTAATCCGCTAAGCCTAACCTACTCCCAACTCAAGACTCTTCCATTAATGATTAGAATATGATTTGTATACTGGAAAGTGAAAGAATCAGAATATAAAATTGTGTTATATAGAAAGTAATCGTCGCCCGCGGAGCCACGTTAAATCGTCCCAATTTGATAAGGGATTTTGTGAAGCCCTTTCTTACCATCTCGGGTGTAAAAATTTATCACACCTATAGCAGTTGTTGGCAAAACCGTTATATGGGCAATGATGATTATAGTCCAAAGCGAGTTTGGTTATTAAAACTTAAGCGTTTTGGAAGATATGTACAAGGAGCGTTCTAAAGTAAACAGGAACTTTTTGAATCTAACGCCCCCTGGTGGCGTCATCTATATGTCGACTGGTGAATCTGCTGCATTTATTGGAAGTGAAGTTATTGCGTTTTAAGTGTCAGTATGTTTGTGTTATCCGTGCGAAAATGAGCTTCGAACAAAGAGCCAACATTAAATTTTGTTTTAAAATTAGTAAAACTTTAACCGAAACATTTCAATTGATGAAAAAAGTTTATTGCGATGATTGCCTAGCCCGTAGCAGAGTGCACGAGTGGTTTCAACGTTTTCAAAGTGGTCGTGAGGACATAAATGACGATCAACATGTGGGCCAATCAAAATACGTGATCACCGGAAATTTCATCGAAACTGTGCGTGAATTCATCAAAAATCAGCCGAAATCATCGTTGAAATTCATGGAAATGGAATTGAACATCTCCCAAACATCGATTTATCGGATTTTGACCGAACATTTGGGCTTATGAAAGGTGTGTGCACAGTTTGTTCCGCACAAATTGACTGACGACCAAAAAGGGCTCAGAATCCAAAATTCGAAGGGCGATTATTTGACCAAAAATCACTTTTTATCCATTAATCACTCCCCGTATTCACCAGATGTGGCACCGTGCCACTTCTTCCTTTTCGGAAAAAAGCATTTGCCCATGAAAGGAAAGCGTTATGCAGACGTAGAGGCCATTCAAAAGGCTTGTACCGGCATACTGGCGGCCATACCGGCTAACGAGCTAAAACACTCGTTCGACATGCTTTTGGACCGGGCAAAAAGCTGTATTGAATCAGAAGGAGACTATTTTGAATAAAATAAATTGATTTTGCCGAAAACACCAATTGTTTTTTTTTTTTTAAATCCTATTTGCTTTGGAACGCTCCTTGTACATCAGACTTATTAGAGAGTGGGGCCAGGCCCACTTTTTTTTAATAATTTTCAAACTCAGATGCTTCTTTCTAATGCAATTCGTTGTACTAAATAGCAGCCATGTATGTACATAGGTTGCTATTTATATTTCGGGAGTCGTGCAAAAAAAATATTAATCATCAATAATCTATTTATTGTTATTAAAAATGTACTCCATTAAGAAATATACACTACTGCATGCGTTTGAATCAATTGTCGGAGTCCTTTTGCCACTTTGATTGAGGTATCTCCGAAACATGTCCTTTGAACGCATCAACCGCCTCTTCAGGTGTCGATAAACGTTGACCTCTTAGTTTATTTTGTTTTAGTATAAAAATATAAGGAAGTCATTCGCTGCCAAGTCAAGACTTTACGGTGCTTTACTCATCAAATCCATGTTTTAAGTGCTCAGAAATGCAATTGCTTCAGTCAATGTGAGAGAGTTCGCATTGTCATGGTGAAGATTGGTCCATCTTCAGTGTTTGGTTTTCTTCAACAAGAATTGGCAAAAAAAAAAAATAACTGTGTATCACTCAAAAGTTCTGCATTGTTCTATGGGTGCCACTTGGCTGCGACATGTCGACAGGCAACCATTTGCTTGGAAGTACTTAATGCTTGAACAACTTCTTTTGGATTCGGCTCATCTTGAAAAACCCATCCAGTCGACTGCTGTTCACATTCGGGCTCATACGTATAAATTCCCGATTCATCTCCTATCACCATTACATAGACGTGTTTCGAAGCACAACTATTAAATTTTTTAAACATTTCTCTCGACTAATTCACGGGAGTCTTTATTTCAGCCATTGACAAATTGTGTGGGATAAAGCGTGAAGATTTTTTATAATCAAATGTACATGCAATATTCAATGTATACTGCTTTCAATGATGCCTATAGTTTTCTCAATCGCAAGATAAGTCCCTTGACGATATTGCAATATTAGTTTCCACACAGTATCAATAGTGTCTGGAACAACAACTGATTTTGGGTGACCTTCACGAAATTCGCCTTTGAGGGATCTAAGACATCGATTGAATTCGCCATATAATCGATAAGCACTGGTCCTTGCTGAAGCTTCATCGCAAAAAATTTAATTTAGTTCATCGAGGCACGATTGCAAATACTTTGGCGATTTAATTTCATTTTTTGGCCACAATGAATATTTTAAGTTACTGTAAACAACACGAAGAGCGCTCGTTTGTATAAACTATATACTATAATATCAAAAATGTCAAACTTCAAGTTGTGAGTTGGTAGATTCCAATGCTAAGATTTGCCAAATTCCAAGACAGATGTTTGGCTTTTACATACTTGTATATACTCTTACGTATGGTGTGCTTATTTAAAGGCATTCCAATATGCTCTTACGAGTATAATGTTCATTCATGTTCACAAATGTATAATAGTTTTATGAACTTAGAAATTTTTCCAAATTTTATTTTACTAAATTGTTTTTGAATTTTATTGCATATATATTCTATAAAATATTTCATATCGTTCAGAGTTAAAAATGAAGGTATTTTCTTTGAATGAATTCCACTGTGAAGAACGGCCAACTGTTATCGCTTACACGCTTGTTGATTGTCCCTGGTGTACTTACTGAACGGAGGATCTGGTGATGTAACAGCAGCGGTGCTGCCGAACGCAAACGGTAGAGTCCTTGACCGGCTGAAGTGATTTGTTGTGCAGTAGCAGCTCGAAATTGATTGGCTGTTCGTTGAGGATTTCTGGAATTTGTGTGCATTAAAATCAACTCTAAGTGCCGTAAAGTGGAATCATGCATTTATGGAATGTATATTTAGCTTTCAAAGCTTTCTATGATGTAAAAGCTAATTGCAACGGAAATTTCTAAGCAGAAAGACTATATATTTGAAAATAAGCCAAATTTTGTAAATACTTTTCAAACAATATTCATTTTTTATTTTTTTACTTTCGGTGGAAACATTTATCAGTAATACGGATTATAAAACAGCGAGAAAACTTCACCGTAAAAATAAAACTCCAATGTTCTTACATGAAAATAAACTCTGTCTTTATGTCATCAGATCGAAATAAATTTGCATGTAAAGTTTTTATCAAATCATCAATTATACCAATTCATCCTATTAAAAACTAGCAATACAATTCAAATGAGAAATTTGTGATTAAAACTCAACCGAAGAGGATAAATTTAATATACTGAGTTGATGTGAATAGACTAGACGGAACAAAGTTTATTATATTAAGGATAATAGGTTTAGACCATGGTCTAGACAAACTTCATTCGTATTCAGCGCCAAACCATTAATAAGATCAATAATTATAATATCACAGATTTTGACTAACATAAACGGTTTAAAGAATTTAAGTGTGCTATGCCCAATCCATAAAAAAGAGACCCCACAATTGCGCCAACTACCGTGAGATAAGCCTCCTCAACATCGCGTACAAGTTTCTATCGAACGTATTGTGTGAAAGATTAAAGCCCACCGTCAACAAACTGATTGGACCTTATCAGTGTGGTTTTAGACCTGGAAAATCAACAACCGACCAGATATTCACCATGCGCCAAATTTTGGAAAAGACCCGTGAACGGAGAATCGACACGCACCACCCATTCGTCGATTTCAAAGCTGCTTTCGACAGCACGAAAAGGAGCTGCCTCTATGCCGCGATGTCTGAATTTGGTACCCCGGCAAAACTAATACGGCTGTGTAAACTGACGTTGAGCTGCAACAAAAGCTCCGTCAGGATCGGAAAGGACCTCTCCGAGCCGTTCCATACCAAACGATGTTTCAGACAAGGCGACTCCCTATCGTGCGACTTCTTCAATCTGCTGCTGGAGAAAATTATTCGAGCTGCAGAACTGAGTGTACAGCTGCTGGCGTATGCCGATGATATTGATATCATCGGCCTCAACACCCGCGCCGTTAGTTCTGCTTTCTCCAGACTTAACAAGGAAGCAACGCAAATGGGTCTGGCAGTGAACGAGGGTAAGACGAAATATCTCCTGTCATCAAACAAACAGTCGTCGCACTCGCGACTTGGCTCTCACGTCACTGTTGACAGTCATAACTTTGAAGTTGTAGATAATTTCGTCTATTTAGGAACCAGTATTAAAACTACCAACAATGTCAGCTTGGAAATCCAACGCAGGATTACTCTTGCCAACAGGTGCTACTTCGGACAGAGTAGGCAATAGAAAAGTAAAGTCCTCTCTCGACGAACAAAAGTTAAACTTTATAAGTTGCTCATAATTCCCGTCCTGCTATATGGTGCAGAGGCTTGGACGATGACAACAACCGATGAGTCGACGTTGCGAGTTTTCGAAAGAAAAGTTCTGCGAAAGATTTATGGTCCTTTGCGCATTGACCACGGCGAATATCGCATTCGATGGAACGATGAGTTGTACGAGATATACGACGATATTGACATAGTTCAGCGAATTAAAAGACAGCGGCTACGCTGGCTAGGTCATGTTGCCCGGATGGACGAAAACACTCCAGCTCTGAAAGTATTCGACGCAGTACCCGCCGCGGGAAGCAGAGGAAGAGGAAGACCTCCACTCCGTTGGAAGTACCAAGTGGAGAAGGACCTGGCTTCGCTTGGAATATCCAATTGGAGCCTCGTAGCGAAGAGAAGAAACGACTGGTGCGCTGTTGTTGACTCGGCTATAATCGCGTAAGCGGTGCCTACACCAGTAAAGAAGAAGAAGAGAACGTAACCGTCGTTGGCGACCGTTATCGCGCCATGATAACCAACTATTTGATATCTCACCAACATCATTTTGAAGAAATATGGACCAATGATTCCATCGCCCCACAAACCATATGAAACCTTTTTTTTTCTGGATGAAATGTCAGCTCTTGAATCGCTTCCAGTGCTTTTTTACCTTGTTTACATACTAATTGAGCCAGAAATTGGGCTCTTCGCTGAAAAAAATTTGGCTCTAAAACATAGAGCGAAGCGATTTTGCTTGTTGTATTTTGTACGCTTTCAATTTAAGATCTCGACGTAAAATGCGGCAATTCGATCCATACGTCAGTCCGAGTTGCTGCGAACGATGCCGAATGGACTCTCCACGGTCTTCGAGTACACTCTGAGCTAAGGCTGATATATTTTCTTCACTGTGTGCTGCAGGTGGTCTTTTTGGTCGAATATTATCCAATTATGAAGGCTGGGTCTCAAGGCCGATCATTTTGAATATAAGTTGAGCAAAGTGCTCGAAAAGTTTCGAAGTTTTCAAAAAATTGTCCAAGATAAATTGCCAAATAATATTGAACAAAATTAACATGACAGTTTGTCACGACTCATTCGTGCTCCGTCAAAAAGGGCCATTGAAAAAGTTACCTCTACTTCGACAACCCGTTCCAAATTAATAAACAAATGATTTTTCAATTTCAATAGGGTACCTCATATACCATCACCAATGTCTAAGGAATAAAACCAACCAGATAGTTCAAAATCCTGAAATTAGCTATAAGGGGCTGGGGTAAATTTTCACCCCATTTTTTCTCTTATTTTTATTGAGATATTTCAATCAGCCGGAAGTTCGAAAATCTTTCCTGTGTGTATATGGGGATTTAGGGAAATATTGAACCCGGTCCAATCCAAGCTTGACCTATAGACATGATATTATCAGGAAAGATTTCTTACCGAATTTCATTCACATATTTCACAGATTTACCGATATTTTCGGTAAAAAGTCGGCAATATGCATTTTCGGTATCTGCGGCTTGAATAGTTTTGGTGCGATCTTGAGAGTTTTTAGTCTTCAGATGGCAGACTTGATGACTCAGATGGCAGGTCATTATTTGTGCAAAGTCTTTTTCCGATATATACCCTGGTGCTTCAAATATGAATTTTAAGTCCTAACTACTCCTTGAACAGTGTACTCAGCAAGAATTTTATGTCCTTAAGAAGAAATGTAAAATTTCAAATAACTTCAGTTTAGTCCATGTATGACATGTATGTAGATATATGTTTTTGTGTTAGGGTGATCTCTAAATTTAATATAACTATGTCTAGTAAATATCCTGTTGCACAAACATATACTTAGGGGCTATCTAGACCAAAATTTCGGAGATAAAATGTTTGACTCTGGTAGTAATAACTTTTGATATTATACATGCGTCTAATTACATAGTTATATAATTGGTAAATTTTCATCAACTATATGGCTATAAGTGCATTTTGATATTTTACAACAAGAACTACCGGTTCCAAGCAGTTACGGAGTGGTTATAACATATTGTCTGTCTTCAGCTGCCAAGAAGCGATCACTTTCAGAATTTATTTTTGTGTTTTTTTTTGATAATGGTCGGAAAGTAGCGTTCAATCTAGGCTTATTGGAATAACAGTGCGAATTTTTAATTATTGCCCATGTCACCACTATTTCGACCAAAGATGCAAGGAGAATTCCTATATAAGTTCTGAAATATTATATAATATATTTATCAAATGAAAAGACTTCACTTCAGCAATATCAAATATTAGTAGTTTAATTTTGAAGACATAAATTCTTCAAGAAAATTAGAGATGTTTCATCTGACACAACTCGTGAATATGATTTTTTCAAGGATCACCCTAATGAAAATATTGTATATGGGCACAGACTCACAGCCTCACATGCGAGTGAAGCTTCGCTAGTTTCCATATGCCGCCTGCTGTTGTGAACATTTCCAAATTGTGCTAATTAGTGCTGCATCAACTTTGTTGTTGTGCATAACAGTACAAACTTATTGAAGTGCATGTGCGTATATCAACGCCTCTGGCGAAACAGCAATAGCAACAAAACAAATCCAAACCGTAGCGTGATTGCAGCTATGCTACAAAATACGTGCCGAAAAACTTGTTGCAAATTGCTGCACTTGAAATGTGACAGGATAAATTCGCAGCACACGTATGCGTCGGCTGCGTGCACATAGTATGTATGCTGAACTTTTGACTGGAAATTTCATCCGTCACTCAAAACTTGGTGGCCGAATGTGTTTCCTCCAAACGGGAAGTAGAAAACAGGAGAATAATGCTTCAAAAATTAGCAACAAATCTCATGACAGCCGAAATGGAAATCGAAATGTTGCAAGGTGGCGCAGGTGGTACAGTGCGCAAGATGCAAATGCATTGCTGTTTGTTGTATTTATTGGACGCAAAGTTTTCATAAGAAAATTGAATTCTACTCGGTAGGAAAATGCGACTTGGTGTCCAGAAAAGTGATGCCACCATGTAGTAGCTTTTCGGTACCATTAATATTTTGTAGTCCCATTTCGGAGATGAGAACTGAATGAAAATTTAGTTCAAAATCCCCAAACTTACACCCACAAGTAGTTCGTGGGATAAAACCGAAAATTATGGTGACCAAATTTTTTTAATAACAGCAGCAGAGAATGTCTTTATAAATAGTGTCTGCCGGAAAATCGCTGCAAATATACCGCGTTCCAAGTCCCAACGGTGTTCTGGAAAACGAAAAAGCTGATGAATTTGCCGAAAGTGCCGCTTGGCTACCGGACCAGTTCCGGAAACACGTTAGTAGCTAAAAACGATGAAATTTCCGAAAGGCTGGTAGACTCATTAAGATGAGAGTGAATAGGGCCGTACAGGATGGCCAAGATTATGTGGAAGGGAGCCGATAGAAAACTCGCATGCTTCCTGCTCACACGGTCAGACTGCAGTAGTCATTGAACCAGTCACAGGACAAAATTTACTGCATTCATGCTGTCTGAGCATTATTAGAAAGTACAGAGAAATAAGCACGAGAGAGACAGTGGAAAATTTCTTCTGCTTCTATACGACTTTATCTAGAGGCCGGGTTAGGTACCTAGTAGATTCGTAGCAAGCGACTGGATGAAGTATCTTAATTAGATATAAATTCTCTATTCAACTTCGCAAAAGGCCTTGACCTTATGAACGGTTATCGCATTTTTGGCATTTTATTAATATAATAATCATCGTTCGTGTTCGCTATTCGTCGAAATGTTGAAAATTTTAACCATTCGTTTTCTTTACATAATGTTCAAGTGCCAATAAGATAAAGATGTGCTCGAATTAATGAAAGATTTGTTACCGTTCAGACAAGTGCTGATGAAGGCCGCAATTTGTCGGTTCCAAGACATTCTCAAAAATTTGGGACTGTCTCAAACCACAACCTGGCGGGTTTTCAGAAAGAGTATGGGCTTGTATCCGTATAAGGTTGTTCTCACTCAAGAACTAGAGCCATTGGACTACTGTAAACTTGAAAAGTTAACAATTTTTTTAAGAGAACCATATTCTCCGATGACGCTCACTTTCCTCTGAGTACGAAGAAAATCCACAAATTACATTCACCTCAACTGACAGTTTGGTGTGGTTTTTTCAGGTAGAATCATCGGTTCGAGCTTCTTTCAAAATGAAGCTGGTGACTCCGTTGCTATCAATAGAGAGCGGTAACGCAGTTAGTGCGTTTGTGCATTTATGAAACCACTCTTATTGGAAAACCTTGTTGTTAGAGGTAACGTCTATTACCTTCATTTATTTTTTAGGTTTGATTATATTAAGTGTTAACACCATATACCTCTATATATCGCTGCTTTCCATGTTATATTACTCAGTTTATGCATTCAGTTAAAATGTGTGGCTCGCTCTCTTTCAAAATATTCCATAAAAACACATGCAGTGCTAAAATTCATCGGCAATATGAGAAGGATATATACTCTCTTAATGTTATTATAAAGCGCTTGCTTTACTTTCATGTAAAAATTTTTACGCCTTGCGGTTGTTGGAATACAGTGAAATCTTCCACAAAGAGACACTGGCGGGACCAGCCTTAATGACCGGTTAATAGGGCTGTCCGCTTGATGGATTGTGATAAACATTAAAAAAACTAATGGAATTTTTGAAATTCAGCTTTTCAACATGAAGTATTGGCGCAGATATTTGACAAAGACGCCTGAAACTTGAATTCAGCTGCCATAGCAAAAACGTAAATATTCACAAAGCCACAAACATAATGTTTTTTCTTCTATTTTTCTATTTTTCTTACAAGGTTTATTAAAAAGTGCCAAAAAAATCCACGTCTGCGTGTATATAAGACTACTACAACTTCCAATTTTTATTTGAAATCATTATACAAACATACAAAACACTGTTTATTTGTGTGAGTAATTTTCCTGAAATACAAATTTTTCTCTTTATTTGAGACCATATCCCATTTATATGTATACAATCGAAAGCTTCAGGAGCGGATTCGCATTTTAGGACTGCTCCACTTTACCAGACCACAGTTACCGTGTCTATCTGTCTGGCTGGGTTTTTTTGCTGCTGACTAACAGTTCTGCGGTTCTTGCTCTTTCTCCATACACTTACCGAGTCCTTAATGCGCTTTGTTTGTTGCTGTTGTCATTTTTGTGTAGCTGTTGCCAGTGCGGGCGGCAGCAGCAGTTACTGCTAATGCCTGCTGATGTGGAAACTTCCCAGGCAATTTCCGCTTTAAGTGCCATTAAATTCGTATTCGTTTAATGAGCTTTCAACATGATGCTCGAGTTTTATTTTAATGACTTTCGATTCCTATATTATGCATATATATATATATGTATGTATGTATGTGTGTAAGCTTATGCATTATAAGACTGTGTATATACAAAATATGAGCTCAGTAGAGAGGATTACAAAAAAAAAAATATTAAAATAGAAGGAAATAAAGCATAACAACAGCGCCCTGTCATCAGCAGCATCATCATTATCATCATCGGCATCATCTGTGCCAGGATTGGTGCGGCAGTTTTCACTGCCACTGCTGCACGGCGTCTGGCAGCTCGATTATTTATTTGTTGCTCCTATGCGAACTTCCTTCCTTCCCACTCATTACATTCTTTAATTTCACATTTGCCAATTTAACAGCTCCTTTGTGCTTCACGTTGCCATTAATCCGTTGAGCGCCTTACCAGCTTCTCACTCAGCTTAGTCATTAACTTGCCAGCAACCCGATTGCTGCTTGGTTGCCTTGGTTGGTGCGATGCCTTGCTGTCTTTTGCTAATGTTTAGCGTTTTATTCAAGCGCCTTGAAGTATGCAATGTTTACCGTTCAACGCAATGTTGCTTTGGATTTGACGGCAGTGCTGGTGCTCCAGTGATTCGTTGAAGCGTTGGCTTGAGAAGTCTCTAAATTGCATTTACAAAGTGTGCAAATATTTATAGCAGATTTCCATGATTTTTCAAAGCAGCTATTTCTCAGTCTTGGCTTTACATTGTGTTTGTTTGCTCAAAACAGTATTGAGAGTATGTACGCTGAGAGACAATTTCAATCAGATCTTATCTTATATGTACGTGAGGGTATGTGGTGGGTTTTAATTCCTTGGAAAACAGTGGTTTCGATTTTATTTTCGCTTATGAGTTCGATCGTGATTCTTTGGAAAAGTTGCAAAAAATACTGAGAGATTATTTATGAGAAATATTTAATACTTTTAAGTTAATCACAACAAAGCAGCTATGTATAAGTGGTTAGAATACGTCACCTGAATGTTTCCAAACGCTTCAGTTCTGTAAGAATTTGAAACGATTGCAATTCTGGTGTTGCACATGGGGTTGTTATCATATTGAACAGTCATTGTTGCTAACAGATTATTTTATGGTGTCAACTTCCTTCTGACATTGCTCTAATGTTATAGAGTTATTCTGCTTTAGATTTCGAGGTTGACATTGTTGTTGGTGTTAATACTAGTTCCAAGATAGACGAAATTATCTATGAATACGAAATTATGAGTGTCAACAGTGATGTGGGAGTCAAGTCGCGAGTGCAACGACAGTTGGGTTGATTAAAAGAGATATTTCGTCCTTGTTCACAAGCAGATTCATACGTTTCGCTTCCTTATTGAGTCTCGAGAAAGCAGAACTAGCGGCGCGGGTGTTGAGGTCAATGATATAAATATCATCTACGTATGCCAGCAGCTGTACACCCTTATAGAATTTTGTACATTCTCTATTTCGTTCTGCAGCTCATACTATTTTCTCCAGTAATGCAGTGAAGAAGTCACACGATAGGTAGTCTCGTTGTCTGAAACCTCGTATGGTATCGAACGTCTCGCAGATGTTTTCATGTTACTCATCGTCACCTTATACAGCCATACTAGCATTGCGGGGATACCAAGTTCAGACACAGCGGCATATTAAGAGGTTAGGGTTAGTCAGAATTTTCAAAAACAATTATTTTTGTTTGCATTTTTAAATTAATGTTAATCTTAAAAATATTCTCTGAAAATTTCACGTTGATCCGAAATTAGTTTTTGAGTTATTCGACAAAAAACAAAGAGAGCTCGGGCACTTCAAAGCGCTGGTGTGAAACTTTAAACGCGTTTTTCTCAAAAATATGTTTTTTGAACTGGTGACAACTGTAACTAGAAAACCGCTCAGTAAATTTTAATGAAATTTATACAACTTAGGCCTGATCGAAGGATTTTTTTTCAAAAATTTCGATTTTTTAAGACCAATTGACTGTTGATTTTTTCCCAAAAATTTAGAAAAAAATTTCCTGAGGCCGCCATTTTGTTAGTTTTTGAAAAAACTAAAATCCTTCCATCAGACCCAGAATTATCTGTTTGTAAAACTAATTTTTCTTGTCCGATTGATTTTAGATGTCTCCAAGGACTTATGGTTGTCACCGCAAGTACCTTTTTTTGGAACCGGATCAACACAAACACCTATAATTTTGGAAATTAAATTTTTTGTTTTCCAAATTTTCGTGACTTCAAGTCAACATATTCTTTAACAATGCCATATTACTACTTTTGTAAAATAACACGATTTAATAGCAAAAAAAAAAACAAAATTCCGAAAATTCTCATTTTTTCGCGCCTCTGACTACCCTTAACCCCTTAAGGGATTGGAGGATGGAGCCATGTATGGCAGTTTACGGATGTGAGAAAGTTCTCTGAGCCCCATTCAGTCGGGATTGGTCAGAAACGATTGTTTTACATATGGCTCAAACAGCTCACGGCTTCCGGTCTTGGACAAAGTATTTTCTGGGTAGCCGGAAAACTACCGTTTGAAGACGAGCTAAAGTAAGAAGGCGAACCATCCGTCCCCAGGGCTGTGCGCTGGAGTTGGAACTCGCCACTTTAAAAACACCATAGCAAAAGTTTTTTAATGAATTACATAAGGTATTATTTGTAGTAATACAACACCCAAACATTCATATGTGTATATATTTGTTTAATTTACAAAATGTCTGTGAATCAAGTTGTTTTATATCAAGCAATTTTATGTATATAGTATCTTGAGGTATATGCTTTTGTCTAAGAATGGGGGATGCCATGACCAGCGACCGATTTTGACATCGGTTCGTATAAAGCCGTTTCCTAAAATCTCGGGTAAAATTTAAAGTCTCTAGCGTAGTTAGCGCTTTTAGTAATTTTTAACAGTACCGTTATATGGGGAGTGGGAGGGCTCTCATTCGTCTTCATCCATTTTCACACTGTCTGTAGAAGTTCTTACAAGATTTATACTCAGCAAATTGTTCTTGTAGCTTGAGTGTTTAAGGAGATATGTACGTATATAAACTTATTAGAGGGCGCAGTTACGCCTACTTTTTCGAATTTTTTTGCCCACAGATGCCCCTTGATACTACGATTCTCTGTACGGTTTTAACTATATCTTAAATTAGTACTTCGTTAGGTCCTGTTATACGTTAGGAATTAATGGCATTTTGTGGGCGTAACAGTAGTCCGATTACGTGCATCTATGAACTCCGCATGGAACATGTTTTCCAAACTTCATGAAGATATATTAGTATTTACTCTAGTTACAGCTTGCACGGACAGACAGGCGGACTGACAGACAGTCGCCTATATTTTAACTTTTCTCGTCATCCTGATTATTTATATGTACATAACCCTATATCTATCTCGCATCATTGAAATATCCTCCACGACTTCTTTTGCAGGAACGCATTACAATTTTGGTTTCTTTTTTTCCACTAAAAGTTTATTGAGTTTATTGCGAAAGACCAATGGTTTCAAATAACCCCACAAGACGAAGTCTAATGGTGTTAAATCACAGTTTCTTGGAAGCCATTCAAAGTCAAAAATTCTTGATATAATCGAATCTCCAAATTTTTCTCGCAAAAATTCGCTTGTTGCACGCGCTGTGTGGCATGTAGCGTTGTCTGGTGAAACCAGATGTTGTTAAGCTCAACTACCTCCGACTGTGGCCAAAAAAAGTTGGTTATTATCGATCTCTACCGCACTCCATTGGCAGTAACGGTGTCATCAACTTCATTTCGAACGAAGTACGGACCGATGATGCCACCAGACTAAAAACCACATCAAACTGTTAATACAATTTCAAACAGTCCCAATTCTTGAGAACGGCTTGGAATCGGCAAATTAAATCGATCAAATTAAGAATAAAGAAACAACAACTAAAATGCAGATTATTTATATAAAACAAAGTGGCAACTCTGTTTAAGAAATGTTCATCTCCCCTATTATGTATGTAAATTCTTACTGTATAGACTTGTATAAATATATATATACCCACAAAAATATGTCCAATGCCAAGGCTTGTTGGTAAGCACATTAGAAGCTGAGTATTTGCCGTTTTTAGTTAAGCAAATCTTTATGAGTTATTCGCTCCACTAATGAAATATTGTACACATCCGTACATATCTACCTGCATGTACTCATATTAAACAGTACACATGTGCCTGTCTATAATCTCGTATATCCGCTTGCAAAGAAACTCGAACGAGCTTGCTTAAGTAAATATTGCATGCAATCAAATAAAGATTTTTATAGTTTATTTATTCAAAGTCTTGCCTTACCTATTCGGTATGAATATATAATGTTTGAAAAGGTTTTTAATACTCGCTCGAATTCGATTTTAAATTAATTAAAAACAAACAGCTCAAATGATTACGATATATTTGTGTTTGTGCATATGTAAGCAGTTATGATCTAAGAGCAAAATAAATAACATGTAAGGAAGGGCCATGTGCAACCGAACATTTTATACTCTTGTAACTTGCTTCAAGGGCTGGAAAAACTTTGTATTAAGCCTTGCTGGACCGCATCGAATACAACTATCAGACAATTTTTTGACCTGAAATGCCTTAATTAACTACCAGAAAAAGTTTTAGCTCTCTGGGTTGATCCAGTCAAAAGATATTAAAAGTATATATACGGGAAATTTCTTTTTAGTTATCACATTCAAATATGTTTGTTTTGTATTTTAAAGCAGCATAGATGAACACCACATTTTACGCATTTTGAGAGGTGTTCCGGTTTTATATAGACGGTTTCGTCCTTTCCCTCTCCAAACTATCCCATGACCATTTTCATAATATTGCTTCAAGTTGGGTTTTTTTTTATATAGTAGGAGGAAGCATCGAAAGCCGGAGTGCGGGACTTTAATCCGCTAATCCTAACCTACTCCCACCTCATGTCTCTCCCACGGGACCACTGGACAAAGTGATACTTCATGGGAGAGAAGAAGACGTTTAAGTCTCCTCTATTGCACGGACTGACTGACGCCTAAACTGTTCTAAATGTCTCAATTTGGTCATAATTAGATTTGTCGCTTCGCTGACAGCTTTTCACTTTACAGAGGACTCGCACATAAGTGCTGTCAAATTTCCCACCGTGATATTACCTCCAAGGGTGGTTTTCAGCTTTTCCCTTATACTTGAAAACCGAGGGTAATAAAGGTACATGTTCAGAGTCTTCTCTGCACACGTCGGACAGTATTGACAGTATTGAATTGAATAGGTAGCTTCTGAAGCAACCATGCCCACTGAGTATTTGGGTAAGGTGGATGGTATGTCCGAAATCAGTCGGTAGGTCCACAGTACTCTGCATGAAGTTTGCCACCGTTGCTGCCACATTGCAATGCTTTTTATTCTCTCTTCTCTTTTTGCTGTGGTAGACGTCTTTGATAAGTTATTGGCGCCATACTGCTAATACCTCAGCAGCGTCATTTGAAATGGTTTAGAAAGCACTTATCACACGTGCTGCTGAAAGCCTATGCACTGTGTTAGCATATGATTTTATTTCTAGCACCTGTATCCATATTGGAGGCGCATACAGGATCACTGAACTTATTGTCTTAGCTATTAAACATCGTCGGCTGGAACGCACACAGCCTTTATTTGCCATCATTCTAGATAACGCATTATATATTTTATTTACTTTACTCGTCGCACTTTCCGAGTGGTCTTTGAACTTGAGTCTTGAGTCCACTATTACCCCAAGATACTTCAACCGCGGCTGTGAAGTAATCTCAAATTCTCCTATGGTCAGCGATATTTTCTCCTCAATTTTCCTTGAGCTTATGAGCAGGAATTTTGTTTTCTGCTCAGCCAGCTCTAGACTCATGCTGCCATTGCATTTGATCTGGAGGGCATCCAGATGTTTAGCTACTGCTACCACTAAGAGGTCATCCGCATAAGCGACTGTTTTCAAATTTTTTGGTTGCGGTATTCTTAACACCCCGTCGTACATCAGGTTCAATAGAAGCGGGCCTAAAACCGAGCCTTGCGGTACTCCACTAGAGATATTGTAGCTTTGAGTGCCCTCGTCCGTCTCGTATAGCAATCTCCTATTTTGAAAATAACTTATTATAATATTTATCAGATAATGAGGCGCGTATATATCGTGTAGAGCTTTTATTATATTTGCCCACCTTGCAGAGTTGAACGCATTCTTCACATCCAGGGTTATTCGCGCGCAGTATTTTTTCCTACCACTTTTCCATCTTTTTCCATTTATTGCACATTTCGCAGTTTTAAGTTGGGGGGTTCTTCAACAGTATTACGGCGCTTCGGAGTAGACGTCTCTAAAGAAGAAGAAGAAGCCGGAGTTGAGTCGGTTTTTACACGGTTTATGAAAAATTGAGTTTACTGCCGGACTTTACATATATAATGGTGTGTTCCACAATCATTGTGATTAAATCACCACGGTAAAACGTGTTTAAATATAGAATTGGCTTATTTACTATGTTAATGCTTTCTTCGGACTCTTTCCAAGTAACATCTTGAATGTCAATTGGACTTTTTCTCCATTTCAATAGGGATACATCGACACTTGCAATAATTTAGTGCTCTCTGTTTTCTTTTTCTTTAGGAATTTCTTGGTTAACAGGACTTTCTAGTATATCGATAGCAATTTTTTCAACCTTTTCTAAATCTCTTTCAAATCTTCCTCCAGAAGCTCATTGTCGTCTTCATCACACTCTTCATGGGAAGATTTGACCTAGTCCATCTTCAAAATCTGCTGCCAGCCCTTTTCGTACTTTATTTATTTAATGAAATTACAGTTCTGGTACTTTATGGGTTTTTATTTAATGTCGTTATGTGGGCGTGACAGTGGATTACGCTCACCTGCAATACCGACCGCTTTGCGATGCCGAGAAACATGTAAGTATTTTAGGATTTTAACTTCTGTTTCAACGGAGGAATATTATTTTATATTGGGTTTAGCAATGCTAATAATTTTATATAATATTCCCCAAGTAAAACATACTTTTCATTGAAACTCCTATTTTAACATCAAGGTATGTGTCCAATATTTTCAGGAGAATATGATTTCTGTAGCTTAGGCGAGAACATGAATGACACAAATTGTGAAGACGTGATGGCAAAGTCGAATATTATTAAGTACAGTGATCGTTTTTTAGATATTTTGTAAATGTTATAATATTTATGACGTGTAAACGTATTAGCGTAGTTTAAGACCGATTTAATAAAATCTGATCTCGTGATGTCTTCTTATATCTATATCTTCACCAATATAATTATTCTTGACTAACCCTTCACAATATATTACACATTCCGATTAATGACAACTGGTAGTAACCGATCAGCAGACACTGGCTAACGACCTGTGTTCAGTGCCGGATTAAACTAGCGCGGGGCCTTTAGCAAATTTTGTCAAGGGGCCCTTGTTTTGCTATAGGTTCGCAAGTTTAGGGTACTAAATAAAACAAAATTGTTACAAATAAACTTTTCTGGATTTATTATAGGCAAATTTAGAGATAATACTTTCAAGTCATGCTCTATATTCAAAAAAAGTGAGATGATTTAGACGTTCCTTGCCCATCGTGTTCCTTAATTCATTTACGTTTTAATGTTGAAAAAGAACGTTCGCCACTGCAATTTCCAAGTTTGGGACACACGATTCTAAAGAATTATTTAATAAAAGTTTACAATATTGCTGTTCCAGAGGCTCCAGTTTCTTTCTGTCAATAACAGTAGCCACATCTGTTTTCAGCAGCTCTGCGAACTGCACTAATTCACCGCATAGGCTGTTCTCCAAATCATCTACGTAATCACTGACCATACTAGAGGATTTTTTCAAAATCTCTTCTGTTGTAAGAGATTTTAGCTGTCGAAATACTTACTTTAAAAACACTAGTAATTTTATGATCAGATCTTTTACTCTTGCCTCGATATCTGGAAAAGTGGATCGCATTGCTTGGACGTAGCCATACATAAAGGACGTATCTCTTTATTAAGGTCTTGATTAGACGACTGCAGCGAAGCACTGGTCACTTGCAAGCGTTCTAGGACTTCGTTCCACTTAATTGTCATTATTCCCGTTTCTAACTTATTCATCGTTGAAAGTAATCCGTAAGCTTTATTACGGCACTCCGCTTTTTGATCCACGTTATTGAAAATGTCTTCCAATACTTGCTTAATAGTGATAAAATCATATAAAGGTGCCTTCGTAGCATCAGCTCGGGCTGACCACCTATTGTCCGATAACCGTTTCAAAATCGAAATTTTTGAAGTAGAATCTTTAAGTGCGTTCGTAAGACGACCTCATCGATGGGTAGAAGCGGAAAAAATGTATAGAGGTTTTCAATGAAATCGGAGGAAAATAATGCTTCTGTACAGCAGTCTACGGCGCACTTAGCAACCAAATTTAATGAATGCGCAAGCCAGGGAATTCTGCATACTTATTTATTTTCTTAATTTGGGCTTGTAAGCCAATGTATTTTCCACTCATGTTGCTGGCATTAAAATAGCTTCGATACTAATGCCACTCTCACTCAAGAAATCTAATAAACCTTGAGCGAGTTGTTCAGCAGTATGACTTTCCTTGTCCAAGAACTTAAGAAATCTTTCCACTGGTCCAGATGGCAGAACGTGATTTGAGACTCTGAAACACCTTGCTCGTAAAGCTGGACTGAACGAAACATTTTTGCCCTGTGAAGATATCAGCGTCCGCTTGGAAAAAGAAATAACTAGATAGAACATTTTAATTACTGTGTTGTGTGATATAAAATAATGTTTTTTTGTTTTATAGTATGGTAGGTCACAAGAATATCGTTGAACAATAATTTTTAATAAAAATATTATAATTATTTAATAGTTATACTTATTTTCTTTTGACGGCCATGAAGCATACAAAATCGGTAGATATTCGATAACGATTTTCTTTTTATTTTGTTTTATGAAAATATTTATTTAATTAATAAAAATTCCCAATAGCGGTTTCGGTAGAAATATAATTTTATTTTGATATAATACTTAATGGATATTAATAAAAAATAAAAATATGGACGCTTGAAGGGTAGAAATGTACCTGGTATAGATACTAGTCTATATATACAAGGTCTGTCGCAAAAGAAACAGGACTGTTAAAAAAACAAAACAAAAAATTAATATTTTTCAAAATTTATATTTTTTATTCAAAGTAGTTTCCTTGTGCTTCGATACAGCGTTTAGCCCGTTCAATTACCATTTCAAATGAGTGTTTAAGGTCATTTTTCGGAATACTCTTGAGAATATCGGTCGTCGCCTTTTGGATAGCTGAAATGTCCTGAAACCAGTGTTCTTTCATGGGCAAATGAAGTTTTCCAAATAGGTAAAAATCACAGGGTGCCAGATCAGGTGAGTAGAGTGAGTGATTAATGGTTAATATGGAGTTCTTTGTCAAAAAATCAGTGACAAGCGTCGACCGATGACACGGCGCATTATCGTGCAAAAGGAGTCAGGACCCTGCCTCACGGTATTGTGGTCGAGCACGACGAATGCGTCACAAAAGACGCTTCATATCACCAAGGAAAAACACAGCATTAATCGTTTGGCCAGGTGGGACGAACTCTCAGTGTACAATACCCTCGGAATCGTAAAAACAAATCAGCATTGTCTTTATTTTTGACTTCTGAAGACGACCTTTTTTCCGTGACTTCTGATCGTCACAGAGGTCCTCACGACCTTCTTGGAATCGCTTAAACCACTCATGCACATTACTACGGAATAGGCACTGATCACCACAAACTTTTTTCATCATTTAAAACGTTTCAGTAAAAATTTTCCCAAGTTTAAAACAAAATTTATTATTTGCTGTTTGTTCAAAATGCATTTTACGATCGATAACCAAAAGCTGCTGTCACTTTTTGATCGATAACATCGATTTTAGTTATCCAATTGTCTTAAAATTTTTACGAAATGTCAACAAGAGATCAAACTTTTTATTTCATATACCCACCAATAGGTGGCGCCATCGGAAACAGTTATATTTAAAAAGTTCTGTTTCTTTTGCGACAGACCTTGTATATCGATTGTAATATTTATAATTAAATATTAGAACATTAAAGTTAAGAAGTTCGTAAAATGCCTACTTATTTTTACGATTTAACGTGACGATATCGAGTTTTAGATTTTCAGGTGGAAGGTGAAAGTGAAGCATAGCCTAAGCGTTTCGCTTTTAAAGCATGCAAGGATATTTTACGCTCCATCTAAATTGATATTTTTCAATTACGGTGAGTTGGAGCGCGGCGCCCCCGATTCGCGGGGCCCTAGCATTTGCTGCTCTTGCTACGTGGCTAATCCGGCACTGCCCAAATTACAAGTTTCTGAACAGTTTTAGATCAGATCAGTCAACATCCCGAAATCGTTAGATAGTAGATGTTTGAGAAATGTCAGATAAACATTGTTGGTTTCATGTATATAATGCAATCGGTTAGCCGGCCTTGAATTACGCAGTCCCAACATGGTCGCCTCGAAATAGCAAGACGTCCAGATATATCAGAACACAATACCTCAATCTAAAATAGGTTGTTGTAGCGATGATCTAATTCCCTCGTGGGTGGTAAGGTTCACGTTGGTTGTGATCAAATTCTTCTAACGGTGGGACCATAGGTAGAGGGATCTTAAATAAGTGGAAATTATTAGGCATGCAAAGAGGTAGTTAGAGGTATACGGGAACTCATTGTTTGCATAATGACAAGGCGAGGTCAAGAAAGTGAGTCGGAGAAAGTGTTACTGTTTCCGTTATGAATGGTGGTTAGTGCTTGTCTGCAGTTCGTTGCATCCATCGTCTGGTCGGCTTACTGGTCAATGTCGTCGATATAGTCAAAGTATAACCTGTTGATGTTCCTAAGAGTCGTCTCTTTTTCAAGCAGACGACCGCAGTGTTGATTTTCTGCTTCTTGCCTCGGGATAATGTTAATCACCTGCACCTCAACTAACACCTGCTTTGCTATAGTTCGCCTGCGCCTAACTGGCTAGCCTCGTTTTTAGGGGCCTACCGTTAGTTGACAACAATTATCGTTTAAATTAGGCAGAATATTTAATATATACGAGCAAAATAGCCTACAAATAGCCGGGACTGTACTTCTGTTGTACATATGTATATGTACATCATCTGATACTGCCCGCTTTCCAAGGAATGCTATAATAAATACATAGTAGTATTTGTAAAGAAAAAATGTCCATAAATTAAACTTAGCATTCTGCCATTCTGGAATTAAACTTGTACGAGCTAATTCCGCAACCAAAAAAAAAAAAAGTGGCGTGAGTTTTTGGTTTTTTACCTTACCGAAAATAAAAACAAATCACTATGCATTAGGTCTTGTGTGAGTTTCTAAAAAAATGCTGCTTTTCTTTACTTAGGTACAGTTTTCGAATATGCTGATTAAGTACGAGCAAAACACTCAAGATGCCCCCATCCAAGCGTAGCCTCTCTAATACCCTACTTTATATGCTCCGTCGGTCAGCAATTGTTTGCGCCTTAGTGCCAGCGTGCCCAGCCAAGTTTGTTGTCTTCACACTTCGCTGCGAACGGCCGTAAAGAAGCTGCTTGCTTATTTGACATAAAATGAAATAAACGAAGAAATTAATAAGGAGCCGTAAAATTTTGGCCCAGATGGGCAAACGACGACCATAGCTCGTAAACAGGTGCGGCCTGCGGGTCGGCAGACGAGCGTGTAGTTCGTGCATATCCGTGTTTGCACTTTCGTGCCAAAACGAGTATTTCGTATACACAATAACGCACAGCAATCCAGTCGTGAAGAGGCGTTTGAAAAAAGTTTTTCAGGTTTCAGGTTTTTCTTTGGCATTTCTTCTTACCCTCTCCACTTTTTTTACGCAATCATTATTATCATTTGTAAGCAAACGCACCTGCTGTGCCAACGACGATCGAAAAATTGCTTTCCCTCGTTTTAGAAAGCGGTTGGTGAGGAGGCACAAACCACATATATATGTACATACCTACATAAACAAAAATCAGGGGCAAGAAAAAAGAAAAAGCAAGGCAAAAGAAGCAGGCAACAAAGTCAAACGAAGCAGAATAAAAGAATCCTTTCAATAATTTATGATTTGAAAAGAGATATACTTGTATACATATGTACAGACACATACACACACATATGTAACATATAAATAGAATTGTAAATGCTGCCAGGCGGTTCACGCTGATGGGATATAATTAAGTGACAACACCGACTTGCCCAACAAGCGGCTAACAGCACGAATAAAAGACCATCACTGGAAGCCTCAACCGTATAGAAAGGCCGAAGAAGGTAGAAAGCCTGTAATAGAAACGTGTGTTGTGAAAGGACAACTTGACAGGTTGATAATGGAAATTCATTGAGCTCCCCTTGATTTCTTGCCTTTTTCGTTGAAACTACATCCATTTACTGGCGTGGTCAAGTGCAGACAAAATTTGCAAATATAAAAGTTCTATTGCTGTTGTTTTTTAAGGAAGGCAAAAGAGCAAAGTTGTTGACAAGTTGACTGCCAGTGAATGATTAATTGCTTGACTGACGGCATTTTGGAAAGTGAAAAAATCTAAAGTTCTATAATAACAATTAATTTCTCCCGTGCTATAGTACTGAGATACAGTCTCAACTTGTACTCAAATTCGGTATTTGTTACTTGATATTCATTTTGATTTTTTATTTCATAATGAACAGACTTACTTTAAAATAAAGTTTGCAAATCGTACGAATTGATTACCAAAACAAGCAAGGGAGGGCTAATTTTGGTTATATCGGAGCATTTAATAGCTTGCATCTTGTAAGAATCAAAGCCCGTGAAGTTCCCTCAGGTCCTGGCAAAACTTGATATTAAAATAAAGTGACATTGTATTTATTTTCTTTATTTATTCTTCCAAATCAATTTCATCCCCTTCAAAGTAATCCCCTCCCGATGCAATGCACTTACGCCAATGGATTTTCCAATCTTCGAAACACTGGTTGTAGTCACTTTCCGGGATGAACTTCAGTTCCGTATTCGCTGCAGCTTGAATCTCGATAATCGAAGAAAACAGTCAACATGACCTTGATTTTTGAGCGACTTTGGCGCGATTTTTTTGGTCTCGGCTCTCTTTTGACACGATATTCGCTCGATTGATCGGTTGTTTCGGGGTCATAAGCATAGGTCCAAGTCTCATCGCCAGTTATAATGCGTTTCATGGCACCCTGGTAGTCGGAAAGCATCGTTTCACACACTTCAACGCGACGCCTTTTTTCCAAAAAATTCAATGTTTTCGGTACCATTCGAGATTTGACGCGCTTGAGACCCAAAACATCCTTCAAAATGGCATTGGCTGAGCCTTTCGATACGCCAACTTCATCAGTAAGGTCTCTAGTTGTTAGTCGACGGTTTTTCAACACCAAATTTTTGATTTGTTGAACGTGAGCTTCGTCGGTTGAGGTTGATTGTCGCCCTGGAAGCTCTTCGTCTTCGATACGTTCACGGCCGGCTTGGAACTCACTACACCACTTGTAAATATTTTTTTTTAGACATAGCCTCATCATCAAAGGCTTTCTGCACCATCCTCAACGTATCCGCAGCAGAAAATTGATTCCGTAAAAAAAATTTAATGCAAATTCTTTGCTCAACAAATTTCGACATCGCAAAAAACGAAAAACTCACTTTTAACAGCTCACAAAACGACACGTATCTCAAACACTAATGAATATTTTGACATGAAATTTGACATAAATGTTACTGACAGTACTAAAAACCTAAAAAAAAATAATTCTCCAAATCCTTCGACGCGCGTAGTTTAAATTCAAATGTCACCTTATTTTTTGGGCACAGTAGTAAAGTGAGAATTAAAAAAAAAAAATCGATTTGTTTTCATATATTTAAGAATACACACGGAGTACACAAAAAATTTCATATCGTTTCGATGAATATTTTCAGAGTGCTTGGAAGAACAAGGCCAAATTTTAAACGCGTTTTTCTGAAAACGGTGCTTTCAAAGTCGGTTACCAACATTACTCGAAAATGGCTAAGCCGATTAATCTCAAATTTTAACACGTTTTTATATACAATTTAAAGCCGAAATTTTTGTAGCAAAAAAAAAAGTTTTTTTGAGAAACTGCCATTTTGTCAAAAAATTGTATTTTGCTCACTCCTTCAACTAATTACTAGCTTTAACATTACTTTAACGAAATCTGTTTAGTTTTTTAATTTTAGAGGCCCCAGTTCGGAGATATAGCGGTAGTCCTTTTCCAAATAAATACTTTTACTAATACTAAGTCTTCGAATATAGCTAAAAGATACCATAATATCTGTACAAATTTTTCGATCAATAAATTTAAAAGTTTTCTCAGAAAAAATTCTGGGAAATTCACTTTTTCCGACATTCTAACTGTATGTAACCCCTTAAGATAACTCACATATTGGCTGATATTTATATGCGATATAAAGTCATCCAGAAGTTCGAAAATGTTTTATTTATTTAGTATATGGGGGCTAAAGGAAGTATTGACCCGATTGAACCCATTCGTATCACGCAGATATACTAGTACCAGGTGTTTCAATTATATAAGTATCTCACACATGGATCGGTCCAACTATAAGCACTATGTCCACATATTCAGCACTTAGTCGCTTAAAAATGAAAGGGAACAGCTGGTATGACGAGGAGTGCCGTGTCGCAGAGAGAGAGAAAACATACTGCCTACCTTGCAACGTTACAATCGACCACAACACGTGAGGGATGGGATAGATACCGAGAGTTAAAGAGGAAAGCAAGACGGATTTGAAGGCAAAAACAGAGAGAGGCCGAAATGCGGCAGTATGAAGAAGGTGACAAGCTGGCCGACGGGGGAAATGCTCGAAAATTCGACAAAAAAATGCGGCGACTAGCAGAAGGTTTTAATACTTACACATGCAAAACCCCCAGGGATGATTTAGCATACTAAAGTTATGGAGGGAACACTTCTATAGTCTGCTGAATAGCAGTGATAGTATAACAGCAGGAGATGGCGAACCGGATTCTCCAATCGAAGACGATGGAGCAGACGTTCCATTGCCGACCATGAAGAAGTTCGAATAGCAATTACCCGTCTGTAGAACAACAAAGCGGTGAGAACCGATGGACTGCCCGTTGAGCTATTCAAACACGGTGGCGTAGAACTGATAAGGAACAAAAAGGGGGTCCCCACAATCTGCGCCAACTACCATGGGATAAGCCTCCTGAACATCGCATATAAGTTCCATCGAGCGCAAAATTAATACGGCTGTATAAATTGACGTCGAGTAATGCCAAAAGCTCCGTCAGGATCGGGAATAATCTCTTCGAGCTTGTACCATACCAAAAGAGGTTTCAGACAAGGCGACTACCTGCCGTGCGACTTCTTCAATCTACTCTTGGGAAAAATAATTCAAGTTGCAGAACTAAATAGAAAAGGTACATCTTCTACAAAGATGCATTGATGCAAAATGCAAATGATATTGATATCATTGGCCTTAACAATCGCGCCGTTAGTTCTGCTTTCTCTAGAATGGATAAGGAAGCGAAGCAAATGGGTCTGGTGATGCGCTAGGGCAAGACAGACCACTTCACTGTTGACAGTCATAACTTCGCAGTTGTAGATAATTTCGTCTATCTTGGAACCAGCATTAACACCAACAACAACGTCAGCCTCGAAATCCAAGGCAGAATAACTCTTGCCAACAGTTGCTACTTAGGACTGAGTAGTCACTTGAGACGTAAAGTTCTCTCTCTATGAACAAAAACCAAACTTTATAAGTCACTATTTCTGCTATGTGGTGGAGAGGCATGGACGATGACAACATTTGATGAGTGCCGTTACGAGTTTTCGAGAGAAAGGTTCTGGCCGATATCGTATTCGATGGAATGATGACTATGTGTGCAAAGTATACTAGAAGGTGCGAGTTTCGAATAGAATTGAAAATTGTGTTATATGGAAAGTTGGCGTGACTAGAGTTCGATGTCGCCCACCATAACATAAGAATGCCAGAGGAATGTAAGTGGGTTTCCATCGCCCAATTTTGAGTCTGCCTCTATTAAAGGCTTCTCGTACCCTTTGGAGGTAAAATTTAATGTCTCGGGTATATTTAGTTACTATTTTATTGAGCTTTTAGTAATTTTTAACAGTGCCGTCATATGGGGAGTGGAGAGGTTATCGCGAATTTGGTTGTTGCAGCTTTAGTTGTTTAGGAGATATGTACATTAAACCTATTAGAAGGAAAAAACACCCACTTTTTCAATATTGAATGCCCACAGATGCTCCTTGCTACTGAAAGAATTCAAATTGTTGGAAAAGGTGATAAATGTTTGTCGCGAGTAAGTGTTTCTGATTAGTACAAATTATTCAAAAAAGGTCGAAAACGCGTTGACGACGAACTACAGATACATCGGAAACGGTCTTCACCATCAATTGACAATCAACAGGTCAATAAAATAAGGAAATTGATACTTGAGAATCGTCGATTAACATTCAGATGTCTTACTAGCACCATTGAATCGGATGGATCAGTGAAAACCTTTTGGGAATACGGTCGTTTTAAATATAGATATTTAGTCTTTGCACTCTGTGTCCGACATGCTGCTTTTGTTTTTTTATGAGTGTTTAGCTTCAGGCGTAAGTTTATTTATTTTATCTCAAATGGTCAAATACGGACGCAGCTAAGATTGGCGCTGCAGCCAACCCTGATGTGCTTTGCTTTTCAATCTAACTTTTTAAAGTGCATTTACCGGTTCACTCCTCCTGCAGTTGCAACTTTAAAACAATGTTCGCTCATAGTTCCCAGGTCGAAGCAGAATACACTTTTAATTTTCAATTTTAACTTATCCAAAAGTTCGAATAAATTTCGTAATTTTTAAGAGCTTTGAACTTTCGCCAGCACACGGAAGAGCTGTCGTTAAAGCTAAAGCAACGCTGAGACAAAGAATATTGAGTTATAAAAAAATGTATATAGGAAATAGAACATTAACAACAACACATCGTCGATATATAGATGTAATTGTGAATATGACAAAAGCAGTAATAAAAAGAAGTGCAGAGAGCTTTGTGAAAGTGGTGAGGATCAAACTGTTGCCAGCAACACAGCTCAAAAACTCTTAAAGTTATTAAAATCTCTGCTGCACAATAACGGTGAAAGAAAAATCACAAATAACTGTGGGAACTAAAAATGTGTAACCAAATATGTCGGTATGTGTATGTGTGTGTGTGTGCGTCTATGTAGAAAAATGCGTACGAACGAGGTGCCATGAAAGAAAAGGAGCTCAGGTGCATTAAACGTTCGGAACTTTCAAAATGCAATTTTATGAAGTGGCAGCGGGTGGTTGTTAGTCGGAGAGCCGTGTAGGCGAAAGTATGCTTAAATAGGAACAAAGCAACAATTGCGCTTCCCGCAGGCATTCGAAAAAGCACGAAAGGCTCCTATGTAAGCCAAATGGTTGGAGGTTTGGAGGGAGGAGACGATGCTTATGTTGTAAATATACTTACGATTATTTATACCTATTTATACTGCTACACCAGCCTCATTGGTTGTGCTTGTTGGGCATGTAAAATTATGAGATTTTCTGCAACGGCATGTCGTAATGGCGATGCAGCATGTGGCACAAATATAAACAAAGAAATGAAAATAAAAATAATTAAAATAAGAATAAAATTGGCAAGTGAAATAAGCACGCAATAATGGAAATCGACAATAGAGTTATTCAAATATCTGAATGTGCTTCTAAACGAAAACTGTTAGTCTTCAAGTGTGCATTTTACTTGCAATATACTTACGAATACACATATCTACATTAGGGTGATTCAAAACAATTTTTTTTCGTTTGGTACTCGGAAAAATATGTTCCTAGACACCTCTAAGAAAGCCTCCCCAAGCATGAGTTCTTAATTGTAACGGGAAGGTCCTCCTACATACAGTTTTCTATTTTTTCTTATTATCAGATAGAAAAATTTATATCTCGCGTCCAACTGCTTGAAAAAATATCTTGTTCCTTAAATTTTGTAGGAAATTGAATGCCCCACAAAAAAGGTCTATTATGATTTTTTCGTAAACCCAACCGTTTAAAAGATATTAACTGTTAAAGTTTGATTATTTTTGGGAAATTTTTTATTTCTTATGAATTTTATAGCTCATGGGTTTTTGGAGAGACTTTCTTAGAGGTGTCTAGGAACCTAGTTTTCAGAGTAACAAACGAAAAACAAATAATTCTTTTTGAATCACCCTAATGTACATACATGAATATGAATATGTGTTGGCAGGAGACTTTAGCGTAGTCAGTCTTATATTTAGACTAAAGACGGAACCCAAATTTGCGCAATTTTTTACTCTGTAGCCGAATACGCACGTCGTTTCATTCTTTGTTCTCTGTAACATTATCCAATTTTTTCCTTCAGCAAGGTTTGTCTTTCGATAGTGGTTGGAGTTTTAACTCGTCAATGCTGCAATATTCTGGAAGAGAATTTTGGAAAAAGACAAAGTAATTCATTTTAATATTTTCTTCTTGATTGCCCCATCTTTGTGAATAAATTTGTGATGGTTGGTGAAAATGTTTTCAAACTTTTCTTGGAGATTAGGACAGTACCCAACAGTAATCGCCTTTCCATCGTGTTTATATTTATCTGTCTTTTCTATAAATATGTCTTTGTTTTGAGGCTGCTTAACATATAGTATATGGGCCTGTCTATTTGACCAACAACGTAGAGACGAACTTTACAAAAGTAGAAAGAAAATGGTAAAAGCATCTATCTGAGAAATAGTTTACTTATTTTCAAATGTGGCATCCGTTATATTTGTGTCATAACTTACAAAAATGTAAAGTGTAGTAGTAATAGAGCGGATGTCTGACTACGCACCATTGTGAAATCACCGACCCTAAAATTCCCTCACTCTATTTTATCCTTTCTGCAACACCCTGTACTTCTAATGAAGTCTAATTTCCGAACGATCGTCCAGAACCAATAATTGCAATTATATCCATATACATAGCTTTACATTCCTGTTTTTCTGCCTCCTGATAGCTGTTACAATAGTCAGTGTATGTTATTCTCAGTCTGCTCATTAGCCAGTGGCCTGTTAGCACTCCTACTAGAGTTCTCCTTTAAATGTTAATAGTGGGAATGCTCTATATTCCATTAATGCCACGTTTGCCTGCTTGCTGAGCAAGTTTGGGATTGACTCCAGCTATTTTTTACAACTTGTTGTCGTTTAAATATCTATAAGTACCCGGAGGCATATAAATTCCCTCTTTTTATGGTGGTACCTGCTTCTGGTTAGTTCATCATCACAATTACTAGGAATACCATTATATCTGGAACCCTTAACAGTTGACGACAGCCTAAATGAGTTTAGTAATTTCAAAGCCGATTGCCTCTTGTATATATAAATATATTATTTGGTGTGAGCCCACTTCTTGCCAGAACAAGAAGTATTTCTTTAATTGCTGTGATTCCCTCTTGCAGGACACTGTAGCGGTCTGGTAGATAGAGAGCAATTCTGGTATCTAATTTTGTTGAAAAGTCACCACTTCTGACTCGATTATCTACTTTGGACCTGTGCGGATAGATGCCAATCTCGGCGTCTCTACCGGGACCCTTTCCCAGTCATCTCTTGAAGGCAATATTGTGGATCGAATTTAGTTTAATTCTATAAGATGGTCCGTGGTAGTGGGTAGATACGGAAACGGGAGGATTCCCTCAGTCTAAGAGTTGAATTCGCTCCCAGTTGCTTCGTTGTTTTGTAAGAAGTTGAATTGTATCATTCAGATAGGTTCTGTAACTTCGTTCCGAGTGAATTCTAACTACCAACCCAAACAAGTACATAGAGTCATCTGAAATAAATGTTATTCATGCTTTGAATTCTCTATTATTTTTTCCAACGGTTGTTTGTATTACCTAAAAGTAAGCGAGATAGATAGATAGGATTATGTATGTATGATCAGGATGACGAGACCATGTGGAATTTAGGTGACTATCAGTCTATCCATTTGAAGTTTTCACTTTTCGGTATATAAATCAATAATTAATTAATATATCAGGCTAAACCTCATGACTAAAAATTGCGTAAATCGAAACTGTTTAAGTTCATAGGTAAACGGATCCAGTGCTTATAATTGACCTTTTACCAAAAATAATGCGCAATGTGTAAGACATATAATTGAAATTTAGAGCGAACCCTTTCCTGATAGTAGTATGTCTGTGTGTTACAAATGAGTTCATTTGGGTCAATACCTCCCTTAGCCACCAAATACCCAACATAAAGATTTTCGAACTTGAGGTTGACTTTATACCGCATATATCGACCAATATGTGAGTTATCTTAATAACTTTGAGAGAGCGTGCATCTTTGTGCTTAGAGTGAATAAAATCGGGTGATAATCACCCTAGACTTCATGTAACTAAGCAATTATCTGCTTAGAAACTAAATGTTTCCAGTTTTTTGTCTATATTATTTTTTGAGAATTGAACATTGAACCACCTTTCTACTACTTGTCAACAATCCATGTTTTTGTTTATAGTCTATTCATGTTTGCTAAATTTTTGCCACTTTTAACAATAGTAGTCCAAATAATGAACCTATAAATCTAATTTTGCGGGTCTGTTCAATAGTTTGCAGGTTTTACTTTGTAGCGTAGAGTATTCTCGTGAAAGCCAAAACTTGTCACAGCGAAACTGCAATATAATTGTAAATTGTAACATGTTATTTATGTATGTACATACATAGGTATATATACATATATGTACGTAATTATAATTTCCAGTGTAACTACTAGAAAATTATAAATGCTGACGGTATCTAATAAAATAAGACTGTGCAAAATTTTGCTAAAATTGTAAACTTTATAAATATCTCACAGTTTTACTTATTTTAGAAACAATTCGTCAATTTGGTTTCTCAAAATTCGAATATGATTTTGCAATTCATTGTTGTTTTTATAGTATTTTTCTGCATCATTCTTTAGGTTGTTGCGTTTTATTCCCGTTCTAATTGTTGAAGCTTTGGCTCTGCTTGTCAAGCGTTCGTGTTGTTGTTGCTGTTACTTTAGCTGTCGCTTTTATGGTTATTTTATATTGGAAACTTAATTCCATTTCACTGTTTATATACTTGAGAGAAAAGGCTTATGTAATGGATGCTACAAAAATATCTGAAACAGGGTGCCTCTTAAAATAAAAGTCTGTCGTGCTAATGAATCTCTAAAGATTCCTACGAAAGGGTAATTTAGGGATCGGCAAAAAGTTAAATGAAAAAATATACTAACAATTAGTTATAAGTTAAATTATTTTAATAATATTTTTGCAACATGTTTTTTTTGCACTAATTTTAAATCCTTTTTTCAAAAGTGAAAATTTTAAAATATTTGTCACGAAATAAATATTGTCTCATCTTTTTGTATATAGAACGTAGTTTTAAAAAATTTAATTATCACATTTATTACTCATACATCACTTTCATAGACTCGCTGCCAGTGCTTTCCTGATTGGTTACGGAGTGTCTGACCTCACTGCTAATAGCAACAAGTTATTTCGTTATCATGCAGGTTTGGGTGCCTGGTCGTTGCAGAATCGCTGGAAACTGCAAAGCTGATGAGCTGAGAAAGGAACCCTTACGCTCAACTCATCAAACTGCGGCGTTCCGTTGGCTTTTCGTATTCTAGCGCTGGATCAGTGTGACAGCAAGATCTTTCTGTTTCAAAGAGTAATATGGGAGCTCCTTCGAATTACTCACTCTTCTTCTTAGGACGCTGGCCTATATGTATTAACGGAGTGAGGCTAAAGGTTTTACAGGCCACGATTTCTAAAAGTTGCAATGAAGAAAGGGTCCAAAACATACTACACAACTAACAGAATAGGGAAACAGCTTCAATATTTATCAGCAACTCGTGAGAAAGTGTTTCTGGTGCCGAAACATTTAGAATGTTGGAAGAGGTCAACGAGGGTCGAGAATGCGTTGACAACGAACCATGTCCAGGACGGCCATCAACACCAACTGATGATGAACACGTTAATAAAATTAAGAAACTGGTGCCTAATAATCGATGATTAACAGTCAAAGATCTAACCAGCATTGTTTGAATATCGAAAAGACCAATGAGAAGTATTTTGAAAGATCATTTGAGCCTAAGAAAAGTACGTATTATTACTGAAAATCAGTCTTGGGTTTTGGATATATGCTTAAGACCCGGAAACGGACGATCAGTCGGTCGAATTTCGTGGGAATGGTGAGCCGAAGCTGAAAAAACAACGTAAAAGCCGGTAAAATAATTTTTTATGAATTATTCACCTGATCTAACTTCGTGTGACTTTTGGAAATTCGGCAAACTTAAACGACCGCTCCAGGAAAACCGTTTTGAGTCAGTTGACGACATTAAACGAGAATCACTACGCGCATTGAAGGCTATTCCAGAAATTGACAACTGTTGCGAAATCATAGTAGTATACTGCATCTTTAATAAAGTCGGAGAAGAGAGAAATTCGCTTGCTTTTTCTTTACTCCCAGAACAAAAAAGTCAGAGTTGGGCCTTCTTTGAGAGGATTTAGACTGGCATAACTGTATAAGTACACATATTTAATATGGAGTCTTAATTTGTGATAAGTCCAGGCTGTCAAATAAAACGAATATATAAATTTCAGCGGTCTTTAACTGTTAATTTTTAAGGCCAAATAATATAGTATTGTCCTAAAAGGTACTCTCATCTGAGTTGGTTTAGCTTCCAACTTTCTGTATTAGTAATTTGCAAGTTGTCTGACGCACCCTGTTCGCGGCAATCATTCTCCGCAATTCATATGCACATGTATGTAAAGAGGTTGTAGTGGGTATATGAAAACGAATACGTGGCCTCACCCACCCCACCCGAGAAAACATCTGCCACCATTGCCACCTTTGCAGCAGCCGCAGCAGCCGCTACTCTCGTCAGCGGCTACGCATACTACACTGTTTGCCTACAGCCACAGCATGCGAGATTCTCAACTCAACAACAATGGCAGTCACAACTTTAAAGAGTCGAGCATAAAGTTGCGCTCATTTGCCCAAACAGCAACAAAGTTGTGCTATTTCGTTGTGAGCCCGGGCAGCTTGGACCCGAGCATATTTGCAGGCATATGGCCATATTCTCCAAATTATACTCTACACGTACGTACAGCATGCTTGGGCAAGCGAAAGCGAAAAGGCAAAATCCGAACGGGCGAGTGAGTGAAAATCTTAATGAAAGTGCGGCCAACGCTAGAGGTGAAGGCAAATGGAGGGTGGAAGTACTTGCAAAAAAAAAGTGCTGGTAAAACAGTTGTACGTTGTTATATTCGCGGTAAATATGAAGTTACGTTGAAGGGAGTGGTGTCTGGTGCGGCAGCTAATACAATGTCAGTTTGTAATAGACAAAGTAACGACGGTAGCGGACAGACTGAGCCATTGGCAGGAGCTGGTTGGGTGGTAAAAAGACCAGCAGCCTCTCAAATAAATAGACGCTCGCTGCAAACTGAGCGGCAAGTTTGAAACACGCTTTTTGTGCAGCACTTTTGTTAGTGTAACTCGACAATGCCACCAACACTGTCAGCGTACGCTGCAAAGCGGCTGCCGTTGGCACTAAAGGAGGTAGGTGGATTTGCAGGCAAATTTTCCATACATGATTTTGATGCTCTCACTGCACCGTTATAGTAAAATCTTCATAAAATATTATTTTGCTTTGATGTATGTGCGCTTCCTTCCCCCTGTTATCCGCCGAGTTGTTGGAATCAGGTTGTTTGTGTACCGCTAACGGTGAGAACTGTACACTCGCATTTCATTTGTATATACCTTAATATATAGTATACATACATACATGTTTAATAGTTATTTTGCATGTATGTGTGCGTGTGAATTCTTTGTGTCTGTGTATTGGTGCTGTCCCGATTAACGTATACGAAAGCAGATTCGTCTCCGCTCAGTATTGAGAGCAAAGCGTTCCCAGCGATAGAAGTCCCCAGTCAAAGCGGCTGATCGGCATTGCCAGCAGAAAATTTCAATACTTTATATCGTATACAATAATAATAATTTTAGTTTTCAAGTACTTCAAAATCAGTGATTTTCATTTTAAGACGTGGAATTTTCGAGTGCGACTGTTCTACAGCGAGGCTTAGTACCTGTAATAGCATATAGTGCAATACGTTCACGAGGTAGTAGATTCGTCCGGGGAATCACGCAGAGCCAAAATTGTGGACTACTGAAAATATCGACTTTTCTGCGTTATTTTCCACAAATTGATATTTTCATTCGACTATTAACTCTATCCTCACACTGACGGAGACCTTTGAGTAAATCGTTAAACTCTGTTTTATACTTTTATTATCCATTTACGAAGTACTAAAACCTTTTCGCTGCAACTTGTTGAGGTTTCGGTCAACTTTTCGACTTATGAACGTGCAAATTGGACTCTTCAATTAAAACTAGTATTGACGGTCAGCTTTTTTGTTATATTTGCGGAGAGTCGCCCTACTCACCCCCTTTTGGAACGCACACAAATACACGGAGACCAGCCGTTGTGTGAGTGCTAAAAGGCAGAGCGCTGACTACCAGGTACAGTGGCCGGGTTGCGAAAACCGGCTAGCGCCGAGCAGCCACTCATACATGGAAGCGTGGAGAGTGGCTGAGAGATGCTGTGTAAGCATGTGTGGAGCTCAAGTATTACGTATATATATAGCACATAGCATATACTTAGTTTGGTATATTTTGGTGAGCTCGTACGTGTCGCAGCCACCCCTTGGTGGGTTGCTTTGGTTACGGAGCTCGACTGCGCGCGATTGCCATGTCCTGCCACGTCACGGCGCTACAGGATGCTGTGTGCGTGACTACCACCTATACATGCATATGTATGCATTAGTATTGGTGTGTGGTATATAGGCAATAAAACGGTAGTTTGCAGCTTTTTGGGCACTTCGCACGTGTGTGTGTGTGTACAATCGTATGGCATAGAGACTATGATTGTGTGCGTGCGTGAGAGTGTGTGTGTGTGGTGCCGCCATTTGGAAAATACCGAAATCGGGGTTCGTTGTGACGAACGTTATTCGTAGTAGACGTTTAGGCGTCAACTAGTGCGCTTGGTGCGCTTTAACATAACGGCTGTACGCCGCTGAAGGACGCTGAGCAGGAAAAACACCGGCCAAGAACAGCAGGATCCAGTTAGTTAGTTGGACTGGTAATTGCACTGGCACAAGCATTGTAGCCAAAGAGCCAACATAAAAGGAAAGTCCAAAAGCTGCTGCATTGAGCAGGAGTAGGTGACAACTGTCGGTCGGTGCGTCGTCGGTGCAATGTGTACGGTAGAGGGTGATTGAGGGAAAGCGGAGGTTATATTTCTGGTGCGTTGGTCCGTGAAAGAGGTTGCATAAAAGAGTGAGTATACTATTCAACGGTTAGATAGTTGACTGGAAGGGACCACAACTCTATAATGTAGTACAACGAACAAAGTTGATGTGAGGGACAGCTAGACTGTATGTATAGACGACCAGACAGTTAGGGACCGTTCCGTCGTAACGGCAAAACATCAAATGTCGCGCAGTGAACTTTCTGCTCATTGAAGTTTGCACGAGTAGCCGACGACGAGGCCATGGCAGTCGCCGAAGAAGTTCAGCTTGTTGGAGCTGATATTTTATTTTTGGGAGTCGCTGCCCACGCGATCGATGAATTTTCACACATTCTACGCGCGTTCGTTGTCACAAAATGTTCACCACTTTTATTGCCGTTATCGCGCTAAACGCATAAACTGTTTCGCACGCTGGTTAATGGCCTCCAAGCCGACCCGATCCAAGTGCATTGTGTTCGGTGTCAAAAGTGCCATTAATCGTCAAAAAGTAATGGAGAGTTTTAGCGCATCGGTTGCAAAGGGAAAGGACAGCGGGTAACCATTGACAATGGATGGCCATGGACTTGAATTTCACTTTGGCAGACTTCGACGCGTACGACGGGTGCGACGTGACAAGTCGGTTGGGTAATGTGGGAAAGTGTATTTAAATGGCAAGTTGAGGTTGTCTATGTAGGGTTTCGAGTAGGAATGGTTGGGTTGTAGCAGCTGCAAGTAAAGATTTTAAAAATTTTTTATTCGTCGCCTAGCAAAGCGTCCAAATTAAGAACTTTCATTGTACATTGCAAATCTCGAAGTGTTGTGAACTTTAGTGCGTGGCTTGAAACACGAAACGTAAAGGATTCGCTGCTGCGTTCGAAAATATGGGTATGTACTTGGTGTTGTAATTGAATTCGTTTTAAATTGAGCAACGTTTAATTACTATTTAAGCAGACAAGTTGAATAAATATTACTGTGCTAAAATAAGTTGTTGTCAAAATAAGTAAAATGTATTAACAATGAAAAAAAAAACAACAAAAAACAGCTATAATTATGTTTAAGTGTGATTTAAGATATTTGATAACTTTTTTAAAACTGACATGAAAATTGTTGCTGATTACATAAAACAAAGTCAATGTTCAATAGCAGACCTCAAACTGTAATGGTGAGTTTACATAAATTCTCTGCTTCTTATAAAATTACAGTTTTAATAGAAATTAATGCGCTCATGCTCGGAAATATTTATGATTTAAAATCTTAGTTCTTCCTGGTATAATTTGGGTATCATTTTAAAAGGTTAATGCTTTCGAAACTTTTATGTTTTTTTATTGGCTTTTCAGTTTTCGGTTTAAAATCCTGCCAAACATACGGTGATATGCTTAATAAAGCAAATAATTCGAAAATAATTTAGCTTGTTTAGATTTGGTATATGCAAGTCGTGGCGCATTTTGCCAAGAAATTTTGATGAAATGTTTTCAATGAATTTTGAACACGAGTTGAATCGAAATTAAATTTGGAATTATGCTTTACTAATTAAAAGTGAAAAAGTCAATACTTTGTAAAATATTTTCATACAAATTTTCGAATATTATTATATTTTATTCTCTCTTAAGCTACGTCAGGCCATCATTTTGTGGTTTAATATGTACCCGATTAAATCTGGGATTAAAATGTTTGTCGAATCATCAATAAAAATAAATGGCTTTCTTAGTAATAACTTTCGATAATAACAATTAGAGAAATCTCGAATGTTCAGAATTTTTAAAAATAATTTTTTGTTTAGTATTTGTTGACGACACTTGTACAAATAAATTTCATAAATAGTAGGCAGCTACTAACACTTCTAAGGGCTATCAGTGATACTGAAATTTTGCTCAAAGTCAAAAATTATTCGAAATTAGTCTATTTGAGGCATAATTTCATACAAATTTAAACAGTTCTATCACTTTTCAGTATACAAATTAAGCACCAATGAATGAATCGGGATAAGACTCGGTATAATATGCTTGGTATAATACTGGGTATAAATTCGTTATTGTTTCATATAAAGATTAATAACAACAGGGTTAGATCACTTCATTAAAAAAAAATAACATATGTAAAAAACGGTGAATATTTCAGCTCAAATGAAGAGTTTAACTCTCAAGCGGTTGTGCTAATATTTCACATAATTTTAAAATAATTGAAACCATTAAAAATTGACGACGAACTATGAAAATTTTTCAATAATATATCTCACTATAAATATGATTTCCGACCAGATATATTCACAAAATGTCGCATGGATTATTATCTGTAATATCTGTATAGTTTTTTTAGTTCAGAACACTATGGCATATAGCTGTCATATAAGCTGAACGATTAAAATCATGTTCTTGTGTGGCAGCTGCTTTATATGTGAAAGCGTATTTTCCTGTTAAAGACATAATTTAGTATTGTCTGAGAATATTTAAAGGGTATGGGCACTGTAGTGGGTAAAAATTCATTTGCTGATTCATTAATTTTTTTTGAATATAATTATTTCATTAATTATTTTGTATATAATAATTTTTTCACAGAATTAATGAAATACGTATCAAGTTTGAACTTCATGCTGATAGATAATTATCTTTTTCGGTTAAGTTTGTTGATTATAATAAACAAATCGTGCGATGTCTATTCAAATATTTTTTAAGCGCGTCGCGGCGAGACATTTACAATTCTAAATTGTTGTCTTGGTATAAAATGAAAAACAAAATTCGTTAATCAACTTGAGACTGCGCTTAGAAGTGGTAAATTTTAATATATTGACGCCTCCAAAATTCTGGTTTTTGAAAAACTTAATTTTTAATCAACAAATCCACAATTCTTTTAATTTAATCGAAATTTTCCTACGTACTTGGTTGCATAATTAAACTCCAAAGATAACCTCAAAGTCTGAAGTCGATCGAATGAAATTTATCAAATTTATTTGTCTCGCCAATTGGAAGAAAATTCTTTCGAGAAAAACGCGTTTGAAGTTTCACATATAACTGTAGCTGAGCCAGAGGTGGGGTTACTATTATATACGCTTAAAGTCCTTTGGAAAAATATTCGTTGCTACAAATCAACTTGAAACTTATTTTATGACTATAAAGCATAGTTTAAGCGCAAAATACTGAGCTTTCAAAAAGTTTACAGTGGTCATACCCATTCAAGAACTTTTTCTATTAGTCAAAAGCGAGTTTCAGTTACTTGTCAAAAATCGGAAATAATTATATAAATAGACAACCGTGTATTTGTGACAATTTCATTTGTTCTTAAAATTTCATTGTTTTTTTTTTTTTTGATATTTCCATTATTTATAATCTTTTAAGAATTTTTAAATAGTCGAATAAGTTCGTTTAAGTCATACTTTTATTGCATTTCAAAATAATATTAAATTATATATATTAAACTTTGCATTTGTATTTGTCATTCATCAGATTTTCACAAAAAATAAGGCTTTACTTCCATAGGTCGTAGCAAATTTTCAGTTTTATTAGTTTCCAAAGGAATTTTCGTGCCCCAAAATATAATACGTAGAACCACAAATTTTTCATACTAAAATTTTTAAACTTTATTTTATTGAAATGTCTATAAAATATTCATAAATTAAAATATTTGCATTTTTATGCTCAAACTGCTGCTTACATTATAACCACATTATGTGTATATGTCTGCAACTGACAAGTGTAATTGGCTATTAGTGCCATATAAATGAAATCAAAATATATCTGTAGAATTAACGCAGTCGTAATTGTGAATTTCGGTAGGCGGTAGTCAGCGTCGCCATCTGCGACGAGTGCGCGTTACTACTCGTTATTGTGCGGTGTTGTTGATGTTTTTGTTGTTATTGCTTTCATTATGGCCATTCGTCGTGAACAAAGTCGTGTCGTCGGCTTTCATGCGTCGTGCGCGATGTCAAGGACCGCACCCAAAAAATACACACACACGCACACATACACATACAAGTGATTGCACTAAACCGGCCGGAATACAAAGCAACAAAAATCACGCACTACTACTACGACTACACTTACGAAAGTGAAGAAAAAATGGCAGTCACATACACACAACCACACATACAGTTGCTCCAAGTCAATGAAATTGCGCGTTTTGTGTGTGTGTTTGAGTGCGTTGGGGTCGAGAGAGCGCTCCATCCTAAAAGTATGCTTACAAATGCACAATTGCTTTATGGCTATGCGGGTGTTTCATATGAACGATTGTCGGTGTGTGTGTGTGATGAAGTTGGCAACTGGTATGTCTATTCATATTTATCAATGTATGTGTTTGCTGTGTTGTGCTGTGTTTGTATGAGTGCTTTTATGGCCGCTTTGCTGCCGCGAGTCAGGCAAATATTCGACATTTCATTTTGGATTCTGCTGAGGAGCTCAAAGCTTTCGCTCCCGTAACTGTGCTTACACAGCATAAACATACGAGTTTACATTAGTATATGTGAGCTCACTCGTATTCACACTACTACTCGTAATATGTCTGCGTGTGTGTGTGCGCTCACGTTTACTTTTGTTTGAGTGCACTTTTAGTTTTATTGCGTCGTTTATTTTTTATGGTACATCTTCAATGTTGCTGGCTTCTGCTGTCAGATATTAACTTTTGTCATTTTCAGACGGTGATAGATAATTACATATGTATATATTTAATTGTTTTGTAACGGTTTTCAATATTTAATACTTCAACGATATATTTTTAAACCGGGCTGCAGTAGTTCCACGGATTCGTTAGTATCAGCTCTGTTCTGTTCTGTTCTGTTTATTGCAGAGTAAGATTTGAAAAAGGCACTTGATCATCGCTTTTCAAGCTGAGTTGATGTTTTCCAGTTCTTTCATGATATTTCATTTCTTACTGGTACTGTCTTACTGTTTTTTAACTTTTATTACGCGAACTTCGCCTTTAAGCTCTCTGGTTCTCTCTGACCTGACACTTGTGTTGCTTTGTTGTTTTTGTTCTTACTCTTTTATTGTTGTTTAAGCCTAGACAATACTTCGAGCGGTATATATATACAATTTAAGGTATTTATTTAAGGTAGAAGCTGTGCAAAAAGTTAGAGCGTGAACTTGTAGACATAATATGTATACATAATTCAAGTAGCTCTAAAATTATATATGAAAATATTTTAATCTTTCTTCGAAAGTTTGTAACGAAGTAACTTAGTGTGTCGAAAAGGGTAATTATTGCTATACTCAGCTAAAATCTAAGTAACTTTTTAATTCTGTCTTAAAAGAAGTACTCTGCCTTTCCTTTTTGGTACAATTTTTTGAAACTTTGTGTTAATTAATAATAATATTTAAATTAGTTTATAAACCTACAAGTAATAAATATAAAAATTTCACTCATTCATGTGCAGACGCATGCTTTAGGGTAATAGAAATTACTATACAATGCACTCTAAATGGTTTGTCTCAAATATACTCTTACTAAAACTGCCAAATGGCTCAGAAAAGGCTCAAATCAGCTTAATGTTTTGATTTTTATTATAACACTTATTTCTTTAAGGGAGAAGTAGTGTTAATCCGCATACAAGATAGTCCAATTTAATATTCTTTTTAGTAATCAGAAATTTGAAAAATATAAAAACTACCGAAATGGCAGAAAATAATTTAGGGCGTCTCGGGAACTCCCTGCTGGATCATCTCAAATTAAAAAATCGACATTTTATTGTTAGATATTCGTTTTGCCCAACCAACAGGAAGGGTTATTCGAAACTTCAAAGTTTCACGTTTTTGGAAGACGTTGAAAGAATTATTTGTTATTGTAAAATGGAAAATATTAACGAATTGGAATAAACTCTCCAGCGTTATCTCTAAATGGCATACATAAAAAGATTAAAAATTTCATAGCGATTGGTGCAGTAGTTTTCAAGTTTTAAGAGATCGGCTTTGAAATCGTGAGTTATTGGAAAAACGCTTTAACGCTTTGAACACTGATTTAAAACGCCCTTAACTCACATATTATATGTATAAGAATCATTTCAGCTTCACTTAACGCGTTATTTTGTCGAAAATATCTTTGATATATTATTTTATGCAATTATTTTAAGGCAAACAAAATTAGAATTTAAATACCCTACTAGCTTTTAAGGGGTTACGTACGTCCAGCAGCACCAAAAATACGCTAAAAAAAAACTGTTTTCAGAAGGGATAACAATAGAAATAAATATAAAGAAATTTTATTTAATGTTTATTGGTACTTAAAGTTTATAAAAAAATGTATTTTAATTTTTCTTTACAAAAATTAGTACATAAAATATCACGTGACCCAAAGTAAAATGAAAAAAAATTTGCTCCACGGTTAGCATCATTTATCCTTGAAATGTTGATGGATTTGTAAAATTAAAAAAAAAGTTTTGTAAAATGAAGTTGTAGTTATAGTCTGTCAAGCCGATTTTTTTAATTTCGAAAAATTTTGCAATTTACGGAATTTGGAAAAAAGTATGCGTTTTACGTCATAAATGTCACACTTTAATTATGTTTACAAAATTTTTTAATAAAAATATCGAAAATCCGGCTCGAGAGACTATAGAGAAAACATTTTCGAATATTTAAAAAAAATCGCATCAAAAAATGTTAAAAACTGTATGAGTTATCATGCAGACCGTGCCGGGAAAAGTAGTTTCGAGAAAAACGCGTTTTTTTCACCTGTGTGCATTAAACTCTCGTCGGGCGGTCTGATTTTCTACCATAACTTTGTATCTATGGGGAAGTTTTACAATCGACTTTCACAGAAATACGCCTAAAACTATAAAGAATAATAACCAATATAAAAATCGGGTTTTTGAAAATTCTGGACGTATGTAACCCCTTAAGAACGTGTTTCATAAATTTTCAAATATCTTTTGATTCTTCAATTCAAATTCATGTAGTTAAAATTTACCAAGTTTCGACCCAAATTGTATTTATTATACTTTATAAACATATTATTAAATATTTCCAATTTTATCAAAAATTTTTACCGAATTTGGAAACTTTGGAGGTGTGTTCAAAAATTACGGGAATTGAAAAATTAAATTTTCGCGGGCTTAGAAAGTCCAATTGTCAAATTTATTTATCCTTTCTAATACTTATATATGTATATGCCCCTGAAGTATGCGAAATGCGACTACATTACCTGTGTAGTCCCTAAGTTTAGATGTGTTTTTATGAACTTGGCGATTTTCGTTATCTGAGAAGCTCACACTTCGTTAGTTCTTAGTGAATTCTTGCCCAAAAACATTACGTTAATGATATAAAAATTCATTTAAAAGTAAAAATTTTTTAGGTTGAAAATCCATTAGAATTTTCGAAGTTCAATTAATTTTTTGTTTTTAAAAAATATTCCTTAAAATTACTAGATTTGCTAACCGTAAGCCAATATAATGATTTAAATCAATATCACTGAAAGATGCGGTAAATGCTTTTAAAGCAATTTTTTTGGAAAGTAAATGCAGCAAATCTACTATAGTCAATATACATATATTAAATATTGATTTTGTGCTTTATCAACAAACAAGATATTTTATAGATCGTTGTCAGGATCTGGAATGAAATTGAATCTAGAACAGATCTTCAAATCAAGCGCCTAATTAATAATAATCAGTGTTTTATTTGATCAATAATGACCTTAAAATATATCGTAGTGTCTGTTTAGAAGTTTAATTTGACATAGGAAATAGTAATTTAAATGAATATAGGATAAAAAAAATGGAAATAAAACATAACATTGAAAATTAATTGTGAGAAGCAATAAGTGAAAGTGCGGCAACTTACATAATAAGTCCAAAGTAATAAGTGTAATAGAAATTAGTGAAACCACTCTCAATGCTTATTCCAAAATTAATAACAATACAGTGTACCAGTGAGGTGATATGTGAAACGGAGTAGCTAATTAGTGTTGGTTTTATTTTTTTATATTTTTTATATTTGGTGTTAGGAGTTATGTACATGGGTTTCCTCGGATAAAAAACAGCCTTTTCCAACAATTTTTTCCTCATATAAAAAATTAAATATTTTATTAGAGGTTTTTATTGTTACAAACATACACTATTAACACCGAAATTCATACATTTTGGAAAATAATACTTTAAACTCGGCCATTGCGATGCCATTACCGGTGACTCTTCGGAAAAAAGATGCGCCCGCGTTGGCAGGATAACGCTTTACAGGATCATCTAAAGTGAAGAAATATATGTTTTAGTTAAAACCTTAATTTTGAACTTGGACGAAGGAAACGAATGGTGAAAATTGGATTTTTGGCAGACATTTCACAAAAAAACAAATGAAAATTTTAGTGAAAATTTCGCAAAATATTTTGACAAATAGTTGCAATCGAAAAAAAATCCTTCGTCCAAGTCTTTAAGGATTGTATTTCAAAGACCTTTCTAAAATTTCATGAAGATCTCTTAGAGTAGTCTTGTCTAACGACTTCAAAAACACAGTTTCGAGAAAAACGCGTTTAAAGACGACGTATTTAGCCTAGCCAGCCTCGAGCGCAGAAGTTCTCAAGGCTGTATCTCCGAAACCACTATTCGAATCAACTTGAATATTTATTACAACTTTACAAAATGTTGTAGAATTTAATAAGACAATAAAAAATCGATTTTTTGAAATTTGTAAAACCATGTAACTCCTTAAGAGGCACACACCTCAAAGTAAATGATTCTTAAATTTTTATGGCCGACTTTAACTTCCCTTTGACATGTAAAGGCTGTAACATTTTTGCTTATGTTAAGGGGGTATTCTAGTCTAGAAATCAAATCAGTTTTTTGAATTTTATTAAAAACAAAAACCAAAAAATATTTTTACTATCCATTTTTTTATGGTGTTTTTATTAATATCTTAAGAATACAGAAAAAAATTTTACAAAAATATATTAAAAATTAAAATAATTAGAGGGGGAGGAGAGACAGGTGTAAAAAAATGGCGCATCCTGGTGACATTGATCCTGACTCTCCTGGTGGTCTGAGAAAAAAAAAAAAATCGAAGAAATTCTTAATCAGTGAGGATGCTGTTATAGTCCCTACCTCAGGGAACACGAAAATAATTTTTTTTTTGAAAAATGGCGACTGCCTGAAAATAAAAATCATTTTTTACGCTTTTTTTTGAAATTCCTGATTTTTTTTAAATATTAAAAACAAAAATTTTGACACGATGCTGGTAGGAACGATAAAGGATTATATAAAAAAGGTTCACACAAAATTTCAAGTAAATCGGTTGTACAGAACTTGAGATAATGCCGGTACCGTGTGGAAAAAAGTAGTTTCGAGAAAAACGCATTTAACAAAATGAGTCAAATTTCAGGCAGTCTAAGATACGGCCGAACCGGGCTAGGTACTGCGTCACTAAAGTAACTGTAGGTCTTAAAATAATTTAAGTTTTTAAAAATCCTTTGGAGGATATGTTCTTAAGGGTCTAAACTTTAAATATATGAAAAAAAATCGAAATTTTCAAAATTCTAGAGTAGAATGCCCCCCTAAATGATGTCTTTACTAAGTAATTAAATGTAATGTATATGTATTTGTATGTATATAACATTTACTGTATTTATATTCTGTTTCATATAATATTCTGTTCCTGAATATTATAACAGCTTTTTTTAATTTACTTATTATAAATATATGTAGGTAAAGTGTACAGATGCATATGTATCTTCAAACTGGATGCCAAACTTAAATGTTTTCTTGCGATTTTTTAATTCTGTAGTGTTTAACGCTTCATTTTATTTACTATTTCCGATGTTATATATCATTAAGATTGCGGTCAAGCACAAGATTACTAGAAAACTATTGAAAAAATTCTGCATTATCTGCTATTATTTTATGTATACATATTCAAAATAAAGTAGGGATATAATAGAATCAGATATAATGGAAAATAAATTACTTGAGTTTACTGTGAAAATATTGTTTATACGATCTCTTTTATACACAGATCTGGCAGATCCCATATAATATATATCAGAATGAATGTACTAGTCTCTCAGTTATTTAGTTATAAATCTGAACCATACACGTCCTTTCCTCCCCAGGAAGTGACGCATTGTCGGAATCGCCGATATTGGACCACTATAGTGCATGAAGATGTTATAAAAAATCATGTCCCTGTATAGAAAACTTAAAATTTGGCACGAATTACTGCTTAAAAAACGGTATAATCTCCAAAAAAAAAACTTAGAACGAACCACTATAGCACATAGCTGCCATACAAACTGAGTAAACCATTCCAGACCTCAACTAAACTTAAACTCCGCTTCTTGTATTATGTATAAAGTTTAAGCAAATTATCTTATGAACAAACCAATTTAGTTTTAACTAACCAACCTCATAATAAGAAGGCTGTTTGCTAGTACATAGTATATGCATATACATTTTGTCATTACATAATCTAGTATAAAAGAATATAAACATTTACAAGTTGTACTTAATGAATGTAATGAACTTAAAGTGCTGCCGCAGAAGGGCCTTAAGCAACAAATAGCGCATTGCAGCAGAGAATTTAAATTTACTCAAGTTTTGTTTGTTTCAGCCGATAAAGCGGCACACATTTACACACTTACATGCACAAGTACCTAGTGAGGCACACACATGCTTCTTACAGTAAATACACATTCTTCCTGAAATGCTCTTAGAGACTCGTGTGTGGCTGCCGTTAGCAACAGCATCATTGACATTAAATTCATGTTTAAGGGCTCATTCTATATTCCGAGTCATCACATGGCATAGAGGCTTATGCGATGCAGCAGGGTCAGGGGGGAGTTGACACAAGGATGGCCAAGAACACAGCACCGACGCTGCCAACTACTCGTCTAAGCGTCAGCCATTCAAGAAGTCAATAAAAAACTAGGCAATTTCACGACAGACAAGCTAGAGGTTGGCACATCTGATGGTGTAAGCGCTACAATATATGTGTTGGTGTGTGCGTACGTATCTAGTTTTGCATTTTCATTTGCATTACGGTAAAGTAAGGTCTGGCTAAATATGTATTCAAGACTTTCCCCCATTTTTTGTAATTTTTTTTGCATAAATGACACCACTTACACCTATACATATACATGTTGTGTGTATGTGTTTCTGAAATGGATGCAGTCTTGGCCTATGCAATCTTATGTCGCAACGGATGGCACTCAAATGCCTAACTGGCCTATGAATAGAGGTAAGATCTATTTTTACTATGCCTCTCACAGATACTCGTATTTACTTGTGGGCACACATAGACATACACAAAGTTATGTAATCTAATAATTTGCTCAACCCAGCTGTTTATTTATGTAAAAAGAATATATGTACGTATGAAAATTTATGTGTGTGAGTAAATAATATATATGAAATATACATGGGAGAGTGTGCTCTACTGGCTCATTGAATTTATTTTTACCTGTGGCTTACTTACACCCGCTGGGTGTAATGCGGGTTCATAACGATCCGGCGGAATGTTGCTTGTTGAAGCGCATGTAAATGCAGCGAAAAATCAATAACGAAATTTCCATATAATTTCCACGTCGTGGCAACTCTGTATCAATACATATTCAAGCCGTCACGAGACGCTGTAGTCTACTTGCGAGTATTTAGTTGTGAATGAGGGTGAAATTTAATTTTCTCAGCAATTTCCGTCTGTAGCAATTTAATTTTAAAATCTCTTGACATTTCCATCGCACCTTGAAACCTTGTATTCCTCCGGCTTTGATTTTTTTGGGATGTCAAGATATATACAATTTTTAATTATTTATAGAGAACTGCTAGCACATAATTAAGTCATGTACATGTGACCTACATTTTGCTAATTATATAATACCATTATTAAACTCTCTAATGTAGCAAATTAGAGAGGTTATTTATATTTATTACTGGTGATTCTCTTCATTGAATTTTCAGATCGTCGTTAAATTATGAATTTAAATAGGAGTATAGCCAAAATTTTTATGCGGCCCTAGAAAGGTTTAATTCATATAACTTCGCAAAATGGTGCCAATAAGATATGCCATCTCAAGTCTAAAAATTATCAACTTGCCGGCGTAACTTTTCACGCTTCCAGAGACTAAATATGTGGACCTCAGTGCTATGGATATCAACAACATTGGTTAATGTTTGATATAAATTATTTTGAAATTCGGAGTATATCATTTTTTGATAATACTTCTCATGTCAAGAATTCATAAAATCGGCTAAATACATTGCCTAGCCCCAAAATACCCAATACAAATATTTTTAAACTTCCGTTGAAGTTGTGTCATACTTTCGATCAATCTGTGATAGTTTATTAATAAACTCATAAAGCATATATTTTTGATAAGAATGCGTCGAAAACCAAAAATTGGACAAAAACGAGTCGAAACATCTCCTAATGCACATATACCTTATAAAAGGGTCAAAGGTTGGCTTCAAACCGTATATATCCTTCAATATGGAAGATTTTGTGAACGTAGAATATTTGATTTGCCATAGTTTAATGTCGGCAAGGTATGAAATCAGTTGAAGAATTACGCCAGCTCCTCGACATACGAAATATTATGATTTTCGTTCGTCTAGCAGACTTCATGTCCAATAGTTGGGTCAGTGTGAAGATGTTCTTGAGTATGCATGAGTAGTGTTATACATTAGTAATCAGTTCAGATCTTATCCCAGTCCGAATATATCCGATTTCGGACTTCCGCCTGACTTTAAATTTATGCCTATCAATATCTGTTATATCTTAATGCTTATACACTTAAAGATTTTCTTAAAATAATGTGGTTTAGCGTTGAATATTAATGAAACTTGTCCAGACCTTGGTTTAAATCTTGTATCCTCAATAACTAATTTCCGATTTTCTGCTTAATGTTTTCCTCATAAGTTAAATCTTGTTTTAAGATATCCAATACTAACATTCTTGAGAGACTTTTCCCTAGATAAAGTTCTTTTACAATATCTCCAAAACAAAGTTGCTTTAAACAAGACGAACTTTTAATTCGAGAAAACCAAAAAAATAACATTCAAAAAACAAAATATTCCATAAAAGAATTTGATATCAATCATTCACTTTGACTGACAGCTTTGTCCTACAGTTATTCCATCTAAACAAATTCAAATCGGATATTATATAAGAAAAAGACGTGGGAATTGGTTCAGATTGATCTATCTAAAATCAAGCACTAGCTCGAGTATATACCGGCAGACGACCACCTCAACTCGTCATACTGATAATTTAAGGTAGTAGTCTGGTAACTTGGGTTCAAAAAATCGAACATTTTTTTTGCTTAATTTGAAAGTAGAATGTCTTGAGGATATACTGTGAAAAATTCAGAGAGAAATTCGAAATATTTCGGGAGTTATAACGAGCGTCCTAGAACGCCTCGGAGTCCTCTCTCTCGGAGTTGGTGAGCTTTAAACGCGTTTTTCTCAAAACATTGTTTTTCTGGGCGGCCCGAGTCCTAATTTTTTTTCAACTGGACCGATTTCTTTCAAATTTTAACAGGCTATTCTATACATTTATAATTTTCGTTGAAACTAACTAGAATTTTTACACCCCTAACTTTTTAGTTTACAACCCTTTCTTTGCAAAAATAAAAGGACCTTTTTTTCAAAGTCCGCCATTTTGTTATTTACCCTTGAAATTTAACTTCAGTAGTTCCGACCAGAATGACATGTCTGTAGATATAAACAAGAATATTTGATTTCAGATAACATCAAGAGCCAAAATCACCCGGGCCGCCCACGTCCATTTTTTTTGAGGTTCCAACTTCGAGTGACAATGATAATAGTAATAAAGTATTAAATTTTTTCAAATGGATTTTTTTATATTTTCAATATATAAGTAACAACGCTCTAAAAATTCATTTTTACTTTCCTGTAAACCCCAGCCTCCAAAGAAGTCATGAAAATAGGCATAAGTTACCAGACTACTACCGTAAATATATAATCTCTTCAGGGCAGAAATATTGAAAACATTTTCGAAACTTTACGTACGAATTTAGAAGCTTGATTTCATAATGTCATTGCTGATCAAAATACTGGAATTGAGCACTTTGCTCCTATTTCAATAATTTTATTATTTTAAATGTAACTTGGAAAATAGAACAGCTGTTGAAATAGTATATGTACATGCACATACTTGTACAAACATATATATATATATATATATATATTCATAGACATGAAGTCAAGCTAATTTATGCCCAAATAAAAAATTGTCAAAGAACACTTTCAATTATAATAATGCAAAGGCGAATGTCGTGCGCTTGTGATCATAAATTTCCGTGTCTCCTATTGTTCCACCCTGCAGCTGCTCCATTGAATGAACTCACAGCTGACACTGATTGCATTTTCTGCTCAAAACAGTTTTCCTCACCTTGAGCAAATCTTGTAACAAAGGAGTAACCGTGTTGTAAAGATGCAGCAAGGAACAGCTGATCGTGGTTACTCGCGCGCACACACATACACTGAGGACGATGCTCTGCGATGACAACATTTAGCGCCAAAAAATGCTGCAAAGAAATTGTTTAATTGACCTGATATTGAATACTTGCTTGATCTCTCGTTGACTGCATGGTTATGCTTACAGGAGAGAACAGTCTGTGTGAGTGTCGATTTTATTCACATTTAGGAAGATTTTTTTATATTATATAATAGTGTTTGTCATCTTTCAAGCAAAAACAAAAAACATTCGTACTAACTTAACGTAACTGCATTTTCTTTATTTAACAGCAGTTTTCAGGACATTATTGATTTTTCAATTTTTGAGCGCTACGTACACGTTGTAATAGTTATCAAGATCAAAAATCACAAAAACAATTACAACTATAACAAATTGTAATTACGGCAGCTGCGGCAATTCCTGTTCATGCTCCTAGCAGGATAATGGTTAAAACCGGATTCGCAAACAAAAACATCGGAGACAGCCAGCCGCCACCGGCACGAGAGAACAAAAACAATAAAAACATTCGCGTAGAATGTCCAAGGCAGCTGAAGAGCGTGTGCAAACACACATACACCAAAACAAAAGTTGCGGCGAAGAGTAGTTGAGCGAGAGCGCAATACCTATTGCAGTGTGAGGATCTCCCGGTGAAATAACTAACAACCCCTAATGCACGCCACCTTAGTCAAAGGCATTGACACCGAACAGTGCTGACAAGGTTCGTGTTTACAAACGTGAAGTACTTAAGTACCGGTAACAGTGGTAGCAATAGTCAGTGATCTTGTAGGGGTTTTGTGCGACTGCGCGACGGTGAAATGCCGCAGTCACAACGCGGAAATCGTACGGATAGCAACGGCAGTGAATGTGCTATGAAATTCAAAAATTTAGCTTCGAAATACTAAATAATTCGGCGAAAAATTATAAAATTATAACCCAAAAGACTATGCTCTCTAAAGAATCTAAAGTTTCTGTACCAATAGCTAAAGGACTATAAGATTATATACCAGTTATTTACTTGATGAAAAGGTGAATGAATGCAGAGAGCTTTAAGCTCTATTGCTGTGCTTCGATTTGTCAACCATAAACAGTATCATTATAAACTCAATAGTTTGTGTGGAAAGTATTAAAAAAGTGTGTAATACGTTTTTCTCCTGGTATCCACTGTAGGCCTATATGTTATTTGGTCATAAGGCACGCGGTGAATGCCAAGAGCGAACGAAATTCAACAATAATTATACGTAATATATCCTGTTCCCACTGAAAATGGAAAGGTGAACTTAACTGGAGCTTTCTGAAAGCTTAGTTCATCGACCAAAAGCTCTGCGTACACAAGCTTACCAATGACGCACCACTTAAAAAGCAGATGAGGAGTTTTTGTGATATAGAATTATAAAGAATATCAACGAAATACTTCAATGTGTTAGTAATAATACAGAAAAGAATTTTTTGTTAAATTTGTGTTCAAGGCAAGATAAAGCAGAGTCGGGAAAAGCTTTGGCCATTAAATTTTCGCAATTAAATTATTTTAAAAATTTTGAACGTTCATAGTTCTGGTAATATGGTCATCGCTTTCAGTATATGTATGTATGTATAAAATAATATATACAATATAAAATATATGTACATACATACATACATATGTATAAGTATCATCATTGGAGAAAATCGGTGGACTAGGACAATGAGGGCCAAGAGTAATATGACGTTAATCTTCAATTATTGCATTTTGGCTCCCGTGTGATCATTTTACTATGATTTGACTTAATTAGTCAACTGAATTTACAGTCATAAAGAAAATAAGAAAATAATTTAACTTCGGCTGCACTGAAGTTACATTATAGCATTCACATTTGCATTACTTATAGCAACCAAATGTACGAGTTTGTTAAAAAATAGGGGGACTTTAATGATTATTAAACTATTTTTGTAAAAGATATTTATTAATTTGTCTACACTAATTATTTCGAATCATAGAAACTTCTTCTCAAACATGATTTTTGGAATAGCCTTAAGCTCTTTCAGCAATTTTGATCTGTCTTGCAAAACGAAAGAATTCTAATTGGGCTAACAATTCGCGAAAAAGTAGCAAAGCGTGAGCTTTTAACGAACGGAAATTGCAAAACTTTTAAAAGCACTTGGCGGTTGCTACAGAAAAATGAAGCAAAAAATACAGCTAAAAATTTTATTTTACTTCAGGGGCATGTACATACATACATACATTGCGACAATAAAGTACACAGAAATTCTAAATAGAACGCAAAATATTTAATTATTCATAAATTCATCATTTTGTCGATGGTCTTCAGCTCTTTCAGCGTAAATTTTTTTATCTCTTCGATCGACTGACGTGGGTCTCCACGGAGCGGCAATTTCAGTTTCGGAACAAGAAAAAATCACACGGAGCCAAATCTTGTGAGTAAGGGTGGTTGATCGAGGGCATTCATTGCATTTTTGGCTTTAAATTCGGTCACAATCGTACTCTTTTTGAAAAAAATCAGCTTTATCGGGACGAGTCGGGACGAGTCGAACTCGTTTCATACCCAAAATATGCACCAACATCATTCAAACGGGCTCGTAAGAGATGTCGAGCTTTCCTGCAATTTCTCTTACACTTGCCTGATGATTTTCAAGCACCATATCCTTCACTTTTTAATATTTTTATCAGTCGAAAATTCGTAGGCTTGTGTTTTTGAGTGACTTAATCACCGTAAGCTTTTTCCACCATTCGCACATGAAATTTTGTTAGAATTACAAAATTCTTTCTTCGATACTTGTATCTATTTTAAAAATCGCAACGCACTACTACCGTGTGCTGAATTAAGCAGCTGCTGTAAACAATTGGTTGCTGTTTTTTTCTCCCAATTTTTATCAAGATAATAAAAAAATTGACAATTGACCTATTAAAACATTTTAACTTTGAAAATTTTCGTTACTCTCATCACACCCCGATTTAGTTATACAATCTTGAATCATAACCGGCCAACGGTAAACGATTTGCTAGTCCTTATTATGATATAGTGGCCTGATCTAAATAATTTAATTAGATATTGCTGCGTTGTCATGGATAATAATTTATGTCGAACTGTTCCATATAAAAATTTGATTCTGATCTCTTAGCTTAAGTGGTTGTTATATGCGATAAAGGTCCAATCTGAAAAAAGTGTCTATAAGCTTTGATGGAGAAAAAATGTCTGCAAAATCTCAGAACGATAAATCAAAATTGAAGGACTAGTTCGCGTATATACAGTTTTGTGACACCGTTATGACTCAGTTGAATATACAAGTATAAAAGTTGAATCGAAGAAGGCTTTGATGGCCATGACGAGGGAGGATTTTTCCAAGTGATATGATTACTGGGATATTCGTTGGCATACGTGTATTACAGCGAGAGAGGATTACTTTGATATGCTTTTTGACGTGATTTTTCCGGCCTCGGCTCATCTTTACCTCTATATTCCGCCGATTGATCTCTGTTTCCGGGTCGTAAGCATAGATCCATTGACTCATCGCTAGTAATAATACCTTTTATGACATTCTGATAGTCGGAAAGCATTGTTTCTGACTCGTTTAATCTTAAAACCAATCGTGCTCTTACTTTTATTAGCTCCAAATGATATTTGACTTGTTGATCTGATCATCAGTCGATGTTAATGGTTGTTAATGGTCGACCCTCTTTGAATAATTTGTACGAATCAAAAACACTTGCTTGCGACCAACAATTACCACCGAAGGCCTTTTCCAACATTCTGAACGTTTCGGAATCAGGGAATTTAATTCCGCACGCAAAATTTAAAGGAACTTCTTTTTTGAAAAATTTCATTCATCGTAAAAATCGCCGAATGCACCTTATGCACTTCAGAAAGTCAAACTTATACTAAGCGATATTGATTATTTTGATGTGACATTGGCACAGATGTCACTGACAGTCATACCAACTTAAAAAAAAATATTTCGACGAAAGGGTTTTCACGTGAAATTTAAAATAAAAAGTATTCTTATTTTTTGCCCACAGTAGTATGCACATATCTTATATAATATATGAAATTAAGTTGGGTTTTTTGTCGTGCGCTATAGCAAACTAAACCGTTGCATGAAATGAAAAATGGCCTGAACCACTTTGAAGGGAATCCAATGAGAATGGTTTGTAAAAAAAATTGTAAAATGTTAACCGACTTACGGGCGTAAATTCAAAAAAAAGTCAACATATGCTAATAACAGAGAATGTTAATTTAGACAGAGAATGTTATTTAACATTTAGCTACACTGAAAGTCACAGAGAAAGGCGAGTTATTGCGTGAATAACAACAAAAACAACATTTTACTGATGGTGATTCCATATTTAAGGAGTAATTGTAATATTCTTCTGAATGAGTCTTTCGGCCAAATATTCCATAGTTTAGAATATTTAATAGATGCAGTATACCATGACATTGAGAATTTGCACGAAAGGGAATTTTATTGATTGTGTTCTAAGGCAATAGTGTCACCCAGGATTGATAGTGTCAACGAAATAACCGGTCTAATTATTCAAAAAGTTCCCCGAGTAATAAAAAATTACAAATCGGTAGTCACCGGGACTAATATCGAAGCCATAGTCCATTATTCCCTAGAGTTTTTAAATTCATTAAACTTTTCTGAAGTGCGAAAATATGTGGAATTTAAGTCGTCCAAGCTTGTGCAACGGGACGAAGCTGCTTATTAAGGAATAGAAGGATGATTTAATTGTAGCAGCTGTTATCACCGGCCCAGAAGCTGGTCAACTAGCTCATATACCGAGGATTCCGATAATCCCAAGTGATCTGTCAATCCTATTTAAACGACTTCAATATCCGGTGAAAACATCTTTCACTCTAACTACAAACGAATTTCGGATTTGACAAAAAAATAATAATAACACAAAAAAATATACTTTCAAAAAATAGTACAGCGGTGTTAAATCACATGATCTTGGAGGCCCCGCCACCACCATCATCAACAACTTCCTTCAATAAATTGATTGATTCGTAGCATGCAGCGCCGTCTTGTTGGTACTTCAGGTTGTACACATCAACATTCTTCAATTCATGCACGAAAGAGTGATTAAAAATGGTTCCAGAGCATTCAACATTGAATATAACAATATGACTCGCTTTATTTTTGAAGGAATGATTACCTCTCCTCATAGAGCACACCAGACAGAGGAAATTTGAGGATGTTATGGGATGTCAACAATGGCAATGTATTATCATCCAAAATGCGACAATTAATTTATTTACGAACCCTTTCAACCGAAAAAGGCCTTCATTTCTGGACAAAACTTTCTTGTAAAAATCGGAATCGGTGACCATCTCTTTGTTACACATCGTCACCATCAAATGTAATCCCTATTTTTCTATTATTGTTATATACATTATTAAAGAGTGTTATTGCTACTTAAATTCATTTATTTAGAAAATATTTTATATTGCAGTATTTCTAATGTGGTACTTCTACAGATATCTTTTTAAAAAGGTTCCATTTACTTCTGACAGCAAGTGCCTGTCTTAACTGATATTATGACATTTCAGCCGTCAAGTTTTGCAAACTCAGCAATTTCGGCGCAGCAACAATATGAACAGCGAAATTTTAAATGCAACTGTCATTCCCCAGTGGGGAGTACTCGAATGCACGGCATTTCGCTGTAAAATGGCGAAAAGCAAATGACAGAAGATGGGCCGAATGACAATAGCGGTTAGGTGAGGGAAAAACATTTTTAATGAAAGTGGAAAAATGTGACGAAAAAATTTAATAACGAAATATTTTAACAGCGCTCTGAGGGGTATTATTGCGAGCGTAGTTGGTTGCCAGGTGCATGCCGCATTGTGGCACGGTAACACGGGACACAATAAGCGGAGATTTAACGGAATGATGCTACGATTATGACGAGTAAAGTTAATGGTGGTGCAAAGAGGTGGTATTATATCCCAAATAAAAGAGAAGGTGTGCTTAGGGCTTAGAGTTGAGAAAAAGGTGCAATTTGGAAAACTTATTATGAACAGTTACATAACATATACATATGATGTATGAATGCAATTATGAGGATTTCAGCTCGTCGGAGCAAAATTAAGCGAAAGTTATGAGCAGCCGTAAATGGTAACGATCGTCTGTATGAAGAAAGCCCAAAAAAAGATATCTTTCAGCATTTTAAGTCTTTCGACATTCAAAACGACTACCAGGCACAAAGGATTTTCTTCATCAAATCGTAACGGGTGAGAAAAAAAAGAAAGTTCGGTCATGCTTTAACGTCGTCCCCTTGGCCGAATACTCACGCTGCGAAAGTTATTCTGTATATTTGGTGGGACCACGCTGGAGTTATTTATTATGAGCTACTGAAATCAAATAAAATCGTCAACGTGGAGCCATATTGGCTTCAATTGATGCGATTGAGATGAGCACTGCCCCTCTGATTGAGGTATTTCCAAAACATACGTTCTGAAATTGTCAACCGCCTCTTCTGGTACAGAAATAAAAATAAGTAATTCGCTGCTAAGTCAGAGCTACACGGTGGAAATCTCACCCAAATTTTTGTGCTCGAAAAAGCAGTAGTTTGGTTTGGTGTGCTAGAGTTGGCATTCTCGTGGTGAAGAGTGATCCCTCTTTGGCTTGTCTTGAAAGACAACTGGAAAACAAAGGATTGAAACCGTTAACGTATTTTTTAACACTTTTCTCGACTAATAAATAAGAGCTATTGTGTGTGATCCAGCGGGAATAAAATTGTTTACTTTATTTTTTATTTTTATTTAATATGGGTCCCACTATTGATTACAGTTGTCTTAAGCTTACGATAGGTCACATGACGATCTTGCAATATCAGTTTGAGCACAGCATCAATAGTTTCCGAAACCAAAACTGATGTTTTTGCGACGTTCACGTTATCCCTCTTGGAGTGATCTGCGACCTCGATTGCATTTACCATACCATCGATACACACTGGTATTTAATGAAGCCTCATGAACGAAAATTGAATTAAGTTCATCGGTGCACTGTCGTTGAGTTAATCTACGTCGAAAGTTGTAAAAAATAATCGCATGAAATTGTTTGCGATTAAATTCCATTTTTTGGACTGTAAACAACACAAATCGCTCTCGAATGTCAAAATGTACGAAATATGTATATATTTTCATTTGCCAGATTTCAATACTAAGTTTGCCAAATCATGAAATATGAAAGACAACCACGTATATGAAGGAATTTGAATATATTATTATGATTATTATATTAGTAAAGTTGGTGAGCTGTGTTTTTTAGTTTGATATACTACTGTGTCCAAAAAATAAGGTGATATTGTATTTATTTTGAAAATTCTTTATTTATTTTTCCAAATCAATTTCATCCCCTTCAAAGTAATCCCCTCCCGATGCAATTCACTTATACCAACGGATTTTCCAATCTTCAAAACGCTGGTTGTAGTCACTTTCTGGGATGGCCTTCAGTTCCGTCTTCGCTGCAGCTTGAATCTCTTCTGTCGTATAAAAACGGTGTCCCCGGAGCGGTCTTTTGAGCTTGGTGAACAGCCAGAAGTCGCACGGTGCCAGATCAGGTGAATACGGTGGTTGCGGAACGATATGGGTTGAGTTTTTGGCGAAATGATCACGAATTACGAGGGCAGTATGGGATGGTGCATTATCGTGATGTAAAAACCAAGAATTGTCTTTCCACAATTCCGGCCTTTTTAGGTGGATAGCGTTACGTAAACGACGTGTAATGTTCAAATAATGTTCCTTGTTGACTGTTCGATCGGTTGGAAGAAATTCATAAAGAACAACACCACGATAATCGAAGAAAACTGTCAACATGACCTTGATTTTTTAGCGACTTTGGCACGATTTTTTTGGTCTCGGCTCTCTTTTGGCACGATATTCGCTCGATTGATCGGTTGTTTCGGGGTTGCAAGCATAGATCCAAGTCTCATCGCCAGTTATAATGCGTTTCATGACATCCAGGAAGTCGGTAAGTATCGTTTCACACACTTCAACGCGACGCCTTTTTTCCAAAAAATTCAATGTTTTCGGTACCAGTCGAGTCGCGCTTGAGGCCCAAAACATCCTTCAAACTGGTATTGGTTGAGCCTTTCGATATGCCAACTTCATCAGCAAGGTCTCTAATTGTTAATCGACGGTTTTTCAACACCAAATCTTTGATTTGTTGAACGTGAGCTTCGTCGGTTGAGGTTGATGGTCGCCCTGGACGCCTTCGTCTTCGACACGTTCACGGCCGGCTTGGAACTCACTATACCACTTGTAAACATTTTTTTAGACATAGCCTCATTACCAAAGGTTTTCTGCACCATCCTCAACGTAACGCAGCAGAAAATTGATTCCGTAAATAAAATTTAATGCAAATTCTTTGCTCAACAAATTTCGACATCGCAAAAAACGAAAAACTCACTTTTAGCAGCTCACAAAGCGACACGTATCTCAAACACTAATGAATATTTTGACATGAAATTTGATATAAATGTGACTGACAGTACTACTAACCTAAAAGAAAATAATTCTCCAAATCCTTCGGCGCGCGCAGTTTAAATTCCAAACACCTTATTTTTTGGACACAGGAATTTTAATTTAACTAGCTAACTCAGCTTGTTTATTTTGATGTGGCTTTAGTGGTTTGTGAGATCTGTTTTCTTTTTTAAATTATCAAACTAAAGATGCCTCTTCCTATTGCAAATCACTTGACAAATCAAATTTTTTTAATTCTATTTTCGGCTTAGTTCTAGCAAGGTCCTGTTCCGTCTAACTACAACACCAAACTTCTTATGGTGCTAGGGAACTCGATAACTAAATTCCATGTTTCATGTGTAACCATAAACATCTTTCATGCAAAGTTTGGTCGCTAATATCATGCTATTTAACGACTTTCGATTATTTTGTCGGGGAATATATTAAATAAAAAGTTTACGCCAATCAACTAAAAATGTTCGAGGAGCTAGAAGCAAACATTCAACGGATTATAGCCGAAATGCTACACTGGGTCATTGAAAGATAACATGAACGGGTAGAGATACATATGAAAGCGTAGCTGTGGTGGCGAGTTTCCGATATTTTGTTCAAATCATAAATGAAGGGCTAAATTAGGTTGCAACCGAACATATTATACTCTTGTAACTTACAAGAATCACAGCCAGGGAAATACTTTATGGTGTAAAATGTCAGCCTGAGGATCGAAATCCAAGCAATTTTATATTATACATATATACATATTAGGGATTGGTACTCGGAAAAATAGGTTCCTAGACACCTCTAAGAAAACCTCTCCAAATATGAGTTTTTAATTGTAACGGGAAGGTCCTCTTACATACAGTTTTCTATTTTTTTTTATTATCAGATAGAAAAATTTACATCTTGCTACCAACTACTTGAACAATTATCTTGTTCCTTAGATTTTGTAGAAAATTGAATGCTTTACAAAAAAGGTATCCACGATTCAGTCTTCACGCTAACGAGGACATCAACCAGCTGGGCAGCGGCACCTTCCCAATTAAGGGAAGCCGCAGACATGTAAGGAAATAATTCACTGGTGTCTTATTAACTTATATTATAGTTCATTTTATAAATTAATTAATTAATGAAAATTGTATAGGGCATATTTATTATTATTAGGGCATATTGGACGAACTTCTGAAATATCTCGGGTATACTCGAGAGCATATTTTGAGGCAATTCTATAAATTATATCTCAGTATCAGTGTAATTGAAACATCTGAGATAAGGTTTGTTAGATTTACGAAAATCCCTTTATACAGTATACTACTGTAGGCAAAAAATAGTAGGACTTTTTAATTTGAATTTAGGGCGAAATCCCTTTCGCCGAAATACTTTTTTTCTAGATTGGTATGATCGTTAGTGACATCTGTACCAAAAATCACATCAGAATAAACATTAGTGTTTAGTACACGATTATCTTATTGAAATTATTCAACACCGAAGCTCCAATAAATTTTGTGTGCAGAATCAAATTGCGGATGTTGGAAAGTTCAGAATGTTGAAAAGGTCTTCGGTGATAATTTCATTGACGACGAACCGCATCCAGAACGGCCATCGTGATGATCAACACGTCAATAATTAATAATTGGTGCTTGAGATTTGACAATTATCAGTTAGAAATCTTATTGGCGTCGCTGGAATTTCAGGAGGATCGGTAAAAACCATTTTGAATGATCATAAGAAAAGTGAAAGCACGAATGGTACCGAATCACAAAATTTTTTCGGAAACAACGACGTGTTAGCGTCTGTGAAACAATGCTTTCCGATTACCACAATGTCATGAAATGCATTATTAATAGCGATCAGTTTTGGAACTATGCTTATAACCCGGAAACAGACGTCTAATCGTCCGAATATAGTTGCAAAGGTGAGCCGAGGCCGTAGAAACCACGTCAAAGCAAATCAAGATTCAAGGTAGTGTTGACAGTTTTCTTTGATTATCGAAGTGTGGTGCACTTGGAACTCTTTCTGACCAGCCAAACTACCAACAAGGAATACTATTTGAGTGTTATGTGTCGTTTGCGCGAAGCTATTCGTAAAAAGATGCCGGAATTGTGGGTCGACAATTCTTGGTTTTGCGTCACGATAATATACCGTGCCATACTGCATTGATTCTTCGTGAGTTTTTCGCCAAATTTTCAACCAATATCGTTCCACAACCGCCGTATTCGCCTGATCTACCTGAGTGTGACTTCTGGCTATTCAGCAAACTCAAACGACCGCTCCAGGGAAACCGTTTTGAGTCAATTGAAGTCATTAAACGGGAATCGCTACGCGCCTTGAAGGCTATTCCGGGAATTGACTTTAACAATTGTTTCGATGATTGGAAAGAACGTTGAGATAAGTGTATTGTGACCAAAGGAGATAACTTTGATGGAAACGATATAGGTTTTAAAGAGTAAATTAAGAATTTTTATATTATTAACAAAGTCTTACTAGTTTTTGCTCATAGCAGTATAGGTAATTCATATACTCGTACATGGCATAAGCCCAATCGGAAGTTAGAAATTTGTATATCAGGTATGTGGGAGATAGGCATAGTATTAACCCTATTTTATCTATTTTTGTCATTACTTTATATTATTAACAGAAAAATACGCTCTATGAGTATATTCAGGCGGCTGTCTTACCATCACCAATGAATAAGGAGTAAAGTCAACAATATGTTTGAAAATCCCAATATTGTTTTATAGGGTCTAGGGTACAATAATGCATCGTTATTATAAAAGCACTCTCTTTTAATTTTTTTAAGCTGATATTTTCGATAAAAAATTCGCAAAAAAAGCTGATGTCGCATATGTGGTAGCTTGGCCCAATTTGAACAATTTTTGGTCATAAGGTTACCTACCTCAAAGGCACTATTCGGCAAGCTTAAATTTAGTTTCATTGCATTTATCAGTTCTTGATTTGTATACTGTAAACCGAAAGAATCAGATGAAATTTTAAAATTTATTATATGAGCAGTGGGAGCTTGTAATGTAGGAATTTCGTTGAAATCGGTTGAGTAGGTCCAAAGATATGGGTCTTGAAATTTAACACCGGCCATCCCGAGTGTAAAACTTTATGACTCTGGCGCTTTTATTTATGGACTTATCTTTTAATAGTTTTCAATAGAACCGTTATGAGGGAAGTGGACATGATAACATATAGTATAATACGAATTCACATGTGGTTGAATGGTTTAGGAGAGTGTATGTATTCCACTTTTAGATGGCGTGATCACGCCAACATTCGTAAATAAAATTCGATGTAGCAAATAATAGCACTTTTTTAAAAAGCTTAACTATGGCACTCTACAGGTTTTCTTTTAATAGCGTTTTGCGGGCATGACGATGGTCCGATTTCGTTCGTATGCTATGTCCTTCTAGGATGAGAAGTCGCAGTTTTCATAAAGAAAACTCTATTTTTGCGCAATCTTTAGCTTGCACAGACAGACGGACAGAAAATCACTCGGAATTCAGCTCGTCTCGTCATCCTGATCACTTATGTATGTATAACCTTATATATACTATATTTCGCTTAGTTTTAGGTGACATAAAGAACCGTTAGGTGAGTAAAACTATTGTACTCTGTAGCAATGTGTTGCAAATTGCAATTACAATTCTCATTGCTTCGATTTCTATACGAAAACTCTATTATTTTTTTCAGTTTCACTGGAAAGCTGTTTAAGCTCATAGATCGTAGCAACACCAAACGAAATTAAATAATGTTATTTTCCTTATTATTTTTCCATTATTATTATTTTAAATCTAATTAATTTAGTTTTCATATTCAACAGAGTAGTTTTCTTTCCCTGCAGGGCAATTACTTTTATTGAGGGAAAAACATATAATTCGTATTTGGCATTTGCTCGCGCCCACACTATTGCACATGCTGCACACAGCTCTGCATGATTATGTGCAATATTTATTTATATATAAATTTATAGAAATGTTTGCCTATGTTTTCGCACTTATGTTCTTGTTAAAGCGCTTGGTGCACTCGCCAGACTCGGCTATGGCAGTCGCCTCGTATGAGAGGCGAATGTTGATTTTCCATTTGTGAGAGGCGAGCAGCATCCAACGGGGAATTCGCACAGATGTGTCAAAGTTGCTGCTTGTCAAAATGAATTGCAATATTTATGACTGCAGACAGATATTGAAAGGTATGCAAGTAAATGCATTACATGCACATTACGAGTACATTTGGCTGCATGTGAGCGCTTTTAGTTATTAAAGCAGATGTGCATATTGAAAATATTAAATATTTATGTTGAGAAAATGGGTCCACACTTCGTTTGCACAGCGTCACAAGCTAATAAAACATGATATGATTGGATGGAATAATTAAGGGCAGAACGGAAAGTTGAAATTGCATTGCTTTGTGGGATCAGCCGTGAGATAATGAAGTGAAACTAATTACTTTAGTTTGTTTGACCTATGCATACAATTATAAATATAAATATGCAATGGTTGACGCTCGAATTTTGTATTTAAAGCTAATTCTTCACCTGTAAAGTAATTATATTAACTAAGCAACCTGATTATGGATATTATGTTATGTTTAAGCAGGTCAATTAGCTGAAGCAAAAAGTTGATAATTAAGTCAATGGGTTAGCGTTCACACACACACTTATGTAATATAGCTCGAGCAGTCGCAAGTGTTTAGCTTTTGCTTGTTAAATTAGTTTGTTTCTAAAATGGTGAAAATGAATTTGGTTTATATATAGAATAAATATTGAACTATTCAAGCCGATGCAGTTCGATATAAGCGAAGTTAAAAAACATAATCTCAAAATATATTTCAGGCAGTAGATGCAGAAACATACATATGTATGTGTCTGGGTAGTATGGGGAATTTGAAACCGATAAACAAAAGATTCACTATCAGAAACATGAAACTTGAAAATAATTGATTTCGAACCGTAGTCATTTTACGGGTTTCATTAATTCTTGAAAATCGGGAAAACTTTCGCATTCAAACGATTACTCTTTAAATTACCGGAAAAAGCTAAAATATCAACTTCCTATTTAGTTTTCCGTTTTCAAACTAACAGAAGCTGTTAAATTAAAACAGTAATCTGTGTGAAAGAATTTAAGACTGTTGGCTCATTTTTATTAATACGAAATATATGCAAACTGACGTTGAGCAATACCAAAAGCTCCGTCAGGATGGGGAAGGTCCCCTCCGACCCGTTCGATACCAATTGAAGTTTCAGACAAGGCGACGCAATATCGTGCGACTTCTTCAATAAACTGTTGGAGAGAACAATTCGAGCTGCAGAACTAAATAGAGAAGGTACCATCTTCTATAAGAGTGTACAACTGCTGGCGTACGCCGATGACATCGACATCATTGACGAAATATCTCCTGACATCAAACAAACAGTCGTTGTTGTTGTAACGGGTGCCTAATCCCCATTAGGTGGTAAGGATTAGATAAGTTGTCATCGACGTCATTCAACGGTAGTCAAACAAAATGTGCTGTTTCGACGGGGTCGGACCGTAGAAAGATGTGATGTGTAGGGTTAGCAAGGCATGCAAAGAGGTGGCTGGGTCATGTGGAGACTATTGAGAGAAAAGAGTACACTAAGTTTGTAGCAGTTATAAAAAACTTTCGTCTATTTGTTTGAATATACGAGATTTGGTCTTTCGGTTCTTAAAGTGTTTGAAATTTCTGAAATTTTGTACACGTTCTTTTGTAATACAAACTAGTCGATCATATTCGATTATTTGTATGGAAAACTTTTTCACTACTTCATTGTCAATCTGTTTGTCCGTGTTAGTGATAACTGGAATAAAAATTTCGATATCTTGATGAAACTTGGTACATGGTTATGTTACCTGTTACGCAATGGGCGTAATTGGATCACGGTTATGTTGAAAACTACAGAAAGTGCGTTAACTCTCTGAATTAATACGCCACAAACATTAGATTACGCAATGAGGATAGTTGCGAAGAGCTTTATAGGTGCAGGTGTAAACAAATGGATAATGCGCGCAGCAACGGCCCTGTGTTTAAAGAACTGCCCGACTAATTTCAACCAAATGCATCTGAGGTTACCCAACCATTTCCATCATGCAATCTGAAAAGGGGTAAAATCGGACAAAAACCACTTCCTAATAGTACTTCCCATATAACACAACCTTAAATTCTATATTACTTTTTCACTTCCTGTACACAAATCAACCACCAATGAAAATATTGGAATAAAACTTTGTGTAAGAAGTGCCGTTAAGGCGGTATTCTACTCTAGAATTTTGAAAAATTCGATTTTTTTTCATATATTTAAAGTTTAGACCCTTAAAAATATATCCTCCAAAAGATTTTTAAAAATTAAAATTGTTTTAAGAGCTACAGTTACTTTAGTGACGCAGTACCCAGCCCGGTTCGGCCGTATCGACTTTTTTAAACGCGTTTTTCTCGAAACTACTTTTTTCCACATGGCACCGGCATTATCTCAAGTTCTATACAACCGATTTATTTGAAATTTTGTGTGAATCTTCTTTATATAATACTTTATCGTTCCTACCTGCATCTTGTCAAAATATTTATGTTTTTAATATTTTAAAAAAATTCAGGAATTTCAAAAAAAGCGTAAGAAATGATTTTTATTTTCAGGCAGTCGCCATTTTTTAATTTGTTCATTTTTCTTCGTGTTCCCTGAGGTAGGGACTATAACAGTATCCTTACTGATTAAGAATTTCTTTTGATTTTTTTTTTCGGACCACCAGGAGAGTCAGGATTAATATCACCAGGATGCACCATTTTTTTACACCTGTCTCTCCCCCTCTAATCATTTTAATTTTTAATATTTGTTTGTAAAATTTTTTTTCTGTATTCTTAAGATATCAATAAAAACACCATAAAAAATGGATGGTAAACATAGTTTTTGGTTTTTTTTTAAATAAAATTCAAAAAACTGTCCAAAATTTGATTTCTAGACTAGAATACCCCCTTAAAGTATTAAATCCTAGGTCCAAAATTGTAGAAATAGGGCTATAACATTTCAAGGATCTTGACACAAAATATCTGGGCTCCATTGCATATGACACATTTTTTTATCGAAAATAATGGTCAATCTGTAAGTTCAGTATTGAAATTCGGGTAGAGTACTCGTAGATTTGTACATAGTCAAGCATTGATGAATGATAAATCCAAGGCTTTCCTTTGATGGCGAACTTTTTGCCAAACTCTACATTAGAGGCATCCAAAATCATGTGATGGACTATATTATGTTTTGGTTCACAACATCCTCTGATGAAGGAGCAATGATTTCATTCTTTTGGGTGCTCAAATGACATGTACGGTATTTAACAAACCACTTACGAATGTGTGCTTCTCTGCCTTAGAGCTCGGATAGCACTCCTCTAGCCACTTTTTAGAGTTTTTGACATATGATAGTGTAACAATAATAGACAAGTTTTTCAATCCAATATATTTTTTTCAAAATACCAATAATTGTGAGGCTCAAATTGTTATAACTCACAACTACATTGTCTGACAGCTGTGAAACTTGAGCACGTGGCTTTGACAACCCTGGATACCTGGGTGTGTATATGTATTGGTGTCAAACATTGTACTTCTATTGCTTATTGCAGTATAACGCTAATAAATATGAGTTAATTACTTCGTGTGAGTTGGCACATTGACATGGGTACAACACTTGATCACTTCAAAATGTACTGCTTTACTGTTCGACAATTCTAATTAAAACAAAACTCACAGAAGCTTAAGTATGCGCTTTTTCTGGTATGTCGACTCTTTGAGCGCATTAAAGTGGATCTATCTGCACTTTGTGGAACATTGTTGCACTCAACGCAGACCAAGCATGTATACGCGTGTGTAGACACACACTTCCATACAATTGCTGTGTGTTGCAAAGTTGTTCTATTGATTTTTTCATTATCTTTGAGTGCCACGCGCAACGCTAGCACTTCGCCTTATAATCTCCCCCTCCGGGCGAATGTAAGGACGCACTTTCTGCCAGTCAGTTAAAAATGTAGTTACCTACCGTCAGTCACTCAGTCAGTCGAACCAGTGAAGTAAACTGAATGCCAATGTGGCCGAATGGCAGGCCGTAAATCTAGAATATAAATCTCTGTACAATAAAAAATGTAACCGGAGATATTGAATTGAATGTGTGCGACGACAGATAAAAATGGTATATGGTCTGCAGCCAAACACCCTCTTAGCGTCGCCGTTGTTGCCGCGTTGCCGCACCGCACTACCCTTCACGCTGGCATGCAATGCGCTGGCAAGAGGGAGGGAAAATCGCATTGTATGCGCTGAGGAAATAGGCATAGATTTATGCAACACCCTCAATTTTTGTTCCCTCCGATGAGGCATTGCATGCACTGTAGCTGCTGTTGGTTTAGGTGCTGCTACTGGCACAGCTGTTGTCTTTTCGCTACGGAAAAGGACAATTGTAGAACGTGTTTTGCGACAAAGGACTATGTATTCTGCGTACAGATTCACGGTACATGTTTAGGCAAAGGGCAGCGTGAGCGTCAGCTGAAGAAGGCCATGTGGCTGGCTTACATTGCTCTGCAGAATTTTCCATTAAACGAATTAAACGCTGAAAAATATGCAAACAAACACCGGAAGATTTATTTTTAATGTTGACGCATTGGGGTAGCTACAATATTTTGTGAGCCAAAGGGGTGTGGGTTGCAAGCAAATTTGTTCCATTGTTATAAGCGGCTTTCAAGAACTGCCTGAAAGTATTTGTACTAAAAGTTATATCCTATCAGAAAAAGTCCTTGTTATATGATGATCAGTTAAATTTATTACACTTAACGATAAAAGTGTGTCGAATATGGTGACTTGCAAACTTTCAAGATCACCAATGGACACACTACTTAATGGTCAATAAGAATAAATATATAATTAATCACTTTCAATAATACTTTTATATAAATCCGCTTCTTCTTCTTCTTAATTGGCGTTGACACCGCTTACGCGATTATAGCCGAGTCAACAACAGCGCGCCAGTCGTTTCTTCGCTACGTGGCGCCAATTGGATATCCCAAGCGAAGCCAGGTCCTTCTCCCCTTGGTCCTTCCAACGGAGTGGAGGTCTTCCTCTTCCTCTGCTTCCCCCGGCGAGTACTGCGTCGAATACTTTCAGAGCTGAAGTGTTTTCGTCCATTCGGACAACATGACCTAGCCAGCGTAGCCGCTGTCTTTTAATTCGCTGAACTACATATGTCAATGTCGTCGAACATCTCGTACAGCTCGTTCCATCGAATGCGATATTCGCCGTGGCCAATGCGCAAAGGACCGTAAATCTTTCGCAGAACCTTCAAATCCGCTTAATTTAAAATATTTTATTATTAAAGAGGTGATTACGGAGTGTAAGTTCTTAGTTCTTTCTGCTATCCGCTACTTATTTCTTTCAAGATGTTCGTTACTATTTACGAACCAGATATAGTTCTAATGACTTTTGAATGGAATCTATGTATTTTATCAATGTTGTACCTCACATTTGAATTCCTTACACACAGCTTTATTACCGCATTGTATGAAAAAACTATCCTTTGTCATTTCTACACCTAACATATAATAGACCAGTGCAGAAGCTTTGAAAATTTTAGAAAAATTAATTCATATTAGATAGAATTCCTTTGGAAACGAAAACCAAAAACCAAAATTATATACTGAACAAGTAAGGAAAGGCTAAAGTAGCTAGTTTAGATCATTTCCCGCTCTTGCAACTTGAAAGGATTAAGGGATCGTTAGTTATATGGGGTATAGCGCGAGTTTTTAACCGACTCTATTAATTTTAAGCACATTTTTTTTTATTTTTTTTTTATTTTTAAGAAATTTGTACAATAATAAATTATTTAACAAATAAATATTTAGCAGCGCTAGCAAGAAGGGCCTTCGGCTACATTAATATTTTAAGCACAAAAATGCAACACTATTAGAAAATTACGATCTTTTTATTTTATTGAGTTAACCCATACATTGACCGATGTACACGGTATAAAGTTCGAAAATCAGTTAGGTGTTATATATATATATGTATATTACGTATACATATGAGATCTAAGAGAAGTATTTATCCGATTCAACCCATTTTTGGGATACAAATATATCATTCTCAGGAAGGAATAATCCTTAAATTTCAATTATATCTCATACATTGATCGATTTTTTCGGTAAAAAATATAGGTGCTGTGGTCCACTTATTCGGTACATAGGGACTTGAATACTTTTTGTTGGATGGAGAGTGTGTGGGATTATCATCCGATTTCATCAATTTTCATACTGTCAGTGGAAGTTTCTATAATATTTGTGCTAGGCGAATTTGGTTCTTGTAGCTTTAGTGACTTAGGAGATTAGTACATTAAGCTTTTTAGAGTGCGGGGCCGTGTCCACTTTTTCACTATACTAAATATCGAAAAAAGACTTTAATTTTCAATCAAAATGTATTTTATTTTAAAGTCAGCAAATTTTATGTTTAAGGAGGTCTCTACTTTCTGATGGTATAAAAATATATGTAAACATTACTATAGTAAATTGGCTCAGAAAATGAGAAAGAAAACTTGACTTCTTAACTGCTCTTAATCCTTAAAAATTCAACGACGAACTTCCTCTTCCTTTTTCCTGACTTCAGATTGCCCTTAAATTAATTTTCCTTAATGTTTTTTATTTAAACTTTCGTTTCCGAGGGTTTTAGGCTACTAAGTTTTTTTTTCTTTCTAGAAATTGTTTTACTTCGATCTATGAGCGCTAAAAATTTAAGAAGATTTTAGAAACACACGATCTCGATCTAATATTCAAACCTGCTTTGTACAAGTGTGAAACAACACGAAATAGTTGATGGATGCTGATCCAATATTTATTCCCAAAGACATATAACATAGCATACAATGAATTACAAGTGTAGGCAGCTATAGAGAGAAACTATAATATAATTTTTTAATAAAGTTAACATTTTATTCGAAATGGTCACTTTTTGTTTTCACACAAATCCTCAAACGATTTGGACATTGATTAGTAGCAGCACGCACAGTTTCAATTGGTATTGACGGCGCTGCTCGAAACAAAGATTTTTGCGATGCTTCAAATCTCCTGTGGGGCTTACGAAAGGCCATGTTCTTCAACACGGATCACAAACTGTAGTCCGCAGGATTAAAATCTGGACTACTAGGCGGCCAATCATTTGCAAGTATGAAACCATGAATATTGCTTTAAGCCACTGCTGGGTGGTTTTTGTCACAAGAACATAAATTTCACTTGCGCATTTCCCAAATAATCTAAAATTCTCATTGCCTTGGTAATCTCTATAAATGATATACATATTGTATTGAACAGTTTCACATGCTGCTATGTAGCTTGGAACGCTCTCAGAACGATGCTCGCTGTTCCAACTGAAGACAAAAACCGAGAAAAGTCCTAAATGGGATTCGATGATTCAAGTGTTTGATTAGGCAGTTTGGAAAATGTCAATAAGTAGATTATCATACCACATGACATACTTTAAAGACTTGCTCCATTGGTTTCATGGTCATAGCCATGCTATACAATTTCATTCAATCAGTAGTTTAGTGAGAATAAGTAGTTTTTTTGGTCTCACGAGCCTAAACTCCATAACTGATAAGATATGAATAAAAAAATGCTCAATTTTAGGAATAATATGAGCTGACGTAAGCAAGTAAGACGAAATAGTGCACAGCTAACTAAGTACATGCATATCGGACGAATACATTTACGGCATTCCCACCTAAGCTTTCTTCTCAAAATATGTACGTTTCATCTACATTCTTTGCCTGGCTAATTTAAGAATACCAGACTCTTAATCAAATTTCCATTTCCAGCGAAAGAACTTTAATTTTGCGGCCGAACAAGACAAAGAGTGAACAAACACAAATTATAAAACAAGAACAGAAAAACAAAAAAAAAGTTAATGTGCGGTCGAAATGAGAAAATTGGAAAATGCGGCGCAAATATTAATACACATTCAATTGCATGCAAGTTTGTACGAATATATGCTCCGTATGTAGCAGCTTCTACATATGGGGGGCTGTAGGTTTGTGCGGCGTATTTGTGTGGGTGGACTGGTGGACTGCAAAAGCGTAAAATTGGCAACGGCGCATTTCGCGGCAGCACGGCCGGCCGCCATGTTGCTTTCGCTTACTCGCTTATACGGGTAACACAGCCGCACACACAATCGGCGCAACGTTCCGTGTAACGGCCGACTGGTGGTCGCGTCGACGTTGCAACTGACATCGCTGTTGTTGTCGATAGGGCGAAGCTGCCTGGTTGGCGTGTTTAATATTCCACCCATCACTCGAAGAATTTGTGTGTGGCGACGGCGGCGGCGGTGACTGTGGTGTCAACGACTACAAGAGCAAAAGTCCAGCTCCATTTGCCGGGTGAGCTTTAGCTGCAGCTTCAGCTTCGGCATCAACATCACTGCCATTGTGAACTTATTAGATTTGTCAGTTGCAATCGCATGAATATCAACGATGCGATGGCAACATGCAGTGCAAGTGAAGGGATGAAGAGACGAGCTGTAAGCGCGGCTATCGCACATCAATATTCCAATCAAGTAGCAGCAGGCCCAGCAACGGACGTGCTAGCCGGGACCAAGAACTCGCTAGACGAAAGGTACGGGTCGCGACCGGCAGTACTAGAAAATAAGCAGTGCCGGGTCACATATAGTTCATGGTGATGCACGTAAACACTGACTCTGCCACCAGTCCACATATAGCATTGGCGCAACAGTAGGTACCCGGCGACAGCCACAACGACGACATCGCCGAGCTCAGGCCCATAAAATACACTACGCGCACCGGCGGTTTCAGAGGCAGTCAGCTGCTTACACTCGACGAGTCTTGAGCATCTTCGTTTCACAAATAGTCGGCGCAAACAAAAAGGCGTAGCTGAGCAAAAGAGCGAGGCGAGGCGAGGCTGAAGGAGAACGAGAAGAGTAGTGGAGTGGCGTTGCAACGCACAAATGCACATACACTCTCTAGCTGGGACAGAAGAACATTGCTCATCATCGAGTCCCTGACGCCCAAAACACGGCACATACGCCCGTATGTATGCAAGGAAAATAGTATTAAATATGGAAATGAAAAACTGAAAACTGTGTTTGTGTCAACGTTGGTATTTGTGTCCGGGAGTTGCCAGCATCGCTGTAAAAGTATCGTAGTATATCTCTGGCACACACTACAGCGTAAACACCCCCGCCTGGCGCTGCACACACACTTGTACTCGTACATATTCCAGCGGCAATCGCAAACATACTATTGCTTGGCTGAATTTTGCACACATTTACAGTAATTGCAAATGTGTTGAAAATCGCCTGCAAATCTGTGAGCAGTTTTAGTCGAATACAGTCATAAAAGGGCAGCGAAAAGGACGAATAGCTGGTTGTTTATGTAGTGGCAAGTGTGTATAAATGTGCTGATACCCTTGCTCTATGTATGTAAGTGTGTGTGCGTACGTTTGTGCAAGTGTGTGTGTGTTATATTGCGGGTGGTTTCTTTGGTTTTTGTGTGCTGGCTGCTGAATTTTTGAATGCGCTTTCGGAGAGGTAAAGGTGAATACTCTCCATAGTGCTCTCCACAGCAAACAGAAATGAGATGAGCTTGATGATGCACAGTGGCACAAGCGCTGCAAATTAGTACAATTTGCATAGTGAAGCAAAGTCAGTTTTATTTGCAATATAATAACATTTTGGAAATGTTACTTCGTTGCTGTTAAGTGCAATTTCGTCTCAATGCTTCGCCCGATATTTTGTCGAGTTTCTGCCTAACTTGATGTTATGCTACAAATCTCGTGTTCCACAAGTGTTAAAGCTTTTGCGAATAACTTCGGAAATTTTGCAAACTTTTTGAGAAGCCAGAATTATTTTCGATAGTTAGCCAGGAGACAGTATTTTATATTTTTTATATCTTCTTTGAGAACAAACTCGAACAGAAAGGGCTCGTCTATATCCCAGCATAACAAATTATAACCAAAAATGAGGAAAGATAATTAGCCTCATCAATGTCTATAGAATCGCTTCTTGAAAATGTTAATCTTATTTTGTAATTTAAATATTTCTAAAATATAAACCTTTATAAGTCTCTACGGTTCAGCAAGTTAGTTCATTGGTAAAACATAGCGCTTTGCTATATAGATAGAGAGTCAGGTGGCTATAGTCCCGGTGGTTTCCCAATTGGCCTCCTAAACACTCAGACACCCGCCCTACCAAACTACATGCCTAAAGTTGTAAAGTTGGTTTGTCCTTATAGTAGAATGGATCATCGAACGCCGGAGTGCGGAGTTTTAATCCGCTACACTTAACTCATACTCGTATCTCCCCCATGGAACCAATGAACTAAGTACTACTTCATGGGAAAGAAACTGACTTGAAATCTCATCTATCATACGGACTGACTGACGCCTAATATACTGTGTAAGCCTTAGTTTTGTCACGATTAGAGCTGAGACCTCTCTGACAGTTTTCCATTTAGCGAGATTTTAACATCATCCAGATTTTAAGCCATTGCTGTGAATATGAGATCATCCTCATATGCGATTGTTTTCCCGTTTTTTGGTCGAAGTATGAATTCTTAGCCTAAGACCGAGCCGTACGATATTCCGCGGGCCAATTTTCCCATATAAAACCATGTATTTAGAAAATGCTCTACTGATTATTATGAATGACTTTGTCTAAGAGACTTTGACTAAGAGACGATCTAAAACCGGTCTCAAACCACTGGTTTTCAAAACGAAGTTAAAAAAATTTGAATAATCGTTTGTATGGGGGATCTTTGCTGTAGTTCTTCGATCTGACCGATTCTGACAAAATTAAACTTCACATAAAAAATCACTGGCTCGAAACCGGTTGTAGACCTATAGTATCACAAGCAAGGTTGTTCAAAATGATCCATAAATAATTTCCTTAAACACGATTTTCCTGTTTTTGGGGTCTCTGGAAATCAACCCACTCTAATGTCTTTAAATGAAGTACGATAAAATTTTCAGCTATATTTATTGCTTACTTTTTCTCTAGCTGTAACTAAGGTTAGACGTGTTTAATGAGCTCGCTAATTTTCTTTTCTTAAAAGCTTACACTGCGTTGCTTTTTGGTGAATTCTTGGTTTGAAACAATACTGCAATGATGCCCCAGCCGTCATATTCGCCAGACATGGCTCTATGTGCCTTTCTCCTATTTTAAAAAATACAAAGAAACTTGACAGGCCGTTGTTTGACAAGCATAGGCGATATTAAAAGCTCATTGCTTAAAGAGCTTAAGGTTATCCCAAAAATCGAGCTAAAAAACGTTTCCACAATTGAAAAAAGCGCTGGCATGAGTACATAATATCGACTGCGGACTAATGAAGGCGACTATATATATACTTATAAATGTTGACGAATATATAGATATTTTTTCAAAAAACGAAAAGTCCCGCTATTTTTCTTCGAGATACATCGTGTTAAACTCCAACATATTGTTTGAAAGTTACGAAGAATGACCACGACAACTTAATTCCCTCCGAGCAACTGAATACGAATATTAGTCGTTGAATTTGTTGGATCGAGTGCGATTATAGCCTTCGGATACCAATTAGTAAATATTTTAACTTTTACTTGAAAATTCAATAATTTTTGTAAATTTTAGTGCAATTTTACGTAATTTTAAAAGATAGCTACCAAATTCTTGGCTCATATAAGTATACGAACAATATTCCAGTCTTTAAAACAACTTCAAAAACTTTTCTCTGTTAAAAACTTACCGATACTACCGCAATTACGAAGCCGCACAACTAAATTCCCCAGCCTGCTCGTTAGAGGCAAATCTACAGGTAAAGGGAGTAATAATGAAACATTTGTGCTGGCAAAAATCGCTTTTTTCTACTTGACTCCTCTTGATTTTTAAGTTTATTTAACAGTTCTGCGGTTCTTTTGCTTGTAGTTGAGTGCACGGTTGTAAAAGTGTGTGCGTGTGTGAGTGTATGTGCACATTGATGCATAAGAAAGTGTACCACAGCAAGTGGGTGGCGGGGAGTGCGAGCAATGAGTGTCGGCACTCAAAAGCATTAGTGGCATCAGTAGATGTTGCACATTCTTCACTGCATGTTGCACATGTGGCAGCGAATAGTGCATGTACGAAGCATAATACAAATGCACATATATATATAGTATGTATGTATAGGGATATTTGCATACCCATGTGCTCACAAATATATAGTGAATACATCCCTATAGGAATAGTGCCAATCAATTGACAGGTCATTTAAGAGTCACAGTTGAATTAAATTTGTCAGTATGCATAACAAAGTTTCATCAGGGAAACAATGGAGCATCTCTTGTGCATTTGTTCGGTAAGACTACGCTGTATGTGATGTCCTCAAGGTATGATACCCTGGAGAAGGTATCGATAGTGAGGCCGCAGATTCTGTTAAAATTGGACTTAGCAGCTGAACTCCATCAGGTATCGCAAAGGCCTATACTGGTCTATGCGAGGTTTACTGGCCTACCAGATTAACTTAACCTAACCTAACCTATTTATAACAAAGTTTCTATCATTTCCTTAAGGACAATTGCCAAAACTTCTTTAAACAATCGTACTCGAGTGAAGTTGTATCTCTTTTTAACACATCGCTGTTTGGAATTGACTATATTTATATGCTGCTCGTTCCTATGCAATTTGTTGGAAGATTCCTGAACTTGCATACGTCATCATCAGACTCGTTTGGATGTCTGATCATGGCGGGATTAGCAAGAGGGGGCATCCGTACCACGCGCATATCGGATTGGAATGGATCTTCGTTGCCATCTTGCGTTCCAGCTATGGATTTATAGATTCCGCGTTCGCTTAGCATGCCTTGCCGGACAACTGCGACTACGAGACGTCTTTGCAAGACCGAGATTGAAGCAGATCGGCGGTCATTTCCTCGGCGAACCAAGAAACATAGCCGAAGCTGGCCGGTGCTACTTCGGATTTAGTATATAATTGAGAAGTATGATCCTCTCTCGGCGAACAAAGACCAAACTCTACAAGTCACTCAGCATTCTAACCTGCTAAATGGTGCAAAGCTATGTACGATGGCAACATCTGATGAGTTGGCGTTACGAGATTTTAAGAGAAGGTTCAGCGGAAGATTTATGGTCCTTTGCGCATTGGAAACGGAGAATACCGCAGTCGATGTAACGTCGAAGAAGAAGCTTTATAAGTCAGAGGGGCTTTTGATTAATCAGCGACGATCGATTTATCAGTAAACCGATTGCTCCGACTCCGACTGACAAACAAATGTGATTATATCGGTGAACTCGTTAACAGTTTCTTGCAGGGATATTTTTTTTTATGAACAAATACTCCAACAAATATATGGGTATGCAAAATATCCACCAGCAGCGACGCAAACTCCCCCCTAAGCTCAGCTGGGACTTTGTGGTGTTGGAAGCAATGGAGCAACTTCCAAATCCCAAGAGCCCAACCATCACCACCCTCTCGCGCATCACCCTCTCGTGCATTGCCGTAGCGGAGGCATAATTCATAGAACTCACCACAACGCAAATTGCTGGCTTGTAGGTATTTACTGCCGAAGCAACGCTGAGTATACAATGAAAAGCCGGTGGCACCGCTGGCTGTTGCTACACATGTGGCTCGTGCAGCTCCACTGCTGTTCACCACTCAGCCCGACGCTACGCACAGTGGAAACCGTTGGCAACCAGCTATCATTCGTGCTGGATTTTTTCTGCTGTTTGGTGGAGTGTTCGCCGAGTACCTGGCAGAATGGCTGCCATTATTGCCAGTCATGCCATCCGCCCAGATATTGCCATGGAAACCATGGTGAGCTAGCAATCAGCAACTCCCAGCAGCCAGGCAGCAACCAGGCAGCAGTGGAGCACCCAGCTGAGTTGACACGGTAGCCACACTGCACACGAAGGAGAGAGCGATGCATGCAGGGCAGGTCGCTGTGTTTGTATTGCTCCTGCAGAAGTTTTCTGCTGTGTGGCATGCCGCTGCCGGTAAGTGGGTGGTTGGTGCTCGACAAACTGCTTGTTTGTGTGCGCATGTTGTGCGCTAGTGGGTGCTGTCCGGAATACACTCATCAATATATATTTTTAGATGCAAGTGTATGAGTGTCCTCAGTGTTGTAAGCTTTGTTATTGCTGTTTTTTCCTGTTGCTGCTGTTGTTTTAACCGCCACTTTTGTTTATTTTCGTTTCTGCTTATTTTGTACTTCTTGCTGTTGTTCTGTTCCTGTAATGAATGTAACGGCATGGTCTCCTCAGTGCTCTCCGCACATAAGTACATATACATAAATATATGGATGGAAATGTATCTGTTGCCCTCGGACTCACCGCGCCGTCATCTTGTTTTCCATTGTGTTACACATTGAAGATATTTCCAATATTTTACTGTTGCTTGCTGCCATCGCTACCTTGAAATTGTTTCGCACTTGTGCTTGAGGTTCGTGCATCTGTACTCGTGTCATTTGTTGTTGGCGAATAATGGTCTTCTCATCCCCATGGTTGCGGTTCATTATTGCTTCGTTTCGTTGGGTTTGGTGCTTCGCTTGCTACATATTGGCTCGACTTTGTAATGGTTTCTCTCACTATTCGGTTTCTTTGCCGGCTGAGTTGAGGTTTATAATAGGTACTGTCCTGTTTCATTATTCCCTAGCCAATTTTAAAGTCGGTTAGAAAGAATAATTTTCGTTGTACTTTATTTCCGGCTTCTTTCTATTTAGCTTCAGAGAATACTTATGTTGTTTAAAGTTTAAGAATTCACAGGAAATGGCTTATAATGAGACTATAGTATTTTTAGATATTTTAAATATTTCAGATTATAGGCAAATGATATTTTATTACTTATTTTGGTAACCGACAGCGGTAACCTCTTCAATATCGCATTATCAATCCAGCGGATATTTGAATTTTGGGAAAAGTAAAAGTCGCTTGGAGAAGATCTGACAAAATCATGGCTACAACAGCAAATCAAAGTATAATTTATTAAATAAATTATTATAATTTTGATTAATTTGTAACAACTGTTGCATCCCACCATGACTTTGGTTAGGTTATGTAATTCATTGTCACTTATCAAGGCAAAATATTTTATTTATTACCGTGGTTCTAACCATTGCTCAGAGGCTTTACTTTGTCGCTGTATTTGATCGTTTATAAGCTGGTGTATTACCTATTTTGCACAGAACTTCGCAATTCTTTGATATCTCTGGAGGATTAGCTATAGTCCAACTTCATTTTAAGTTCTACCAAAATTTTTTTCATTCTTTATATCCCAATTCTTCAATTGAAGTTGTAGGAAATAAGGTATTTATGCATATATCCATCATAACCATTTTACTTTTCTATAACTTGAACAGGTTATGTATGTTCGGTTTGACAAGATGTTGGAAAAATGATTAGTATAAAGAATTCGAATCCGGGTGACTGTATGTTCGTCCATCCGTCCGCGTGTATAAGCTGTAACTGTCAATGAAACTTGGTAAACGTATTTCGTGGCACTCAAGGATGGTTGATAATGGGCGGAATCGGCCTACTGCCACGCCCTCAAAATGCAATTAAGCGAAAACCTACAATGTGTCATAACTAAACATCAAATTAAGATAAAGGATTGTAATTTGGCACAGGAGATCGCAGGAACATGTGGAATACAAATTTTGAAAAAGAGGCTGTGGCACCGCTCCCTAATTGGTTTAAATCCTAAGTCACTTAAGCTACAAACACTATATTCGCTCTGAACATAGCCTCAAAGCACCCCTATTGATACGATAAAAATTTATGAAATCGCAAAATAACATCGGCCACTCCTCATATAACGGTACTGTTAAAAACTACTAAAAGTGCGATAAATAAACAGTTAAATATGACAGAGACATACAATTTTACACCCGAGATGGTACGAGAGGGCTGAATAGGAACCAGGGTAAAAACTGCGGTGAGCCCTTATGCCTAATACAACGATTTTCAAACTTTCAGGTGACTTTATATCGTAAATATCCCCCAACGTGTGAGTTATTCCAATGAACATAAGGGAGCGTGTTTTACTGATAACAGGTTATCTTCGTGCCTAAAAAAGAATAAAATTGGAAGGAAACTTGACTTAGATCCCATATAACAAACACATAACATCCGGGTGACTTCACTCTATATGGCTGGTGATAGTATGTGAGGTATCTTATTGAATCTCAGGGAACATATTACTATAGTGCGTTCCAAAGTAAATAGGACTTAATCTAGCGTCCTCTGATGGCGCCATCTATATGTCGACTGGTGCGTTAGAATCTGCTATCTTTATCGATTGTCCAGTGAAAATTTCATGACACTTCATCGGTTGGAAGTGAAGTTATTGCATTTTAAGTGTCAGTATGTTAGTGTTATCGGTGCGAAAATGAGCTTCGAACAAAGAGGCAACATTAAATTTTGTTTCAAAATTGGTTAAACTTTTACCGAAACGTTTCAATTGATAAAAAAAAATGTATGGCGATGATTGCCCATCCCGTAGCAGAGTACACGAGTGGTTTCAACGTTTTCAAAATTGTCGTGAGGACATAAAATCCGTGTTCACCGGAAATTTCATTGAAATTCATGGAAATGGAATTGAACATCTCCAAAACATCGATTTATCGCATTTTGACTGAACATTTCGGCTTAAGAAAGGTGTACCGCACAAATTGACTGACGACCAAAACTTGCTCAGAATCCAACATTCGAAGGATGATTATTTGACCAAAAATCACATTTTAACCAGTAACCACTCCCCGTATTCATCTGATATGGCACCGTGCGACTTCTTCCTTTTCGGAAAAAAGCATTTGCCCATGAAAGGAAAGCGTTCTGCAGACGTAGAAGCCTTTCAAAAGGCTTGCACCGGCATACTGGCGGCCATACCAGCCAACGAGCTAAAACACTCGTTCGACATGCTTTTGGACCGTGCGAAAAGTCGTATTGAAGCAGAAGGAAACTATTTTAATAAAATAAATTGATTTTGCCGAAAAAACCATTTTTCTGTTTTTTTTTTTTTAATTCTATTTACTTTAGAAAACAACTTGTATGTGGTTTGTTAATAGTATTGCCAAAAGTAGATAAAATCGGGTCGATTCTACCCACAACTCCCAGTTTCTTCATATGTAGAATGATTTTCGCCTTTCTAATAAACAAGCTGTTACTTTTTTTCAACTTCCTTGAGTTTAATTTTTTTGGTTAAATGAAGCTTAACAACACTGTCTGGTATGATTGGTAGCACTGAAGTTAGACGACTGCAACGACATCTGATGACAAAATAAAAAATACGATCCCTCGTGCCTTCACTGAAATTTCTGTCGTTCATTTTCTAATTCTATAGTATTATTAGCTTGCATAAATTTAATTTGATCTAATTTTCTTATTTGTTCGGGCCAGCTCATGCCTGTGTTAGCAAGCTCGGGAACAGCCGGATTTAATATGTGTGAACGTGTGTAAATAAGTATGCGTTAATAAATGTTAGTCTGCAAATAACATGGCACAAATAAAATTTACACATCATTGTTGTTGTTTTCATAAATATCAGCACACGTTAATTAAATCAGTTCCACGCATACCGAATTCTAACACACCAAAGCCAATCAACTGCAATGAGTGCAGGAAATCTGTTGATATGTAAATGCATATGTACATATGTACATACAGTCAGCGCCAAAAATTAGCACAAAACTGAGGTTCGCATTTAAAACTATTACTTTTTGGAAGTTGTAAATTCTTGTATAAGTGTTTTTGAACAGTAACTCGATAAAATAAAGGTTAGCTTATGTTAGATCGTAGGGTTGATCAATTGAAAAGCCCTTTATCCTTTGTGTTACCCAAAATTTTCTTAAATTGCGTCACTTCATAGATCAACGAAATGTTTTCAGCAGCCCACAAATTTATTAAGACAGTAAATATTAATCTTAGTAACTGGGCTAGGTTCTGCAAAGGTGTATTTACCGAGATATTTCAATATCAGTCTGGAAAAAGCCGACAATAGCGGTTAAAGTGAAAAGATGTTTCTTTCTCGCCTTCCTTCATGCAGCTTTGGCAAGGAGCGTCCGACAAAATATTTTGTCGCCGGGTGTGAACCTGCTGAACAGTGTCCAGTCAGAATATTTAGTAGAATAGAGAACTTCTTATGGGTTACTTTGGCTCAAAAAGATTTCGTAGTCGCACAAATTCTAGTTGTTGACTAGTGTTTGCCGAGCTTATTGGAGGTTCATAAGTCCAGCGCTACAAAGCAAGAGGACATCAAAAAACCGACTCACTTCCAATCAAATGAAATTGGAATGAACCTCGGTTTTAAAGATGCTACAGTGGTCTGGTAGCCTGAAATTAAAGTTGTTGGAAAGCTTCCGACAGAAGACCCCATCTTCTATCCTTCCTATTAACTTGCGTTCTTCCATGAATAGTCCACTGCACCTCTTCTGCAATGTTATTGGTTTAATTACGGTTTCATTGAGCTACAACACCACTTTTGGTGAGAGGCTTTAACTTTTCCCAATTGCTCTTCTAAAATAGTATAAGGCGGCAGCTGCCTTCCTTCCTTCCTTCTCAAGGTTTGGCATGCATGAGAGCGTCCTACCCATGATAGGCCCCAAGTACATCCCCTGTTCCTCGGTTGAAGAATATCTATCAATCGCAGCCAGACATCTGAGATGAGAACAAATGAAAGTCAAATATGTGACTACAATTTTTTCCAATACTGTAACACTGTACGAATTTGAACATATATATAGTTGTAATGTTGATCACATGTATGTATAGATGTGGTGGTACGCTAACGCACCCGCTCCGTTGGATATTCAGCAATTTTACTTAAATAAACACAATTCCATTGCGAAGCGTAGGAGTCCGTTGAATGCATTTTAATATATTCCACCGCATGAACATCGTTCACGACCCAGCAGCGGAGCAGCAGAGCAGCAGAATGAAGCGGTACCGCGGCATCGTTGAGCGTTCATCGCGCTCATTATGCAGCAATTCAACTAAATCCTCAGCCTGCGGCACATTTCTAAGCCGAGCACTAATATAAACACGCTTCTAACACAATTTCATCGTTGCGCCATTATTAAAATGCAATAGTATGCACAAATACATACACATTTACTAATATATTTATAATGATCTGGTAACCGTGTAGAGAAACTATAAGGATGTCGCACTGAGATTGCCCTTTTTTTTGAATCCGAACGATTCAGAGCTCGCATAAGCTGCTGCATTCCTATTTTACGAAAAGGAGGTAATTAAAGGATTTCAGTCAGACCCCATCTTTGTTGACGATCTAGGGATCTGGGTTAGTATTGGGGTAATGCCTCTGCAGCACAACAAAATTTAAGTTTGACGTGTCCACGCCTTCAGCTTTTCCATTACGATTAAGTCTTTGAGGAAAGAAACAACTGAGGATTGATCATTCCATTGCAGTTTATAAGTCTTATATTTAACATCCGTAATTCTACCTCACTTTTGGAAATTGAAGATAATAAACTCTGTTCTATTAAATTGCTTTCTTGGGATTCGCAATACTTTTTACCTTTTCGGATCTTCGATGTTTGGAATAGTCGGTTATATTCATAGAACCAACATTAAGGGTTACCGATAGATGGGTGTCTTAAGTAACAGAACATACATTGAAAATCTTATACCATTAATGTTTTAGTGTTTTTGTATATTAAAAATTATCTTATATTTATTACTAAGCTCCTTAGACATTTTCTCACAGGGTATATTTCTTATGTGCCCTCCTGCTTCAGATATACCATGCATACATTTTTAAGTATTTTGCACCCACACGAGAGAATTCAATCAGAGCGCGTAAAGTGTTTGCTTATGTTATTTGCTAATGTATTTAGAAACGCATTAGAAACACTTTAAACAACCTCCAAAGAATGTTAAAGATGAGTCTTAGTGAACACAATTTTGGATAAGATTTAAGAATAACTTTTGTATGGGTGGTGTCTATATATTATGGCAACAATCAGGCACTAGAGGTGTGCTTCTATTTGCAAGGCTTCTTTAATAAGGTTTTGCCTAACTGCTCAAACTTGATTATAATCGCATGAGGAAGGATACTTTTAGTTTAAAAAATAATGCTATTCAATAAGCTTAGCTGTATCTTAAAAAAGGCTGAGCAAATGGTGTTTCAAATCTCTACACGAAGCTCGTTGGGGTGAAGAGAGGCTGAGTGGGCTGTACTTCCGTTGGTTTTATATAAATATCGAGAGGAAAAAAGGCATGATTACAAAAATAATATGAAACAAAATTTATCACTAACGAATCCGATTTAAAGACTACATTCTATGATAATAAAAAGCTATATTTATGTTTCATTTTATATGTATCCACTCTAATATTAGTGATGTGATATTGCATTCAACTAATTTACACCATATTTAACGGGTGGTCCAAGCAGAGGTAATTTTTTTCAATAGTCTTTCTTGATCTTGCATCGTATCAAGCTGTCATCTTATTTTGGTTCAGTATTGTTTCACATTTCATCATGAAAAGAATATTTAAAAGTCGTTCAACTTTAATACGAATAATCGGCTTATTGAGACCCAGCATTCATTATTGGATAATATTCGACCAAATAGACCATGTCCAGTACGCAGTGAAGACAATATAGCAGTCATAGCTGAGAGTGTACACGATCACCGTCGTTCGCAGAATCCAGAACTGACGTGCGAATCGACTTGGCGCATTCTATGTCTAGATCTTAAATTGAAAGCGTACAAAACACAGCTTGTGCGAGAACTGATGCCGATTGACCGCCCGAAGCGACAGCGCTTCGCCCTATCGGCTCTTGAAAAGTTCCAAGAAGATCTGACGTTTTCGAGCTAAATTTTGTTAAGCGATGAGGCCCATTTTTGGCATTGCGGAGAATTAGCAGCCTGAGGAGATTCAAGAAGAAGATTTGGTGTGGTTTGTGAACCGTTGGAATCACGATCCATATTTCTTCCAAAATGATGCCGGTGATAACGTAACTGTCAATGACGTTTGCTAACTCGCCATGATAACCTATTTCTGTTGGTGTCTGAAGTTTAACCCTTTCGACCCCAATGTTGCCTGAGGGTAATTTCGCTAGTTCATAGGCCTACCACCAGCCGTATTTTTATCTTTGTTTATTGAACCGATATGATAACGGTAGTCTTATGGGTCAGCATGTAGTGTGATCAAAACAAAAATCACTAGTAAATCATTTAGCAAAGCAATTTGATAAAGACTGCAGCAGTGTCGACGAAAATTTATTTCTGCATGAAGGAGGACCTTTTTAAAGTGAGAATTTTTAAAATAATTGTAACAAAAATTATCAATCTGTAAATGAACTACTTTTCAGCGATTGTTAAGTGAAATATTTTTGCAAGAAAATTTCTTTAGTTTTAAACCAACATCAGGTGAGTAATTTTTACATATGCGAAGTTGCTTGTGAGCAACTTTGGGCAATTGTGGTATAAAATTTCTATGACATTAGTTATGAGGCCTCAAGATAAAGGTTTGTCAAATGAGGACATACAACGAATTTTAAACTTCGATTGGGATGTTTCAACTGATGATGAAAGTGGTGATGAGATAGAGGATGTGTCTGCAGTGCTGGAGCAGAATTTGGATGCAGAATATGCAGATGTCGACTTGGAAATTCATGACGTCATGATGCCCGTGGAATATTTTTCACAATTTTTTGACTGTCGTGCTATTGATTCGATCACTCAACAAACTGGTTTGTATGGACTTCAAGTACTGGGCCTTGAACTTAAATGTATTGGTACTCTACTGTACTTAAGTGTTTTAAAACTATGTAGGATATAGTTCTCTATTTAACGAAAACTACTCCCAAACACAAGAACTTTAAACTTTATTTTGATAACTGGTTTACATCAGTAAGCCTTCTGATTGCATTGAAGGAAATGGGCATATTCGCCACTGGTACTATACGTAAAAATCGAATAAGCAACTGCCAGTTACTTTCAGAAGCGGAACTCAAAAAACGTAGAAGAGGATCTTATGACATGAAATGTGAAACCAATCATAATATTGTATGTGTAAGGTGGTTTGACAATAAGCCGATCCAACTTATATCATCGCATATAAATCATCAACCAGTTGGCATTTGCAAACGTTGGAACCCAAAAGAAAAAACACACATACATAGATGTCCAAAGACCTGCGATAGTTGCTAACTACAACAAAGGCATGGGAGGTGTGGATCTAGCGGACATGTTGATGGAACTTTACAAAGTTAACCACCGCTCAAGGAAGTGGTATATACGAATTTTTTATTGGTGTCTGGGAACGTCTGTTACAAATGCGTGGCTGCTTTATAGAAAACATTTAAATTTGCTTCATCCGAAACAGAAACACATTCCCCTAATAAAATTTCAACTGGAAATAGCTGATGCCCTTTTTCAATCTACGTCTTCTGTAGTTTCTATGCAAAGAAAGCGAGGCAGACCGTCCAACGCAGAGAGGAATGATAGCGATACGAGCTCTCCATCGAGCAGTGTGTCGTCGCATAACACGAAAAAGTACAGATTCCAGCCGAACTGGAACATTGGGTAGTATTCGGTGAAAAAGGGCGCTGCAGGTTGTGCAAGACAGGAACTCCAATGTCCAAATGTCTTAAGTGTAAGGTCCATCTGTGCTGCAATAACAATAAAAACTGTTTTTTGTCTTTTCATACCTAATTTTTCCCCAATAAATAAAGTAAAATGCGATTAGAATAAAAACAAAAATATTAATAAATTTTATACTACCATTGCCCAACGTTGCTCACAGGCAACATTCTGTAGAGCTCAAACGGGTGGGAGTGGCGAGTTGAAAATTTGACTATACCTTTCTAGAATAAATATAATGAGATTAAAACTAAAAAAAAAAATTTAAGATTACAGGAACAAAATCGGGGTCGAAAGGGTTAAGCGTGACCACGGCGACATTTGGTTTCAACAAAACGGCACTATTTCTCACGTATCGTATCAATCAATGCATTTATTAAGAAAACACTTAGCAGATAATTTCATGTTTTGGTGATATTACACCGTTGGATATGTTGTCCTGTTTGGATATGTTAAGTCTAAAGTTTATGCGTATATAGGCGTGGACTACATTTGAAAGAGATAATCTTCAAAAAATAAATGTCAAAGAATGTTCTTTCGAATGATAATAAACATTAAAAAAGTAGCCAACATCGAAATGGATCATCCTATTGTGCTCTGACCCCGAAAGATCTAGTTATGTGTATGGAGAATCAACTTTCAAAACCCAGCGTCGTAATTTTAAGTCATTAATTGGTTGTTAATTGCTATTTAAACTAGTTTGGTTTTTCTTCTACTTGGAATCAAGGTAAATTCTGTGTTACACATTAGTGTTGTATAAAGTGTGTCAGAGTAAGTATCAGGTCATTTGTGCCGTCTGCTATCCTAATGATTTGAGCCGAACCAAAGGTTCATGCTAGTGATTGCTATTTCTTTTTGATTCATACAAAAGGAATTACAACTAAGTCCAAACATACTGCCCACGCTTGTCTTTGACCAACGGATCCATCCTAAATAATGCCTAACTGCTTGTGCCAAAGCCTCCACGTCAATCAAAAAATCAGGATACTGCTCTGGAACTTGTTCAGAGGATAATGACCGAAAATACGGCTACTGATAAATGATAAGAGCTTGAAGTAAAACTTAATGACCAGAAAAAACTCGCTTGGAAATATTTTGTGAACGTTTTCCAAATTCTTTTTGCGAAACATATGATTTACTCTCATTTGGAATTATATCCGGCAAATTTTGGTGATGTGATTGACGGATAAGTTGAGAAGTTCCATCTTAATGGGGGAGCGCTATTAAGGGAAATTGAGCGCAGAAATGCTAGCAGATTCTTGTTGTAGACAATAAAAATAATATCTGAAAACTTTGATGCTTTTACTCTTTAAGTCACTAGAAAACCTGTCGTGTCGGGTGTATGTGCCAATAAATTTAAAAATTTTGTTAACCAATGTTATCAGTTTGGAGGTCTTCAAATATAATATAAAGAAGGAGTGCTTTACCAAGCAAATATATTTAGTATATGTAAATTATTGTCATTATTCCTTCGCTATACTTTTAGTACCTAATATACTGAGGCCGTACAGGTGACGTTGAACACTGGGTTCCCATTTGGATTGTTGTAAGCTTAAATCAAATCGCGCTTCATTCGATTAAATTTCAAACAACTATATACTCATATGTACATACAAGGTGCGTTAAAAAGTAAACAGGAATTTTTGAATATAGCGCCCCTGGTCTATATGTCGACAGGTGCGTTAGAATCTGCTATCTTTATCGATTGTCTAGTGAGAATTTCATGACATTTCACGGATTGGAGGAGAAGTTATTGGGGTTTAAGTGTCAGTATGTTTGTGTTATCGGTCTGAAAATGAGCTTCGAACAAAGAGCCAAGATTACATTTTGCTTTTAAATTAAGGGTAGGTTTAAGGTATTCTAGTCTAGAAGCATGAATTTCAGGTAATTTTTAAAGTGTCGTAAAAAAAAGGCAATTAATATTAAAATTAAAAACTAAAAAAAGTAAAAAATTTCAAAAATTATGAGCTGACGAAGTGGGGAGTCTCTAAAAATTTCCACGTGACCATACCCATGATTTCAACCCTCCTAATTATCTGAAACCAAAAAGAAAAAAAGATTATTAATCTAGAATAATGTCGCAATGGTCGGAACTACGGAATAGTGGGAAACAAATTTTTTCATAAAATGGCGACTGCCTAAAGAAAAGTTTTTTTGGATCACTTTTTGTGACTATTTCGAATTTTTTAAAAATAATAAAAATAAAAATTTGGGGATGGGGCTAGTTCCAGCCATAGACAAGCCTATAAAGAAGACTCTTTAAAAATTTCAAGTAAATCGGTCCAGTAGAACCTGAGAAATCGTGGGTATCGTTACGAAAAAGTCAGCTTTGAGAAAAACGCGTTTAAATTTTCGCGTTCCGGCCGAGCCTGTTTGGATGCCGAATTCGATCTCCGAAAATAATTTGAATTTTGAAAAATCCTCTTGTACACATATTCTTGAATAGCTAAACTTTGAAAATAAAAAAAATCGATTTTTTTAATTTCTAGACTAGAATACCCCCTTAACTAAACGAAATGTTTCAATTGCTGAAACAAGTTTATGGCGATGGTTGCCTATCCCGTAGCAGAGTGTACGAGTGGTTTCTACGTTTTCAAAGTGGTCGTGAGGACATAAATGACGATCAACATGTGGGCCAATCAAAACCCGCGATCACTGGAAATTCCATCGCAACTGTGCGTGAATTCATCAAAAATCAGCCGAAATCATCATTGAAATTCATGTAAATGGAATTGAACATCTATAAAACATCGATTTATCGCATTTAGCCCGAACATTTTGGCTTACGAAAGGTGTGCTCAAGGTTTGTTCCGCACAAATTGACTGGCGACCAAAAATTGCTCAGAATCCAACATTCTAAGGACGCTTATTTGACAAAAAATCACATTTTACCCATTAACCACTACCCGTGTTTAACTGATATTGGACCGTGCGACTTCTTTCTTTTTGGAAAAAAGCATTTGCCCATGAAAGGAAAGCGTTATGCAGACGTAGAGGCTATCAAAAGGCCTGCACCGACATACTGGCGGTCATACCGACCAACGAACTAAAATACTCGTTCGATATGCTTTTGGACCGTGCAAAAAGTCGTATTGAAGCAGAAGGAGACTATTTTGAATAAAATAAATTGATTTTGCCGCAAAAACCATTTGTTCTGCTTTGTTTTCTTAAAGTCCTGTTTACTTTGGAACCCACCTTGTGTGTATGATACTAAAGGGAATACCATTTGCATATTTTTATTTACTTTGCTTTTTCTCCAAAAGGATGTAGTTTAACCTAACCGCGTACATATGTACATATAATACGTAGGTTGTTTTCATATTTCCGGATTAGAGAACAAAATCAAATATTAATCAAAGAAAATCGCTTTATGTTTTTTAAAATATTCTCAGTTAAAATGTATGCACTTTTGTATGCCTTTGTACCAATGGTCGAATCAACTTTACAACTCTGATTGATTGCGTTCTGAACGCAACACCCGCCCCTTGAGGTGCCGAAAAAAGTTGACCTCTTAGTGTTTTTTTTTTCGTACGGTATTAAAATGAAGTCAGTCTAGCACTATGCGGAGGATGACGCATCAAATCGATGTTTTGATTGCTCAAAAAGGCAGCTATTTTAGACGACATTGTCGTCACGAAAAGTGATTCGTTTTCGGTGATTGGTTATCGTACTGATATCGTATTTTTTAAGCATTTCTCTCGACCATTGCCACGAGCGATTGACACATTGTGTGGCATCCAGCGTGAAAAAATGTCTACAATCAAATGTTCAATGTATGCTGGTACCACTAATGCCTATAGTTGTCTCAATCTGATAGATCAGATGATGATCTTTCAATATCAGTTTCCGCACAACAAACAGTTTACGGTACAACAACTGATTTGCTGAGTTAATCCACGTCGAAAGTTGTAAGAAGTAATCATGCAAAAATGTTTACGATTCAATTCCATTTATTGGCCGGGATGAATATTTCAAGTTACTGTAAGCAACACAATTAGGGCTCATATGTCAAAATACTCTTAGCACCCCATCAAAAATCTCAAGTTTTACAATAAAATTGTGAGTTGCCAGATCGCAAAACTCGGACGAAGTCTCGAACTATCAAAGGCAACCCACGTGCAGTGATTCACTGTTGAAAATACATATGTATGTACTTAAACTATATTTATGTTGCAGCTTCATGGTGTGGTTAAAAATTGGCAGGTAGAACGTTGCCAATGCAATAACAATAACAAATCAATATTTGCGTGCCTGCAAATACCGCAAATTAAGTCTAAAGTTTTCAGCGCGAAAGTTGGGCAAACAACAACAATAACACAATGTGATTGTGGCGAAGCTTTTAAATTTCAGTTGCTATTGTAGTTGCAGTTTTGTGCTGTTGAAGCATATTTGAACATTTCGCAACATTCGAAAGTTTCGTTTTTGTGGCGACGCGTGCAACGGATTTGCGGTTAGACGCACAGTTCTGCGCCGAACAGTGCAAAGTCCTCTCAAAATTTACTCTGGAAAAACAAAATTTGGCACAGCTTTACGTGCATAGCCGCACCTACACCATCAAATCAACGCTAGCAAAGCTAAAACAAAAGCAACAATCCAATAAATATATATGAACGAATGGCAAAACGAATTGGAAACACAAAGAAAGTGGAAAGTGCATAAACGAGTGAGTCAACCATTGCGCCGTATTTTGCATATAAAATACTTTGGTTAACTGAATTATTTTCATTAGAAGGACATTGCTGGAAGGCGCTAGGTATTCTGCAATTGAATTGGCGATGACGTTTGCGGTAAGAAGGAAATAAATAATAGTGTAGCTGGAGATGCGAATGGGGAGCAGCGGCAACACTTAACCAAATTATTGGGAATTTACTTAATTTTTGAATATGAGTAATGAATTGCACCAACAAATGTTCTTATTTATTTCGTCGACGATATTCAACAACTCAAGTGATGATAGGAATTGACAAGATAAAACGTTTACTTCGGTTGCACCGAAGCTAAAAACCTATTTACAAATACCCAGTATACTTTACAGTAACATAGTATTGATTGGTCACTTTGCACGACAGCTATACATATGCTATAAAAAACCGAGCAGAACTTTCCTACGTGCTAAATTTTTTGAAGAAAACTCTTCTTCTTCTTGAAGGGAGAAGAACGTGTGCAAAACTTCAGATCTATTCATCAAAAACTGTGTTTGAGTATATACAGACAGACGAATGTTGGTAAATCGACTCAGCTCAACATGCTGATAATTAACATTTTATATGATCTTTTTTTCTAAGTGTTACAAACACAGTTGAGCTTTGAAGCTACAGCCACGAGTAACCACATATATTATAGAAAGTTTATAATAAAAGAAATTTGCATGGCTCGGGTTCGAAGTGTCAAGGATCATCCCAAATATGCGATGTCGTTATGGCCAAGGAGAAAGAAGCAGAAAAAGTACAGAACTTATTCGTTTCATTTAATTTTAGAGCAAAAGCATCAAACAAAGCGGCAAGATGGATTGCCAGCCGAGCTATTCAAACACTGCGGCGAAGAAATGATAAGAAATATTCATCAGCTTCTTTGAAAATAACGACGAAAGGAAGATCGACACACACCAGCTCTTCGTCGATTTTAAAACCGCCTCCGACAGCACAAAAAGGATCTGCCTCTATGCCGCTATATCTGTACTTTGTTTCCACGCAAAGCTAATACGGCTGTGTAAACTGACGTTGAACAACGTCAAAGCTCCGTCAGAATTGGGAAGGGTCTTTCCGAGCCGTTCGATACCAAACGAGGCGTCAGACATTTATACTTTCTTTGTATGACTCTTCAATTTTGCTTTAGAAAGTAATACGATCTGCGGAGCTGAATAGAAAAGGTATAATCTTCTCTAAGAGTGTACAGATTATGGTGAACGCCGACGTCTTCGATATCATTGACCATAACAACCGCGCCGTTAGTTTTGCTCTCTCAAGGTTGAACAAAGAAGCGAAGCGTATGGGTCTGGTTGTGAACGAGAACCAGGCGAAATATCTCCTGTCATCAAACAAACAATCATCGCACTCGTGGCTTGGTCCACACGTCCCCGTTGACAGTCATAACTTTGAAGTTGTATATAACATCGTCCAACTTAAAACCAGGATCAATATTATCATCAATATTAGCCTGGAAATCCATCGCCAAATCTCTTTTGCCAACAGGTGGTACTTTAGACTGAGTAGGCAATTGAGAAGTGAAGTCCCCTTCAGACGAATAAAGGCCAAAACTTATAAGTCTCCCATTATTCCCGTCCTGCCATATGGTACAGAGGTTTGGACGATGGCAACATCTTATAAGTCGACGTTACGAGTGTTCGGGATAAAGGTTTTGCGGAAGATTTATGGTTCGATTTATCTTTTCGCATTGGCAACGGCAACATTCGATGAAACGATGAACTAAACGAGTTATACGACGACTTTGACTTAGCTCAGCTAATCAAATTACAGCGGCTTTGCTGGCTAGGTCATGTCGTCCGAATGGATGAAAACACTCTAGCTCTGAGAATGTTCGACGCAATACTCGCCAGGTGAAGAAAAATAATTTGAATTTGAAAACCTCCATTCCGTTGGAAAGACCAGGTGAAGAAAAACACTTGGAATCTGGAGTTGGCGCCAAACAGCGAAAAGGAAGAACGATTGGCGCGCTGTTGAAAACTTGATTAAAACGGCGTAAGTGTGTTTACGATAGTGAGTAAGAAGAAGCATCACGAAACAACTTATACTTATGGAAGAGAAATTTTGCCAAAGAATATGTCCACTGTGATAATGAATTTTGTGATTTCGTAACTTCTACAGATGTGTAGAAATTTAATTTATTGGAGCCTGGTGGGCGTGGATTTGTATGGCGTAAGAAGGCTGAAGTGCTGAATGATAAGAAATTAAATAATACCGGCAAGAATGGAGGAGGCTGCATTATGGCGTGGCATCAAACAATGAAAACTTTACAATATTTTTTTGTTTCGAAAACAGAGTCTTTTTTGAATTTTAGAATTTTTGGCCAAAACTGGATTTGTAAAAATAAATTGCAATTACATTTTGGAAATGAATAAAACGGGTTTTTCTCACTTTTAACTGCATTTCAAAGTTTTAATAGTCTAGAAATATGCCGCTACGAAGTCGAAACAACAGAGGTAGAGCCACTTTGAGGGCAATAACTTTATAATATTAAGTGTCAAATATCTCTCTTCCGTTTTTTGCTCTGTTTCTGTGATTGGTTTTAGTTCAAATATGCGCCCTTTCGTTTGATGATCTATTTCCATCTTGACGGCAACTTCATTACACTCCCCTCGCAGAAACCCCCCTCCTTATTTGTGAAGAACTCGGACAGCCACTTTTCACAAGCCTCTTTTGAGTTCAACTTTACACCAACAAGGGCGTTAGGCATGGACAGGAACAGGTGGTAATCACTTGGCGCTATATCCGGGCTATATGGTGGATGCGACAAAACCTCCCATCCGAGCTCCCGTAGTTTATAATGAGTCAACAATGAAGTGTGTGGTCTGGCGTTGTCTTGGTGTAACACTACATCCTTCCTATTGGCCAATTCTGGACGTTTCTGGTCTATCGCCAACTTCAAGCGGTCCAGTTGTTCGCAGTAGATGGTAGAATTAAGCGTCTGGCCATATGGGAGCAGCTCATAGTGGATGATTCCCTTCCAATCCTACCAAATACACAACAAAACTTTCCTGGCCATCAATCCCGTCTTGGCCGCTGTTTGAGACGATTCACCGGCCTTCGACCACGACCGTTTTCATTCGATATTGTCGTATGTGATCCATTTTTCGTTGCCAGTCAGCATCCGCTTCAAAAATGGGTCGAGTGTGCATTCAGCCCCCTGCAGATAGTTTAATATGGTTTGGTGACTAACTCCCATCTTCTGGGCGATGTCTCGAAATGCCAGATATCGGTCTAACTCGATGTTTTCCATTATTTGATCGGTATTCGTCGTCACAGGTCTTCCGCGGGCTGGCTTATCTATGGTGTCGTTTTCACCCGCTTTGAATCGTAGAAACCACTCCTCCGAAGTTCCAAGTGATAGAGTGCCATCCCCCAAACAACATTAATCTCACGGAACGTTTCTCTAGCGGATTTGACTTTAACGAAGGAAATCCTTAAAATTGCGTTAATTTAGTGAACTCCATGTTTACACATCTATAACTGTTGAACGCAATATCCAAACTAATTATGCTTAACGTCGTTTTGTAGACCTTTCAAAGATGTATAGCATTGCCAGATACGAGCTCTCTAGCGCTTTATATTATAAATACCCGCGAAATTCAAAAGACAAAAAGGCGGAAGTACGATGTTTGAACTTTAAAACAAGTATTGATATAATTTTTCTAGAAAAGATTTTTCAGCCTATTTGGTTTAATAAAGAAGATTATTATCCCAGCATAGCTTTATACAAGTGCTTGTTGTAGCAAAAACATCTACTTTTTTTAAACTACTCTGTATAATTCGTTTCCACAGAATCTATGGAGTAAAATATTATTTGTTGTCAGTTAAGCAGAAAAAATGGCGATTTGAAAACGTTTTTCTGCAAGTGTAATCCGCTCTCTCGCACACAAGTGAACTCACATATTCACACCTTAAACCTCCGCAGCCGAAAAGTGGGAGGTGGAGGTGGATTTTGCAAAGTACTTTCGCAGGAACCATATTGAGGAAAAGTCATTAGCAACAATTTTGAGAAACCATTAGGGAAACTGCTTTGCTAGCTAAGTAATTGCATAAAGCAACATCGACAACAACAAGAACGAAAGCCTGAGTGCCAACAAGGAAGTAACCAATTGGTTGTTGTTGCACACATAATAATTTCATTGCTATTGTTATACAATAAATACTTATATACATATATAGGTAACTGCTGCCCTTTCCCGTCGCATCCTACATCCTGCATCAAGGGCGTTACGGTGTTGTGGCAACAATATCCGTTGCTGTGGCAAGACTTGGATGGTTTTATTAACATTTTCTTATGTTAAATTTATAATTGATTTTTATTGAATTTTCAAAGTTTTTAATAGAATTTTTTACAATATGCTTGGCATTCTGTTGACAACGATTATGTCTTCATTTAAGAGATGAACACAGCCACGAGTTCACGTCTGAGCCGACAGCACTTCGTAGCTGCCTGATGCTGCATGGTCCAGCGCTGTGGCAACCACAGGGTGCTATTGTGCATGTTCATTACATTTTGTTGTGCATACTTGCCTTTGCAAAAGTGATGTTGTTGTAGTTGTTGTTGCTGCTATGGCAACAACTCACACCACCTTCGCTTTGCGCTGGATAAATTGCCGTTGCCTCTGGATTTTGTGTTATTGCGTTTGAGTTTCGTTGAACGTGAAACATCAGCGCCGCATGAGTAATTCACAATTGCTTGTTGTCATTCAATTGCGATTGTTTTGCTCGAATTCTTCATGAATGCTATCAACCGTTGTCTGATTTTGCCATCGTTGTTCCACATATATAAGTTTGTTGCTGTTGCTGTCTATACTTTTATGATGTGCCATCACAAGTGTATGGGTAGAGTAGATGCACCTGCCGCCATATATACTTGTTTTAGTATTAGTGAAGCGTATTTTAAACGAAACTGTGAAATTTTTTTATATAAAGGCATAAAGTAGTAGTAGATTTTTTGAGGTTATAACAGAAATCAAATTTGATGTCACGCTTTCATTTTGCTAAAAATGTTATAGTTTCATAACAAAACAAGTAAGGAAGGGCTAAGTTGGGTGTCACCGAACATTTTATGCTCTCGCATGATAAAGTGATATTCCAGATTTCATTATCCGTCATTTACATATTTTTTTTATTTTGCTGTAAAATTAATTAGATTAGTAGTTCCTGAGATATGGTTTTTGCTTCATAAGAGGGCGACGCCACGCCCATTTTCAATTAAAAAAAAAAGGTGCAGCTTCCTTCTGCCATTTCTCCGTAAAATTTAGTGTTTCTGACGTTTTTTGTTAGTCGGTTAACACACTTTTAGTGATTTTCCACATAACCTTTGTATGGGAGGTGGGCGTGGTTATTATCCGATTTCTTCCATTTTTTAACTGTATAAGGAAATGCCTGAAGGAAACGACTCTATAGAGTTTTGTTTACGTAGCTATAGTAGTTTCCGAGATATGTACAAAAAACTTAGTAGGGGGCGGGGCCACTCCCACTTTTCCAAAAAAATTACGTCCAAATATGCCCCTCCTTATCGCGATCCTTTGTGCCAAATTTCATTTTAATATCTTTATTTATGGCTTAGTTATGACACTTTATAGGTTTTCGGTTTTCGCCATTTTATGGGCATGGCAGTGGGCCGATTTTGCGCATCTTCGAACTTAACCTTCTTATGGAGCAAAGAAATACGTGTACCAAGTGTCATCATGATATCTCAATTTTTACTCAAGTTACAGCTTGCACGGACGGACGGACAGACATCCGGATTTGAACTCTACTCGTCACCCTGATCACTTTGGTATATATAACCCTATATCTGACTCTTTTAGTTTTAGGACTTACAAACAACCGTTATGTGAACAAAACTATAATACTCCCCTTAGCAACTTTGTTGCTAGAGTATAAAAATGTTGAAATTCGGGGAGAATATTGAATAATGATTTTCATTATCCAGAGTGGGAATTGAGATTCCCTATCTTTTTGTTCATGTTTTCCTCATATACACTATATATTCAATTTAGATTTGATTGATTTTATATAACATACATATTTTCATTTGAATTATTTGGCTTGCTTTGTTTCGCAACATTTGTATACTATTGCAACATGCTGCTGCAGAGAATAATAGTTTTGTATGTTACACACACATTTGTATGTATTATATGCTCTATATTAACTATGCTGAAATTTCAAGACATGCCAAATAACAGAAATATTGGATTTTAGGCGCTTCTTACGACAGGCATTCCTTACCGCTGGCAAATTCTCCCCCAATTAAATATGTCGATAACAAATATTAAATTGTCTCTAAAGTTGTTAAAAAGCATGATTACCAATAAAAACAACTTTGACTTATTTCATAATATTTACGAAATTTATGTAAAATTTATTTAATTTTAACCTTTTCGTGTTGAAGTTGCTTAGAAAATATAAAAAACGACAATCGATTAATATCTACGATGATCTTTATTTAGTATATTCAAAATGGCAAGAGCAAGAGTTCTTTTTAGTTTTGTGACCTACTAACTATCAGGTCACAAATTTGAGACAATATTTTCAGACTAACGCTAAAGGCTGTTTAGTGAATAGTAATTAGTCACAAATTGAGGCTTTATCTCAAAATGTCTCAAATAGTGACTAAAAACTGCTTGCAGAATCGCGCTATTAGTGCATGGTGTTGGAGTAGAAAGATACATCTGTGGCCTAGAACCTTTGGAAAAAGTGGAAATGGCCACGCCTTATACAAGGTGCGTTCCAAAGAAAACAGGACTTAAAAAAAAACAGGACAAATGGGGTTTTTTGGCCCAAAATGGAAAATGGTTAAAATGTAATTTTTGAACAAATAATCGGTCACAATCGGTCCTACGAATGTTGGATTCTGAGCAATTTTTGGTCGCCAGTAGATTTGTGCGGAACAAACCTTGAGCTCACCTTTCGTAAGCCAAAATGTTCGGGCTAAATGCGATAAATCGATGTTTTATAGATGTTCAATTCCATTTACATGAATTTCAATGATGATTTCGGCTGATTTTTGCTGAATTCACGCACAGTTTCGAGGGAAATTCCGGTGATGACGGATTTTGATTGACCCACATGTTGATCGTCATTTATGTCCTCACGACTACTTTGAGAACATTGAAACTACTCGTGCACTCTGCTACGGGATAGGCAATCATCGCCATAAACTTGTTTCATCAATTGAAACGCTTCGGTAAAAGTTTTACCAATTTTAAAACAAAATTTAATGTTGGCTCTTTGTTCGAAGCTCATTTTCGCACCGATGACACAAATATACTGACACTTAAAACGCAATAACTTCACTTCCAATCGTTGAAGTGTCATGAAATTCTCACTGGACAATCGATAAAAATAGCAGATTCTAACGCACTAGTCGGCATATAGACGGCGCCACAAGGATGTGCTAAATTCAAAACTTCCTGTTTACTTTATAACGCACCTTGTAGTAGGTTAACTGTGCATAGTTCACAAACTGCTTAAGCTCTTTCAACCAAACTTTCCGAAAGGAATTCCTTCTGGCACTTTTTGTGTACTGTGAACACGGGTTAAAGCAGAGTTGTCCAAGCCCACACCTCACCATAACTGTGTTGAAAATTACTGAAGGGACGATGACGTTGACCCCCGAAAGAGATTTATAGGAGTTGGTGTATAAATTGGACAATCTGCATACGTGGTACGCTTTGTGCTTAAAATCAATACAATTGAGCCTTTATACCCCTAGTTTTTATGTACCTATCTTACGAATTTGAAACTTCCGGCTGAGTTTATACATCTACCGTAAATTTGTGAGAATGGTTTTACTACTCTTAGGCTTTCCATCTGACCAAAATGAGGGAAATCTTAATGGAGTTAAGCGATTTGCTTTCTTTAATATAGATATATCGAGTTAACAAAATGTAATCTTGAAAGTAAGATTGATGTCGGAGCGAAAACGAGAAGCGATATGAAGATTGGAGCGATAATACGATTAGTTCAAGCGAAGACCGATGCGAGCGTTGAAAGCGGCAAAGCGAGGCGAGCTGTTGTATGGCTCTTTTATATGAAGAGTTCTATATTTCGAAAGATGGCTTGGAATACATTCAATTATTGAACAAAAAAATGTAAACAATGAATTTAATAGCCTTGACAGACGGCAGTGTTAGTCCGGATTAACTGTGCGCTTAATCAGATCTAAATTTGTAGGTGTCAGACGGCAGTTATGCGAGTTTGAAACTCTCGTAAACAGCTGATTGTAATTTTTGTACTATTTTCAATGAAAATGGAGAGATGATAAACATTGCGGTTGTTAGCCGACGAATTTTTACAAAACCGTTTTTTATTACAAGAACATGTGAACACGTTATTTTTAAAACTGCATCATAATATATTTTTCTCGTTTTATTATTGAAAATTTGAAAAACAGCTGTCAGTGTTGCTTGTTTTTTATTCACAATAGATTAAAACTTGGCATTTTTAACAATGTTGCCAACGAAAATGCAGCTAACTCTACAAAATTTTGAAAATTAAATGGGAGTTAGCAATGGAGTTATCTTCACTAATTCCTGAATTAATCCGGGGTAACTGCATTAACTGCATTAAACCGGATTAAGGCTGGTGTCTGACAATGCTATAACATCTTATTTTAAGACCTGTGTCAATATTCAGATACATTTTTTTAACTACTCAAGAATAGACATTTTACTATATCCTTAATAAAATTGCACCAGATCTACAAAAGAATTGGACAATTTAGACGATTAATAGCAAAAAGAGTTCAAGCGAGAAACCACCGCACAACCTGCTTTAACCCTTTGCACTCTTGAGGCCGCCGAAATTTCCTTTGCTGCTCGCTCTAACTCTTAAAACTTTGAGCGATTTACATAGGAAGCCACGTGCAGCGATTTATTGCTAAAAGTATAGCCACCTTATAGTATCGTTACAATTTTCCACTACGACATTAGTCCAAGAGAGTATACGATTTGTAATGTACAGAAGCTAGAAAGAAACGAAAATTTATTGTAAGACATTATATTTCTTCGGATAAGGAATGGTGAAGGTTTGCAACCCTTCAAAGTATTTTTCGCAAATTGTCACGGTGAACTTAGCTCTTCCTTTATTAATAGAACTTGTGACAATGAAAAAAACTACGATTGTAGTAGATCCAGGGTCGAGCACTCGAAGTGTAACCAACGAATCAGCTATAAATTTGCTGAATGACAGTTCGGAGTATTGTTCCCAAGTCTACAAAAGCGTTTCGCCAAAAGTGAACGCAAAAAAAGTGATCGGCGATGGAACTCAAGCGTCATAGTGTGAATATATATTTAGCCGAAAATCACATTCAGCAATTGTTCGTGAGCTCAAACATCTTAATGTGAATAAAGTTTTTATTTATCGCACCATCACTCGTTACATTGATGCTGGCAGCATCGCAAAACGCCATGGAGGTGGTCATCAACAGACTGCAACGTCACGTGAGATGGTTCGAAAAGTGAAGAAGCGACTTGAGCGAAATCCACGACGAAGTGGATCAAATGGATAAAGAACTGAAAATATCCGACTGCAGCATGCAACGCATGTTGAAAGATGAGCTAAAGGTCAAGCCTTACAAGTTCCAAAGGCCCATGATCTCACACTCTCGAGTTTACCAGATGCGAATTCAATGGTCCGAAGTAAAAAATACACCAGTCTCGAGATACTGAAGAAAGCCATTGTCCGTGAGTGGGCCAAAATACCGGCAAGTCCCATTCGAGCAGCTTGCAAATCGTTTTTTGACCGTCTCAAGGCCATAGTTAAGGCAAAAGGTGGTCCTATCGAGCAAAAGTGAATTGATCCTGAATTTGCGATTATTTTCATACATTTTGTATTTTAAAATAAATAAAAATAATTTTCCAAACCGAATTTATGGCTTTTTTGATTGGTTGTACCGAGTGCCGGACCCTGTATATTATGATCGATTTTGTTTGTTCCGGAGTCTTATCTCCATAAATATTCGTTAACTCTACATTAGAGCGGATCGATTTTCAGAGAGCCAAAAAACGGAAAAATCGCGTTTGCGGGCAATACTTCACGGCTGATGATGTACAACTTAGTCAAGAGATTATGGGTCTAAAAAAGGATTATAAAAATTTGTTCGTCAGTTTTTGTGATATCCCAATGAAACTTAGTAGGTAATTTTAATATATGCCCCCCATACAACCAATTATTCAGTTATTTTTTTAATTCCCATTATAAATCGCTGGCTCGAAACCGGCTTTTGACCAACAATCTCTTAAGCAAAGTTGTGTAGAATAATCCGTAGAACATTTATTGCATAAGCAATTTTATCATAAAAAAATCGAGCCACTCTCCTATACATATTACGCCAAGTACAGCCGTAAAGACGTGTGTATTCAAGACAAGAACTTCCATACTGATCCTTCTAAAATCTCTTTGTTTCAATGTCTGTTTTATTTGAAAGTATTAAATTTTTTTCGGACACCACTGTCTGCGTACATAAAGGGATAAAGAGGAAGAACAAGACTTCTACATATACATTTATAGCTCAGCATTGGTGATGTTAATTGAATAATACTTGTACGTAGAGGTAACCCGGTGGTCGTCACTTAGAGTTAATATAAATGAATACCTATACATATTTAAATGAAAGACTGACATTCTTCCTTTATTGGTAGTAAACACATATATGAATTCCAAAAGATTATCCTTTCTTGTCTTGAATCATTTTGCTGCAGTGCACTTCTACAAAAGGTGGAGTACTTGCCAAAGCATTTGCAATTATTTCGCGGTGTATCTTCCTGTTGTGCAAAGGCACTTCTCCAATGCATTCCTCACTCATTTGCCTTACAGTTCGGTCGACAAATCGTGGGTGAACAAGCAAACGCTTGCCATGTCCCAACTCATATAAACCGGTTAATGTTAACGGAATGCAGCGCAGTGAGTTGAATGGCTAGTTGGATTGGTCGAGGTAGCTCATTGCACTGGCAATTGATGCATGAACGTCGTCTGTGAACACTTCCATGGCAGCAAACAAAAAACAAAATCACAGCGCTGCCATGACGATATTGGTTTACGGATCTCTTGCTGGTGTGTTGGTTACCGTTACAATGCATGGGTATGTATGGTATATGCAAGTAGTTGCGTATACGCACCAGTGCAGCTCGCACTAATAATTCCATATACACAAGTTACAAGTTGTCCTTGCCGGGGCTCAAAGATGCATTAACTCGCTTACGAATGATTTTGTTTTCTCCCATAAGCTGATTGCATATTTATGTTTGCGTTTTTCCAGCTGTGCATGTATGTGTGCGTTTGTATTTCAATTTGTCTACGCTAGCATTCCGTAGAATAGAGATGCGCTTCCTTGTGCCGCTTTGCCTTTTGTATGGACGCTTTGTATCGCCAAAAGGCTTTGTTTTGCCAACAAGCCAGGCTACCAAGTACACACGCACACAACTGTACATATGTGTGGTTATGCAACTGGGTCTGGCTATATTTAGACATGCGCTGCTGTTGCCGTTATTGTTGTTTTTATGCCAATCGTTGTTTGCGCTCACAAATATTTGCTAGGCAACAACAGCAAATAGCAACATCCGATGGCTTGTTATGACATCTCGTTGGTAATGGCTGTTGTCGTCGTTCTCGTTGTCGTTGGTAATAAAAACACCAAGAACAACAACAGCGCACATCAGCATAAATCAATAATGGAACAGAGTGTAGCATGGCAATGAGACCCGCAGGTACAACAGCATTTTTCGTACAACTACGAAGTGAAGCTGATCTGCTATTGCATATTTATGAGTGGAACTTGCGTTTCTATTTATATGCAAATGCATATGGAATCAAGTAAGGTGGGACTGATTCGGAAGAAAACAAAATTTGTGAGTGAAACATTCTTTGCAAATTTTATAAAAATATAAACGATATTTGTGCTTTTGCACGATACATAAGTTATGAGATACATGAGGGGGGTGGAGATCATTTTATTCGGCACAAAATATATAGATATCAAAATCGATAAGGATTTTTAGGATAAGTTAGCGTTCGAAAACATCTCTGAAGTAATTTGAAAGATGTTGTCGAGTTGACCGTTCTCAGTGGAACAAAAACCCAAGTCCGTCCCTCCATGTTTTGTTTCAGAACCTGCGGGACTCCTTCAGTTATATTGTTTATAGTCCAATACGCCTGTGTGATGACATGACGGAAAATATTTTTAATTTTTCTTAATATTCATGTACATATGTAAAGCCCACTATTTTAGAATGTTACAAACAAAGCAGCAAAGCAAAATTATTCTGTGCAACATTTTTCGATAGTATAACTTATATACGCATTAATATATGCGCATCCGATTGTTTGAGCTGCTCAGTCGTTGTTGTAGCAGACAAATAAAAATGAGAAATCACGGAAAGTTTTTGAAGTCATTCGGCATCTTGTAAATTAGCAGGGTAAACTAGTAAAAGTTTTTGCTGTTGTTGTTGGAGAATAGTTTGTTTTCAGCTAAAACGTTTTTTGAAATATTCTTTGTCGCCTTTTGAACAAAACCAGGTGATTTGCTTGAACTCCCACGTTAGTGAAACAGCGAATTCGAATAACGGTATTGTTGCCGTTGTTCCAGGTTTTGTGGTTGTACTCGACGTCTGGCCGCGTTGTCATAGCAGCGTTTAATCCTTTGCAGCAGTGGAAAATCCCAGGCAATCATTTCAATATTTTCGGTGATGAAGCGTTGAGTGCCGCCGATGCGAGCAAATTAGCGTACTTTGATGTGGTTAAGTACAGACTGATGTTATGTTGTATCCAACTCCAGGAACTATTGTAATGTTAATGGAATCGCATAACAGTTCATCACGCTTGTTAAATCAAAAAGATAGAAAATTGTGAACGAATTCTTAATGGAAGTCGCGCTTTCTAGTAGAGAACAGCAGAAAAGCAAAGGGTTCGGGTGTAACTGAACATTAATACTCCTGCAAGCAAAATTAAATATTTATTTTCTGTTTCATGATCGGAACCATAATCTTCACTACCAAATAGCACAATGGTTAGGTTAGGTTAGGTTAGGTTAAGAGGTGGAGGTGGAGTTGGTGGACATTGTGGAGCATATCACTAATTGGTTGAGATGGTTAATGCCAATTTCCGCTATGTCACTTGGTTCACCGGAGATAGGTAGGCAGGCCCTGTTGGCTTTCGGGCTCAATTAGCACTGGCTCTGCCATTTGATGCACTATTTATAGACTTTTTGTATTGCTACATTTTGTTACGTTTTTCCATCTGTTATTTGTAACTTGTTAAATTGTCTATTTATCTCTCTTTGATCGCTCCTAGCGGGCTTGGTATTAGCTCCGCCTCGGATTCATTAACTCATCTGCTTTTTTGTTGCCGAATATCTTTCTGTGACCGGGAACCCAGGTCAAGTCTAGCTGGAGCTTGTCTTTTATTAAGGTCAGTGTTTTCTTGCAATTATGAGCTATGCTGGAATTTGTCATGGGCGAAGACAAGACCAGAAGAGCCGCCTGGCTATCTGTAAATATTGCTGTTTTACATATCCTCTCGTAGTTTTCCAATGGGGCTTCGCAGGCCTTTCCTATGGCCAGTACTTTCGCTTGGAAGATTCTAGCCGAGTTCGGTAGACGGATAAAGAGAGAAATGTCCAGATCATCGGAAAATACTCCCATGTCTCCTCCGCAGTCCATTTTAGATGCGTCGGGATAGACTGAGGTAGCATCTTCCTCTCCTATTGAGCCTCTTCTCCATTCTCGTCTAGAGGGTATCCTCACCTGGAAGTGTCTATTGAAATCCAGCATTGGAAGAATGTAACCTGATTTATTAACGTTGAGCTGGTTTAGGATATCACTTTGTCCATTGTTCAGCTGATTCCAAACGCCTAATTCTTTTATTCTTATCGCAGAACATGCTGCTATTTTGTGAATAAAGATGTCTATGGGTAGTTGATGCAGAAACATATTGAGCGCGTCAGTCGGACAGGACTTGATTGTACCAGTAACTTCTGCACATGCTGCTCTGTATTCCATTTAATTTCCTAAGTTGTATTGTTTCTTTAGCGCTGGTCACCACACCAGAGCTTCATATGTAAGTATAGGTCTTACCCACAGCCGTATATATCCACATGATTATACTAGGTTTAAAGAGCCAACTCTTACTGACGATTCACTTGCAAGTATAGTATGCCATACATGCATGTGGTTATTATTTTTTTTATATTTGTTTTTCAGGACAGTTTGGTGTCAATCTCCACCCCCAAGTATTTAGTTGTGGGGGATAGAGAGAGTGTTGTACTGTTTAGTACTGGAAGTTGAAACTGGGAGATTTTGTGTCTGCTTGTGAGATTAGTATTTCGTTCAGCACTATAACACATAGAAGCGGGGAGAGGACCCCTCCTTAAGAAGTCCACACTCACATAACTTGTTTATGTTGCACCGCCGTTTGATGCTATAATCTTTTTATTCTCAAGCATCAGTTGTATCCATCACAATATCGTCTAAGCCGCAATATGTTAGAGAATTAATAATAGTGCCTACTTCTTTATTATTGAAAGCTCCCTTTATATCTAGAAATGCAGCCATGGTGTATTGTTTGTAGTGTAATGATTTTTCAATTACACTTATCACATCCTGAAGGGCAGTTTCGGTTGATCGGCCCTTTATGTACGCATGTTGGGACTTCCATAACTTATCCGTCATGGTTGTTTTTATATGTAAGATTAGTCCTTTTTAGTACCTTCAGGATGTGAGGCTTATAGGTCTAAAACCTTGACATTATCATTTGTTCTTCTCCCTGGTTTTGGAAGGAACACCACTTTAATTATTTTCCAACTTCTTGCGATGTAAGACAGTTGAATGCTAGCTTTGTATATATTTCCAAGCCTTAGAACCAACTTTTGCAGCATTATGGGCGTAGTCCCGTCTGGACCTGCCGCTTTAAATGGTAAGAAACTATTTATGGCGTATTTGATTTGACTTTTGTCTACTATCTGGCCTCGGTAATCAGCTGCGTTAGCCGGCGGTTATGGTTGAACCCTCGTTATAGGCGTTTGCTGACTACCAGGGAAATACGTTTTAATAAGTACCTCCAGAGATTCTTTTGCAGAGGAGGTCCAATCACTTCCTACCGCCTCCATGTAGGCAGTATTGGTATGTTCTTTGGATAGTATTTTATTCAGTCTTGCGGTTTCTCTGCAACTTTCTATCAATGTGCAGAAATAACGCCATGAGTCAGTTTTAGCTTTCCTAATTTTTTTGTATTTTTTTCTGATATCTTTATATGCTTGCTAGACTTTATTTCTAAAATTCTCATTGAAAGCTTTCCTTAGTTGTGTTCTCAAATTTTTGAGCTCACTGTTCTACCAAGGAAGAGACTTTTTCTTTTTCAGAACTGTTAGCGGAGTACTGTATTACTTGCGAATGCTGAAATGCTGAAGAATATCCATGAGTGATCTGACATGGATGGCTCAGCGGAGCCTCTCCAGTTATCCACAATGATACTGTCTGTGTCTGTTGATAGCCTGAGGTCCAGCACTTCCTCCCACCCCGGAAACCTATCAGGGCTGGAGGTACAACTACCGAGATTTTTCAAGCACACGCGACCCATTGGTTCAGTGCTATAACGCAAGATTCCAATGAAGTGGAGTGTGGCTAGCTTAAAACGAGTCTGATGCTGAAGTAGTGTTCTGCTGTTTATAGTGAAGATAAATACTGTCTAACTAGCTTTGAGCGCATTGTTAGAGAGCTCATTGATAATATTGACGCTCTGCTTAGGAGTTAAGGCTTATCTCCCTGAAAGAAAGAGATCCACTTTAATGGAAGTCACTTCTGTCTGAAAAACGTATAGTGCTCCGATAGATAAGCTCGGCAAAGAGCAATTTACAGAAAACTCTTCCCCCAATATTCCCTCTTAACTTTGATCCATCCGTGAAACTGTGTCTCTTCTCTAACGGGTCCTCCCCATTCCACATATCTCTCGTCGGTATGTAAGGAGAGATAAACTCGCCACGATTAGCTTCTGCGACTCAGTGATCCATATATAAAAGCATAATGTTCTTCTTCCTTATTGGCGTAAGTACCGCTTACGCGGTTATACCCGACTTTGCAACAGTGCGCCAGTCTTTCTTCCATTTCACTATTTGACGCCAGATCCTTTTCCACCTGGTCTTTCTCGGTCCAGTGGAGGTCTTCCTTTTCTTCTAATTCCCTCGGCGGATATTTCATCAAATATTCTCACAGCCGGAGTGATTTCATCCATTCGGACGACAAGACCCAGCCAGCGTACCCGCTGTATCTTAATTCGCTGAACTATGTCTATGACGTCGTGACATCGTTCCATTGACTGCGGTATTCGCCCTTGTCAATGAAACCATAAATCTACCGCTAAACCTTTCTCTCGAAAACTCGTATTGCCGGCCCGTCAGTTGTTGTCATCCTCCATGTCTCTGCACCATATAGCATGACGGGGATGATGAATGATTTGTAGAATTTGGTATTTGTTCGTCGAGAAAAGAGGATGGAGTCGTGGGTAGAAGTTCTCGCAAGTGAGGAAAGTTTTCTGAATGCGATTGGCTTGGCAGTGACCAGAAATGAATCTTTTAGTCAAATAACATCTGTTTGAACACAAGCTAATGTGAGAAGACGAATCATCCCTCTCAAGGGTTGTGCAATAGATTTTGAACCCGCTACTTAAAAAACATTCCCAGTGAAAACGACATAACAGCTTCGGATGAGAGACCCCTTTTTAATGGCGACCACTGCAAACGTATTAAGGATTACGATTTAAGGGCATGCATTTGGAATGCATAGTCCCTTAATTGGGAAGATGCCAATTTAATGAGCTTGGAAGAATAAGTCTTTCTGGACGTGCTTTTTCGACCCCCTGGTTCATGTATTACTCAAATCGCTGCTTTGCAAACTTTCAATTTAGTGCAAACAGTTATGGATTTCTTTTAAGTTGACCTTATGTTAAAGTCATTTTCACTTGGTTCCAATCTGATCTCTTTCTAACATAAGTATTTAATAATAACCTGGTTTTCAGTTTTCGACATAAGAAGCTGCTCTTATACAAAGCTTTAGATCATGAACATGTTTACAGTCAAAGTTTTTCGCACATTCATTTATTTATTCACTCTCACCAACTCAATTGCAGAACATGACATTTTGCGTTGGGAGTGCTATCAGCTTTAAATTGTCCCAAAGAAACGCAAGTCGACAGAAATGAATGCCGGGTTAAGAAGCTTATGCTGACCTCATAATTTTGCTGATTTCTAAGGAAATCCAATTTTATAAAACTGCAAAATTAAGACCGTAAAAAGTGAGGTCTGAGCTTCGGGTGTTCCCTGATAGTTTGCTTAGGAACAGTTTAGAATGACATCCACGGACTTAACCTTATAAATTCTTACTTACCCTTATAATCCTAAAGTATACCTAAAATCATTACAAAATATTATTTATAGTATGATTCACTTTGAATCAGACTAGATCATATTTAAGCAAATTAACGCATTCCTTACTAAGGTACTTCAGTACGCACATTGTGTGTGCATTTGTAATGCGAATTACCTTACGAATATCTAGGTAAATGCCTCGAATTATTAGATCAGCAAATTATTAAAACTGCGCAAGTGACATAGCGATAATGGCGACAGGCGGAATATACGAGTATGTAAATTAGTATTGGGTCTACGCATGCAGAGAAGAAATCTTAAAATTTTATAACGGTCCAAATCCCACTTTACAGTTTTGAGGTTGTGGCCACATTACCATCAAAGCCACTTCAACTTCCGTCTGTTGTTAAATTTTGCTTGTCAGTGTTCTCTTTCCGTCAGCCTCTTGCACCGCTGTGTTCGTTTCCTTTCACGAACGCGAGGCACTAGCGCTCCAATAATCGTTTTTCTTGTCATACATGAGCACTGATGCTTAGAAATTCATAAACTTTGGCATTTTATTGTTGTAAATCTCATTACCAAAATACCGCAGAATACATAAAATGGAGATGGAATTGGGAAAAAATACTTTCATAAAAACCAGGAGCGCAGCAAAGACGAGTTTTAAGGGTCAGTGTTTAAGAGCGGCTAGGCTGGCTAGGTCGTGTTGTCCGGATGGACGAAAACACTTCAGCTCTGAAAGTATTCGACGCAGTACCCATTGGGGGAAGCAGAGGAAGAGGAAGATCTCCACTCCGTTGGAAGAACCAAGTGGAGAAGGACCTGGCTTCGCTTAAAATATCCAATTGGTGCCACGTAGCGTAAAGAAGAAACGACTGGCGCGCTGATGTAAACTCGGCTATAACCGCGTAAGCGGTGTCTACGGCAGTAAAGAAGAAGAAGTTTAAGAGTACTTGATTTTTGTATGAGTTGGAGAGACTGTTCCGATTGTGTCATCGGTGAATGTGTGAGAACTTAAACACGATTGGTTGGATAATAAGGAACAAACTAAAATTTTAAGTTGAGTTGTCTCAGTGTGGGTAGTATTTGCTTATAAGGGCACTTCGATAAGATTAGTTTCTAAGAAAACCTGGAAATATTTCCAGAACTAACGGGCCCTAGCGGCTAGGCAAATTCTCAGCAAAAGTAAACCAAAATTTGCGCATTTGGGGGGAAAAATCATAGAGAAATTACAAATAATGTGACAAAATTGTTCAAGAACTGAGGCTGAAACGAAAAATAACATTTGTGTCAAGTTGATTCGTTTTGAAAAAAATATTTATTATGAAAGGCTGACCATACTGGATTCATTGAACTTGTTTAACGCATTTTGGGCCACCCCACATTAACTTATTTCGGCCCTGTAATCATTTTTTGCCATAAATATATTTTAAAACGGTCTGCCCACCAAATTCTGCTGACTACATACAACTGAAAAAGTTGTTGGGCTTCATGCTCGTATTAAGTGCCACGTGAAATCGCATCCAAATTGGGTACATGGCAGCCACAAGTATGCGCAGCGTTCAACTTTTGCGCCAACTTCCGCTCATACATACGAGGCTGTTGGCTGCTGGCTGCTGGCAGAAGGAGCTACGGAGGACAGTAGCTTAAAGAACTTGAGCCGGGCGAGCGCATTCTTCATTCTTTTTGACAACGATGAACTGTTTTTGCATTCGGCATAGTTGGCGCGGCTGTGTTGTAGTGGGGGAGGGGAAATTTTGTGGGCGCTCTATTTTGTGGCTGCGCTGAATACCTTGAGCGTAAGCAAGTATGTGTGGGTTTCAGGCAATCGCTGTTGTAAAATAAATTAAGTTTAGAGTCGCTTTCTTGCTGAAGTGGTGCGTATTCAAAATAAAAATTGTTGATTGGGGCTTCGGGTGATTGCTGAGGCTTGTTGCCTGAGCGCTTTCATGTTGTGTTATTCTGTTTTGTATGTACCTTGGCATGTGGGGGTACATGGTCGGTACAGCCTGCGGCTTTGGCCATGTTTAGAAGTAGGAAGATATCAATGAGCTTTTACATTATTTTTGTGTACGAAAAATATTTTCGGTACTGGCAGTCTTTTCGAAGAATGAGTGGCACTTTCTGGCTTACCTTTATTTTTAGACATTTAGGCTAATTGGGGTTGAAATTTGCGATGAATTATGATGGCGCATAACTTTTAATGAGACAATAATGCAAAGTCACCGGTAGGGTCTGGGGGTTGTTGAAGAAACCATCAATCCAATTTAAAGATTATCCTTTTTGAACATTCTTTCTAACATTAAACAAAAATTTAAATTAAATATTTGAGCGCTGCATTTGCGCTCAAAGTTAAGAAATATGTGAATAAAGAGGATATATGGCACCCTTGTCATGCGTCTGAAATTTTCTTTGTGTTTGTGCGCCTTTAGCCTGGTGAGTGTCACGAACACCTGCCGTGTAAGCGTATTAACGGTATTTTATATCAAAGGAGAAAAATTGGAAATTAGTCCGTATGTAGGATGAAGATGGAAGGCAAATGTGAAGGTATAAAATAAGCGGTCGAGTTTATGTAATTCTAACAGTGGCGTAGTCAAAATTTATTGAAATTTATTTTTCGATTAATTTCGATTGTCGTACAAAACTTACATACAATATTCAAGCGGTTACCAAGTGAAATATTGTACAATACATTATTTTTCATGGTGTATGTACAATAAATTCCTTGTTAATAACTTTTTTTACTTTAGCTGCACCGAAGCTGTAATACCCTACATTGCTAGATTTTTATGACATAAAAATCATAAAAATATTTCTAATCTGATTTGATCGATCGGTTTGGATGGCAGCTATATAGTGGTCCGATCTGGACCATTTTTTTCGAACATTGTAAAGATAATATATGCTAAATTTTGTCTCTCATTTGAGGCAGTTTTGTTTTTTTCATTGGGATTCTTTTTTTTCGCTTTCAAACGGATGTATTTTGGCTACCCAGAAGTTCTACTTTTGTAGAACCCTCAAAGGTGATATAGTGACTGATGTCCAGAGCATACTGAAATTAAGGAGGGAACATTTCTTCAACCTCCTGAAAGGCAGTAAAAGTATAACACAAGGAGTTGGTGGAAAAGATGCCCGACCAAGACAAAGTTCGAATGGCAATTACCCGTCTGAAGAAAAACGAAGTGGCGGGGGCCGCTGGATTGCCGGTCGAGCTATTCAAACACAGCGGCGAAGAACTGATAAAGAGCATGCATCAGCTTTTCTATAGAACAGAGGCATGGATAGAAACGTCATCTGATGAGTCGACGTTACGAGTTTCCGATAAAAACGTTTTGCGAAAGATTTATGGTCCTTTGCGCATTTTCAACGGAGGATGTCGCAGTTGATGGAACTATGAGCGGTACGAGATATTGGACGCCATTGACATAGTTCAGCGAGCTGAGAGAGAGCTGCTACGATGGCCAAGTCTGAATGGATGAAAATACTTCACTCCAGCTCTAAAAATATTCGACGCAGTACCCGTCGGAGGAAACAGAGGAAGAGGGAGATCTGCCATTGGAAGCACCAAGTGGAGCACCAAGTATGACCTGGCTACACTTGGAATATCAAATTGGCGCCAAACAGCGGAAAGGAAGAAAGACTGGCGCTTTGTATTCGTAAGTAAATATTTGAGATACGTGTCGTTTTGTGAGGCTCTGAAAGTGAATTCTTCGATTTTTACTATGTCTGAATTTATTGAACAAAGAAGTGCGATATTGCACCATCTCATACTGCATTGGTTATTCGTGATCATACGCGCCACATTTTCAACTAATATCGCGCCGCAACCACCGCATTCGCCTCATTTAACTTCGTGTAACTTCTGGCTATTCACCAAATACATATGACCACTCCGAGAACACCGTTTCGACTCAATTGAGGATATAAAAGCTGAATCGAAGAAGGCTTGGAGGCCATCACGACGACGGATTTTTCCAAGTGCTATAATGACTACAAAATTCGTTGGCATAAGTGTATTGCAGTGGGAGGGGATTATTTTAAAGGGGTGGAAATAGAAAAAATTCACTTTTAAATTAGATCACAGTAGTATATATGTACATATGTATAAATGATAAGAATGAAGGGATGAGTGAAATCTGGGTGACTTTCTCTCTGTCCGTCCGGCCGTCCATGCAAGCTGTAGCTTGAGTGAAAGTGAGAATATATTGATGAAACTTGGTCTGGGCGTTTCTTGGAAGAAAGTACGAATTCGTAGATGGGCTTAACCGCACCACTGTTACCCAAACGCCACTATAAAAGCCTATAAAAGCCATAACTAAGCACTCAATTAAGGTAAAAAATTCTAATTTAACACAAGGGATTGCAGTAGCAAAGGGCATCTGTGGGCAAAAAATTTTGAAAAAGTGGTCGTGGCACCGCTCTCTAATAAAATAAATGTACATATCTCCTAAACCGCTAAAGTTATAACAACTAAATTTACCCAAAACAAATATTATAAGAATTCCTACCTGCTGTGTATAATTGGATGAAATCTATCGCAACACCGCTTACTCCTCAAATAACTGTACTGTTAAATATTACTAAAAGAGCGATAAATCAAAACCTAAATGCCAAGAAACAGTAATATTTATGGTATAGGGTGAGCCATATAATGTTTTAAATTTTAATTATCTATGTATATTTCGATATTGGAAACGTCAAATACCATTCGGAAAGTGGCAGATATTCAGTAAAAAATGGGTTACGAAATGGGTCGCTATTTACTATTCTACAGTTCGCGGATTGGGCAGTTCGTTTGACCGAGGACGGTCAATTTTACCGAAAAATCATCTTTTCGGACGAGGCTCATTTCCACCTCGATGGTTACGTTAACAAGGAGAATGGTCGCTTTTGGGGCTCAGGAAACCCGCATCGTAATCGTCGAGAAGCCAATGCACCCAGCACGAATCACTGCATGGTGCGGATTTTGGTCTGGTGTCATCGGCCCATTTTTCTTCGAAAATGAAAACGCAACCGCCGTAACCATCAATGGTGAGCAATATTGCGCAATGTTAACCGTATTTCACTTCAAGCAAATTGAAGAGGACAACTTGGACAACATTTGGTTCCAGCAGGACGGCGCAACATGCCATACAGCAAAGGCTACATTCAATCTTTTACGCCCTATCTTCGAAATTTAAAATTTTATATGGCCCACCCGTTATAACAGGGTTTTAAGGGAGTCGTTGCCAAAATTGGACAATGGGCGTTCCATCGCGCACTTTAAGGTGAAAACACATATCTTGAAACCCTCTCGTCCGATTTCAACCAAATTGAGTATTTCTTCTTCTTCTTTACTGGCGTAGGCACCGCTTACGCGATTATAGCCGAGTAAACAACACTCGTTTATTCTCTTCGCTACATGGCGCCAATTGGATATTCCAAGCGAAGCCAGGTCCTTCTCCACTTGGTCCTTCCAACGGAGTGGAGGTCTTCCTCTTCCTCTGCTTCCCGCGGCGGGTACTGCGTCGAATACTTTCAGAGCTGGAGTGTTTTCATCCATCCGGACAACATGACCTAGCCGGCGTAGCCGCTGTCTTTTAATTCGCTGAACTATGTCAATGTCGTCGTATAACTCGTACAGCTCATCGTTCCATCGAATGCGATATTCGCCGTGGCCAACGCGCAAAGGACCATAAATCTTTCGCAGAACTTTTCTATCGAAAACTTGCAACGTCGACTCATCGGTTGTTGTCATCGTCCAAGCCTCTGCACCATATAGCAGGACGGGAATTATGAGCGACTTATAGAGTTTGGCTTTTGTTCGTCGAGAGAGGACTTTACTTTTCAATTGCCTACTCAGTCCGAAGTAGCACCTGTTGGAGGATGGAGTCATGTGTAGAAGTTCACGCCAGTGAGGAAAGTTCTCTGATCGCCGTCCACTTGGGAGTGGCCAGAAACGATTCTTTTACATATGACTCAAGCAGCTCACGACTTCCGGTCTTTGACCAAGTATCCTCTGGGTAGCCTAAGAACATCCGTTTGAAGGCGAGCTAAAGTGAGAAGGCGAAATATTCCCTACTTAGGGTTGTGCGCTGGGTTTGGGACCCTCCACGTAAAAAACACCCCCAATGAAAAATAAAAAATTGAGTATTTGATATTATATTTTTAATTCTATATTCCTATGTTATGTGAAAATGAATCAAATCGAACTACAAACATGCCTACTTCCCATATAACACAACTTTAAATTCCATTTTATATTTTCTCTTTTCAGTATAAAAATCAAGAATGAATTACTATATCATTTGAGGTGTGCCACCTTATGATTAAAAATTGCGTAAATCGAACCAAAATTATTCAAGCTTCTAGGGATATGTGGACCCAGTGCTTTCAGTAGACTTTTTACCGAAAATATCGGGCAATGTGTGAGATATATAATTGAAATTCAGAGAGAATCTTTTCCTGACAGAAGTATGTATGTATGCTACAAATGGGTTGAATGGGGTCAATACTTCTCTTAGCTCCCACATACACAATTTAAAGATTTTCGAATCTCCGGGTGACTTTATACCGCATATATCGGCCAATATATGTATATGTGAAACATCTTAATAAAATTGCAAGAGTGATTTTTTTTATAACGGTGCACATGATTCCTTAAAATGAATAAAATCAGGTGAAAACTGCCCTAAACCCTTATGTACTTGGTATTTCCGTGGCTTTAATCCCTGCAAGTTACAAGAATGTAAAGTGTTCGGTTATACCCAAACTTAGTTCTTCCTTATTTGTTTCCACTCAGTTTTATCGAGGCCCTAACGTCGACATGAACATGTTACATAAAGATAGCCGCAGTCATCCAACACGATTTCAAAGTGCAGTGTGTAATTAAAGCTTTCAAACGTCGATCAGAACCTAAGACTTTTTCGCATATAATCCCTCTTGATTACACAACCTTTCTATGGCAGCAGAAAGTATTGTTGTTGTTGCTGTTGAATTTTTCAGTATTTTCTATTTTATGCAGCATTCTTGTCATACCATTTTTGATGAAAAATGCTTTAGCTTAAAACTATGAAACAATGCACAGGAAAGAGTGGGATGAGAGCGAAGAGGTAAGCCGTATTACAAGTTGCCAGGACAACGGTCTGTAAGCACTTTTAAAACTGTACTTTCTAACTGAAAAATGCATGAACAAATATGTGTGCGACCCGTACACACACACACACACACTTACGCAACGCATTCCTACGAATTATCCTATTTTTTGCCCTCACTGAGGGTGTACCTTTAACCGGGTATTAGTCACTTTCGCCTCGTACTGCTTCCTTTCGCATGCAGCGGATGTGAGCGCAACGAGATATGCAAATTAGATACAGATAAAAAATGCCAAAAAGCCGTCTTTGTTGTGCGAGCAGCGAGCGAGCTTGCCGAATAATAAAACATGCAAAAAAAAAAACAATATTCAAAATAAATTTATACAATTTGAGCCGCCCTATCGGCCGCCTGCAGCGCGGCAGGAGTATCATTTTAATTCGAAAGGGTGTACGCGCTCGCGCTACGCCACTCATGGCAGAACTAGCAGTCATCTATCCATTTCAAAGCATAGGATGTTCATTGTGCCTGACGTTGTCAGCCGGCGTTTGGCGTTTGGCATTTGGCAGTGTCGCTTCTGTCTCTTTGTTGCACTGCGCCGTTGCAAATTCGCTTCACTTTGTGTGTGTGTTAGCGAGCGTGCCCTCTGACGCGCCATAAATATTGTTCAGCGTTTAATTTCGTTTTCATTTTCAATCCGACATTTCTGCCGGATTTAATTTTTGTTAGCACAGCCATTGGTTTTTCGTAAATTTTTATACCCGAAGAGGATCTATTAAGTTTTCCTTCCAGAGGGATACGTCGGGGACGCTATAAAAATATAAGTGTGAGATTAGCGTGAGGGGCTGAGCCGATTTAGCTATGCCCGTCTGTCTGCCTTAGTTTTTGAGTTTTCAATCTGAAAATTTTCTATTTGTTGGAACTGGTGGTATCGAATCTCTACATCACATAGTTGGCACACAAACTGATTGAAAAAAATCAAGCCTTTGCATGGAAAACGTTTTAATTTATGAAGGGTATTACAGCTTCAGTGCAATCGAAGTAAACTTTTTTACTTGTTGCAATTCCTCATCAATGGTTGAAACAAATTGATGATGCATCAAAGTGCACACTAACGTAGGTAGCTGGTAGATGATGCACTTCGTTTTCTCTTTTTGGTTCCGGAAGTATGACCTTTCATCTTTGAAACTGAGACACACATGTATGTATTTATCTTCGTATCGTAAACCCACGCCACGCTATACTATAAACCCGGATTTTATTATAAATTTCAGCCAAGATTCTCAAACATATCCACGTAGATAAACATCTTCACATACTCCACAAAAAATAGTCCAGTCGTGTGAAATCGCACGATCAAAAGCTTCCTTCAATGAATGGGTTCTTTCCTTGGCTGCAGAGCATGTAAGCCATGGGACGACCGTATAAACTTTCTCCAAATCAGGAACAGAAACGTCATTAGAGATCGCTTTATAGCCAATGTCATTATGGCCGGCTTCATTTTTGAAGAAATATAAACGAATGATCCCTTTAGCGCATAGGGCACACTAATGTGTGACTTTTTGAGGATATGACGGCGCCTCAACAATGGCTTGTGGGTTATCATCACTCCAACTACGACAGTTTTGTTTATTAACGTTTCAACACACTTCAAACAAAAGTTAGCTTCATTGCTGAACAAAATATTCTTGTGAAAATTGGAATCGGTGGCCATCTGGTTTTGGGCTCATTCATTGAATTAGCGACACGCTTAATGGATGTTCGGTTCCAAGTCCTTCATGAGTTGACTTTGTAAACCTATAAATCAAGATCCTTCCGCAAAATCTTCCATAAAGTGGATGAGCATAGCTCTAGGTGCTGGTTACGATGATGGATAGACTCATTCGGTTCTTTTTCGATACTTTTCTCTACAGCTGCAATATCCACTAGAGTAAACGTGATGCAAAATCGATTCATAACCAATTTTTTGATAATCTATTTGGAGTAAGTCAGTTAATTATTAAGTGCCAAAACAAAATGAGTATAAATTACGTTACGCTCTCAAAAGTTCCAAATTCAAAAAAAATGTTGCCTTATTAAAAACCCTACGCCAAAAAAACAATGGTTCGTGTTTTCCATGACTCTTAAATGCTTCAAGAAAGAATCTTTCCAAATTATTTCATATTGATATTTATATGTACATGTAAACTCAAGAAAAAATTTGATCTGGATAAGTCCACTTAAATAGGACGCAAGCCGAATCCGTAAATGAATTTTCTTAAATCAGTACATGTACTACTGTGCCCAAAAAATAAGGTGGCATTGTATTTATTTTGAAAATTCTTTATTCATTCTTCCAAATCAATTTCATCACCTTCAAAGTAATCCCCTCCCGATGCAATGCACTTATGCCAACGAAACACTGGTTGTAGTCACTTTCCGGGATGGCCTTCAGTTCCGTCTTCGCTGCGGCTTGAATCTCCTCTATCGTCTTTTGAGATTGGTGAACAGCCAGAAGTCGCACGGCGCCAGATTAGGCGAATGCAGTGGCTGCGGAACGATGTGGGTTGAGTTTTTGGCGAAATGGTCACGAATTACGAGGGCAGTATGGGATGGTGCATTATCGTGGTGTAAAAACCAAGAATTGTCTTTCCACAATTCCGGCCTTTTTAGGCGGATATCGTTACGCAAACGACGCATAACGTTCCAATAGTATTCCTTGTTGACCGGTTGGAAGGAATTCATAATGCACAACACCACGATAATCGAAGAAAACAATAAACATGACCTTGATTTTTGAGCGACCTTGGCGCGATTTTTTTGGTCTCGGTTCTCTTTTGGCACGATATTCGTTCGATTGATCGGTTGTTTCGGGGTCGTTAGCAGAGATCCAAGTCTCATCGCCAGTTATAATGCATTTCATGACACCTTGGTAGTCGGAAAGCATCGTTTCACACACTACAACGAGACGCCTTTTTTCCCAAAAATTCAATGTTTTCGGTACCAGTCGAAATTTGACGCGCTTGAGGCTCAAAACATCCTTCAAAAAGGTATTGGCTGAGCCTTTCGATATGCCAACTTCATCAGCAAGGTCTCTAATTGTTTTGCAACACCAAATCTGTGATTTGTTGAACGTGAGCTTCATCGGTTGAGGTTGATGGCCGCGCTGGACGCTCTTCGTCTTCGACACGTTCACGGCCGGCTTGGGACTCACTATACCACTTGTAAAAATATTTTTTAGACATAGCCTCCTCACCAAAGGCTTTCTGCACCATCCTCAACGTATCCGCAGCAGAAAATTGATTCCGTAAACAAAATTTAATGCAAATTCTTTGCTCAACAAATTTCGACATCGCAAAAAAACGTAAAAAAACTCTCTTTTAGCAGCTCACAAAACGACACGTATCTCAAACATTAATGAATATTTTGACAGTACTACCAACCTAAAAACAAAAATAATTCTCAAAATCCTTCGACTCGCGTAGTTTAAATTCAAATGTCACTTTATTGGGTATTGGATCTGGCGATTTTTACCATGGAAACATATGAAACATTTCCAGTGAAATCGCGACTACGAAACTTTTAAAATGTTACCGAAAAGTATTTATCTTGTCAAGGTGTCATGTTTTTTTTTATATATTCTGAAGAACGTTTACTAATCGTGTATCTTTATTCGGAAAATTCACATTTTGTAAAGAATGTGTTTCGCTCAACTTATGGCCAACATAATCGGCCTACTAAGTGTACTATTCGCAACATCATTACCCATCTGGGGACCCAGCATTAATTTTTGGATAATACTCGACCGAATAGACCACGTTCAGCACGCAGTGAAGATAATACAGCAGCCGTAGATGAGAGTCGATTCAGCGTCATTCACAGCAACCCGGACTGACGTATGGAACGACTTGCCACATTTTACGTCGAGATCTTAAATTGGGATTTGCTCTATGGGCTGTTGAAAAGAAGATCCGAAGTTTTCGAGCCAAATTATGTGCGATGAGGCTCTTGCTGACTTAATGGGTATGTAAAAAAGTAAAATTGCCACATTGGGGACGAAGAGCAGCCTGAAGAGATTCAAGAGTTGTCATTTAATCCAGAAAACACAACGGTTTGGTGTGGTTTGTAAGCCGGTGGAATCATCGGTCCATATTTTTTCCAAAATGATGGCGACCGTTAATACGCCATGCTAACCGGCTATTTAATGATTGAAAGTGAAGCTTGTGATCTCGGCGACATCAAAGGATTTATTGAGAGAACACTGCGATGGGCAGATAACATCACGTTTTGGGCCGGTCGATTCGCCACGTAAATCGCGAACCTTTTTAAAACATATACTATACATACATTCAATTTTTGGATGGTAACTTTTTTGTCGGATTTGTAAAGCAATTGTCAAGTTCACATCAACGTAGAGAATTTTAGTATTTGATTTCCAAAGAGATTTTCCATATGATATTACAATATGTTCGATTTCAATGTGTAATATAAAAATATTTGAGCAACTGAGCATCATAAACATTAAATTATATTGTTTCATTTTCAATTCCTTATATTCCCATTTTTGCAGTATATAACAGGAAAAAGAATTTGAAATAAATCAATATGACTATGAAAAGTGGCTAGGAAAACTCAATAATTTTCCTCTAATCGAGTAAAAGATACAGATAAAGTACGTGAGTAGCACGAAAATTGAAAACTGGCTGAAAAAAATCAAAGAGCTTTTTCTTTGTTTTTGCTGAAGCAGCGAAAAATGCCTGATCCTAGCAGACAGCGAAGTTGAGCAAAATAAAGGTAAGAGGAACTGCTGACATTGATTACTTACCGAAAAATGCATGTAACAACGAAGGTCGCCAAGCTACAGACAAGCACCGTTAACACAACACATATAATACTTTGCAACAGTGCTTTGCAGGCAATCCGAAGAGTATTTTTTGATTTTTAGAACGGCAGAGAAAATGCGGAGAATTATATATAGGAGCACTATTATAAAAATAGCAATTTTTGGAAAATATTTTGGAGTTTAATAGCTCACAAGAATTGGTTAACAGCTTATCGAAAGAGCAAAATATTGAATAGAAAATATTATATTATTTTAATGAAGCATTTATGTAATCTTTATTCTTTAAATTATTAGGTTAACTTTGGAGAGCATCTGAACCACAAAGCGAGTTTACCGGGTAGAAAAGTGGTGAATCGAAGAGAATTGAATAACTTTGTTAATGCTTTCAAATAAAGGAGAGAATTTAAATCACAAAGTGAAACTTAGAGAGTAGAGAAGTTGCGAATCGAAGACTTATGTGTTCACAAACCATAACCTCGAAGAATTTGTACTCTCTGGGAACTAGGTTTGTACATGTTCACCAATATGTTTATGAATTTAATTACGGTAGGAATTTTACGTTGTTAGAGTAGAAAGGAAATTTTTACAAATATATGGACTGACAATTTTTTAATGGGGTTTTTTTCAAAGTTCGTCTAAAGACTAAAATGTGGAAAATATACCGTTCTTATGTAATATTAATAAAAATAAATCGATAAAAGGTTTGACAATTAAGTAATGAGACTGATTTTATTGCCGCGCTTGTGGTAAACTTGTCACCTTAAAATTTCCTTTCTCTTTTTCCAGCATCCCTCCCCTCTCCATTGATATACATATGTACCACCGCTCCAGCTGGGTTCGCTTGCTGCGTCAAGTTGAGTAGACGTCTGTTTGTAGTGCTCGTCACGAAAATGGTAAAACGAAATCAAGAGCAACGCGTCGCGATAAAATTTTGTGCCAGATTGGGCGAAACAGCTTCGGAAACGTACCATAAAATCGAGTTATTACAGGCGATAAGAGCTGGTTTTTCCAATACGACCCGGAAACCAAACGCCAAAGCTCACAATGGTTGTCTCTGCACGCCCCCGACCGAAAAAAGCTCGCATGAGCAAGTCGAAGGTGAAAACTACAATTATTGCCTTCTTTGATAGCCGTGGAATCGTCCACAAAGAATTCGTTCCACCGGGGAAAACTGCGAATCAAGTCTACTATTGCCAAGTACTCGAAAGATTGCGAAAACGAGTCAACAGGGTGCGCCCAGATATCGCTCGTATCTGGATCCTTCATCACGACAACGCGCCGTGCCACACCGCCCTCAGCTTGTCCCAGTATTTGGCCTCTAAAGGGATCGTCGTGTTGTAACAGCAGCCGTATACGCCCGACATGTCACCCTTCGACTTTTTTTTGTTTCCTAAAACAAAATCGGTGGTCAAAGGAACCCATTTTAAGTCGATTATGGACATCCAGCCGGCCGTAAAGAGGGTACTCGCGGACATCCCAGTCGAAGCGTTCCAGAAATGTTACGAAGCATGGAAAACGCGCTGGAATCGCTGTCCAAGGGGACTACTTTGAAGAAGATGGCAGAGTTGTAGAATAATTTTCAAATATACGGTTTTTATGGAATCAGTCTCATTACTTAATTGTCATACCTCGTATGTTTTTTTTATTTTTCCTTTACATGTAATATATTTTTAACATTTGCACCAAATCGAACGAAATCGGGAAAATAAAGTTATTAAGTTGCTTATAGTAAAAATAACAGCTGATAGTACAAATTTCTCTACCATCAATTATTGAAAGTCAGCTTACTTTTTCCTGCTGGGTATCTACATTGATGTTATACATCATATGGTGCACGGGTTAGGGGGTTGCGTACGCGGTACCGACCTTGCTACGCATGAGAAATAGTGGAGCGACTGACTCTTCGCAGCATCGCGCATAAGCCACTTGGGATTGATGAGTACATGTACACGACACAAAACACAGTTGCATTGACACTCACACACATACATGTAGAGCCGTAAGCTCGTGCATACAATGCGTGAGTGCGTGAATTTTTCATCATTGAATGCGAATTTCGATCGAGAAATTCGTCATTATTATAACACACATGCGGCTGTCAGGGAGGGTACAAACCTTATTTTCGAACGCGCGTATCCCTTGCTGTTTGATTGAAAGATGTGGATGTATCTATGTAGGTTTGTACGCACTCAGAGCATTGCGTGCGTTGAGTTGCTGCGCTTGCAATCCATTCATTTCCGTCCATCTGGGCGAATGTGAGAAAGGACTGCTGCTGTTGATGGCATTCGGGTGATGGATTACTTACCGCACGCTTTGTAAACCGCCTCCCGAAATTCTTGCAAGTTCTACATGAAGCGCTGAGTGTTTGTTTCTAATGTTTTCAGCACTTTTATTCGACAAGGTCTTCATGCATTTGGAAATTATGTGTTTCAAATAGGAACATTGCGAAGTTGTTTTTTGTGTTGTTTTACGCTTTCGCTACTAGCATCCCTCTTGCAGTTCGTTATAATTATATACGTTAGCGAAACTCACTGCCATACCACGGTATTAACGGATTTTGCAAAATTGTACTTATTTGATATTTTACTGTGCTTATGCGATGAAATGGTTGAATAATCATATTCATTTTTTCCGAATTAATTTTCATGCATTTTTATCCTTCTTTTTTCTTAAAAGAACTTACAGAATGACAGCAATTGGTCTGGGCGTCTGGAATTGCGGTGATCTTCATAATTCCCTGCTGTATCATCTGAAATCAAAACTATGGTATAAGTATAATGTTAGATAATCGCTTGCCAAGATACCACTGCCGGATTTTTTGAAATTTGAAAAATTGGTTAATTTGCTCCAATAAAATAAAAAATGTTAACAAAATAATAAAAAACGAAGTCTCCATAACTAACTCGTAAATTATGTACAACTTTATAGAGTAATCAAAATTTCTCAACGAAAATTTTGTCAAATAAAAAAGTTGTCCATACAAGGATTTCATTTTGACTCATCAGCTTACATGGCAACTACATATACTGTGCCCAAAAAATAAGGTGACATTGTATTTATTTTGAAAATCCTTTATTTATTCTTCCAAATCAATTTCATCCCCTTCAAAGTAATCCCCTCCCGATGCAATGCACTTATGCCAACGGATTTTCCAATCGTATCCTCTATCGTATAAAAACGATGTCCCCGGAGCGTCCTTTTGAGTGCGGTGAACAGCCAGAAGTCGCACGGCGCCAGATCAGGTGAATACGGTGGTTGCGGAACGATATGGGTTGAGTTTTTAGCGAAATGATCACGAATTACGAGGGCAGTATGGGATGGTGCATTATCGTGGTGTAAAAACCAAGAATTGTCTTTCCACAATTCCGGCCTTTTTAGACGGATAGCGTTACGCAAACGACGCATAACGTACAAATAATATTCCTTGTTGACTGTTTGACTGGTTGGAAGGAATTCATAATGCACAACGCCACGATAATCGAAGAAAACAGTCAACATGATCTTGATTTTTGAGCGAATTTTTTTTGTTCTCGGCTCTCTTTTAGCACGATATTCGCTCGATTGATCGGTTGTTTCGGGGTCGTAAGCATAGATCCAAGTCTCATCGCCAGTTATAATGCATTTCGTGACACCCTGGTAGTCGGAAAGCATCGTTTCACACACTTCAACGCGACGCCTTTTTTCCAAAAAATTCAATGTTTTCGGTACCAGTCGAGATTTGACGCGCTTGAGGCCCAAAACATTCTTCAAACTGGTATTGGCTGAGCCTTTCGATATGCCAACTTCATCAGTAAGGTCTCTAATTGTTAATCGACGGTCTTTAACACCAAATCTTTGATTTGTTGAACGTGAGCTTCGTCGGTTGAGGTTGATGGTCGCCCTGGACGCTCGTCGTCTTCGACACGTTCACGGCCGGCTTGGAACTCACTATACCACTTGTAAACATTTTTTTGACATAGCCTCATCACCAAAGGCTTTCTGCACCATCCTCAACGTATCCGCAGCAGAAAATTGATTCCGTAAACAAAATTTAATGCAAATTCTTTGCTCAACAAATTTCAACATCGCAAAAAACGAAAAACTCACTTTTAGCAGCTCACAAAACGACACGTATCTCAAACACTAATGAATATTTTGACATGAAATTTGACATAAATGTGACTGACAGTACTACCAACCTAAAAAAAAAGTAATTCTCCAAATTTTTCGACGCGCGCAGTTTAAATTCAAATGTCACCTTATATTTTGGACACATAGTCCAAATATATATATGTAGCAGCCTGATCTGAATACTCTCTATGCCTTAGGGAGCACAGAAATTCTATACTAAATTTGATGAATATGTACTGCCAAATAAAAAAGTTGTACATACAAGTATTAATTTTGACCGTTAAGTTTGTATGCCAGCTACATCCGATTGTACGATATCGGCGTTTCCGATAAATGGGCAGCTCCGTTGGAAGTTTCTCATGTATCAGTATGGGTATCCCAAAAACTGAAGGACTAATTGGTGCATATAAAGCCTGACAGACGAACACAGTTAAATCGGCTCGGCTCGGCTCGGCTCGTCACGCAGGTCATTAATGTATACATAAATATACTTTATAGCGTCTCTGACGTTCCTTTCTGTGTGTCACAAACTTCGTGGCAAACATAATATACCCTATTTAGAGTATGCAAATACTCAAAACTTCGTCCAGTTTGCTCTATTTAGAAATTTAGACAAAACATTTTCCAAATATTATGCGTTCATTTCAGAAAAAAAAACCTACTCCGCTACATGAATAAATGTTTTCGATTAACCTAAAGGAAAGACTTCGATTTGATAGGTGTTATGCCTTAGTTTCCACAAATAAGTTGAATATCGGCTTACTCTATGGCACGGAACAGTGGTCATTTCTTGCATCCATATAGAATTTACTGTTGAGATGCGAGTTTATGCATGAGCAGAGGTTTTCCACGAGGAAACAATGCTTTATTAAAACACGAAATTAATTTTGTTCTATAGTGAATAAAAGTTCAGAGTCAGGGTCACTGTGAGATCTATAGCTTGAAAACGATTGCAAGACACATAATGGAAACTTGACTCTAGGTCAAAAATACTTGTAGAGATCTTTGCAGTTTTCAAAAGCTCCTTCAATTCGGACTGATACACAGCAGTCGCATTAGCAATTTGTCCCTTAAAAATTAGACTGCGTTCCATAGACGGATTAATGTTCATAAAGAAACCGCAGAGCTCATTTGCCAATCTTAAACCTTCACTAAGATTTCTCAAATTGATTGTCAGATTTCCAGTGCTTGTCCAGTGCTCTTCTTCAATAGGTTGTAAATTTAACATTTCCTCCAAGTCGGTTTCAGTCAAATCTTCATCTTGCGATTCAAGCAATTCCTGAATGTCACTTGATTCTATCTGTTCGAACCCATCTCGTCCTATTCCATTCGCGATTTCGGCTATGTATGCCGTCAAAACTTGAGCTTGCACAGATTCTTCGTCATATCGACAGGCCACAGTTTTTTCCAGCATAACTTCAATGTGTGTGGCTTCAGTTCATCCGTTGATTCTTTTATATTTACAATGCATTTTGCTATGTCAAATTTCTTCTAGCATTCCATAACATTCATATCAGGATTACATTCCACATTATCCAATATGATTTTGAAGGTTCGTCTAATGTAATAGAGCTTAAAGGCCTGGATTATTCCTTGGTACATAGGTTGAAGCAAAGCCGTCGTGTTGGGAGATAAAAATGTCACTTTTATATTTGGATGCATAGTTTCAAGTTCGCGAGATTGACCTGGTGCATTGTTCAAAACTAGGAGTGCTTTAAAGTCTTATTCTATTTTTTTAAATAAGTTTCAATTTCAGAAACAAAACAATTCCGGAACCAGTCGTAAAAAATGGCGCTTGTAACCCACGCTTTCTTATTAGCACGCCAAAACACTGGCAGGTTTTGTTTTGATTTTTTAAAGCCCGAAGATTAAACGATCTGTAAAGCATCAGTGGCTTAATGACACAATCTGCTGATGCATTAGAACATAGCAGCAGTGTAACTCTATCCTTTGCTGCCTTAAATCCAGGAGCAGACTTTTCCCTTTTACAAATGAATGTTCTGTTTGGCATTCTCTTCCAAAACAGTGCAGTTTCGTCTGCATTAAATATGCTCAGGTTTGTATCCTCCATCAGCTACTAGGTTTGCAAATTCTTCTAGATATCCTCCGGCTGCAGCAGTGTCTGCAAATGCTGCTTCTCCAACGATTTTGATGTTATGCAATGATTGTCTCACCTTAAATTTATTGAACCAACCTTCTGATGCTTGAACTCCTCCATCTGTATATTCACCACTAGAGTAAAGACGCTTTGCCTTCTCCCGGACCATTGGACCACTCAGGGGCACCCTTTTTTGGTTGCGGTCTTCAATCCATAATGACAACGCCACTTTCATTTTTTCTATTGCTGGATCACGAACAATTTTAGCTGACAGTGAGGCTACAGACGACCTTATTTTATCTTCGGATTTTTTTTTATCGATCGTACAGTTGATTCGTTGACATTGAAGGAGCGAGATATGGATGCAAATGACTCTCCAAGGCGTAAACGATCAAGCATTTCTATTTTCACTTTAAGCGGTAACACAGTTTTTTTCGTGTCGAAACTCGTTTCTCATTTTTTTAGTTGACATTATGAATTAGGAAGAGTGCAGTAGAAACGTGTTACTCGATCACAATTTTTGTAACTAATGTGAAAGACAAAACAATAAAACACGCAAAGCGGCTTTTACTATAAACGGAACAACAACATTTAAAAATATACATACACTTGTGCTCACATAATTAAGCCACTGCATAGCAAAACTACGTTTCTGAAAATAAATTCATCGAATTATCTGTTCATTTGGTTGGCGAAAAAATTAAATATTGTTCCAGGGTCGTTAAGGACTGGTTTGCGATGAACCGTATCAAGTGTCTTGAGTGGCCTGTCCAAAGCCTAGATTTAAACCCTATAGACAATCTATGGGGGATTATTAAAAGGGCAGTTGCGGCGAGAAAACCGTCAAATAAGGCTACATTGTGGCAAATTTTAAAGGAAGAATGTGGCAAAACTCCTCCAGACTCGGATTTTTTATGTAACACACTGGTCCGTACAATGAACCAACGCTGCAGGGAAGTAATTTTGCAAAAGGGATTCCCAACAAAATATAAGTCTATATAAAGCAAGTTTTTTTGAACTAAACAACAACTTTTATGAATTTGTATACCATAACGTTTATGTGGCTTATTTGTGTGAGCACAAGTGTACTTTATATATTGAGGTATAAGGTTGCTTTCATTCAACCGATCGCGGCGAAGGCGGCTTGTGTCAAAGTCCTCGGCGATATCATTTAACAACATTACTTTAAGCTAATTTGTAATAAGATCTATTTTACTTTTTTATTAGTCCATTTGACGAGAACATTGGGTTGGAATAATTTTATTATTACGTAATATAAAGTTGGGTCTAATTTTTTTAATCCGCGAATAGTGAAAACGCGGATAAAGGAAGCGCGAATAAGGAGCTTTTACAGTATCTAGGTTTTCAGTCATTGTAGTATTGTCTTATGTCATATGACGAATTGCATTATCGAGATCACCTGTGGTTTGAAAATATTAAAAAGTTTATATGGCTCCTCCCCTAAAAAGTTTAATGTATAAAATTATGGCATCTCCCAAACCATTCAAGATATATCACCCAAATTTGCACAGAACAAATTCCTTCGACATTTCGACACGACAGTGTGAAAGTAGGTGAAACTCCTCACTACCATAAAATAGTTTTGATAAAAACTAGGGCGATAAATCAATAACTAAATGCATTAGAGATATTATGTTTTATATCAATGATGGTATAAGAAAACTTTACTGGGGCCGGCGAAGTACCGTATCATCTTTTGGTTCAACCAAATTCTGTAGGTAACATTAAAAATCAATTTAAATCACGCCTGTTTCGTATCCAACCCAAATGTAAATTCCATCTGATACTTTCACTTTGCACTAATGAATATGTATATTCTTTATGCTACAACCAGTTCGCCAATTGCCTCTGTCCTTTGCGAGGACAGGCCGCTATGCACTTGGTCCTTCCATTGCCCGCCCCTAGCTTCCGTTGCCCACTCATTGGTCTCGAATCGAAGAAGCTTTTCGCTAGAGTATCATCATTGGACTTATATGCGTATCCTGTCGTAAATTCATGGTTACACCATCTTCGATATTCATCTCTGACGCGGACGGCATCTTGCGACGAACGGTTCCCTAGGTGACACCAATCGAAAAGGGATATTCTGCGCTTGATCTTCGGATTATACCCAATTCCTACTTTTGCGTTCTCGCCGTGTATCCTGGTTACGTAATAACTCTTGTGTAAGATGCGGAAGCAAACCCGTGTGGAGCCTGAGGTCACGACTAAAAGAGAAGAAGCTTCAGTGGAGGCACTCCGACATATTCGGTTTAAGGATTCGCTGAAGTCTAACTGCAGCGTTTGTAAGCGGGCGTCGCTCTTGAAACAAGCGACTAACTTTAAAAATGTGGACAAAGCTTAATAATGTGTTGTCAAAAAAGTCTTGCGGTATTTTTATTGAATCAATTCGTGTGGCACCCATACATCGAGCTTCTTAGTGACTCCAAGCTTCTTCAAATGGTTTATAACGGTTTGATGACACTATACCGGTCTCTTTTGACCAATTCAGCGATTTTATCGCAATTTTCGACGACAGGCCTTCCGGAGCGTGGCGCATCTTCGACCACCTCTACACCAGAACGAAAACGTTGAAACCATCGTTGTGCGGTGGAAATGGAAACTGTATCGGGTCCATAAACTGCACAAATTTTATTGCCGGCTTGAGATTCATTTTTGCCTTCATCGTAGTAGTACTGTAAAATATGCCATTTTTTCTCTTTATTTTGGTCCATGTTTGCGAGGCTATAACTCACGAACGACTTAAAAGAAACGACAATCAATCAAACACGTGTTAGCGCGTAAAATGAGCTTTCCAAAAAGGTATAGCATGACCCGATGCGACGAATAAAACTAGAACTACGCGCTTTCAGCGCCAACTAGCGAAAATAACGTAATATTTTTTTGACAACCTAATATTACTCGCGTGGTGAGGTTAAATGCTGGGTTAGGGACCCGTCACGTAGAAACTACTCCCAATAAAAGGGAAATAAAAGCCTATGATGAAAGACCCCACTTTTGTTGAAAGCAGAGAAAGAGAAATAACTTTGTAGAGATCAGGCGAAGAAGAACCTGGTTGCGCTTGGAATCTCGAATTGGTGCCAAATAGCGAAAAGCTGACGCACTGCTGTTAATTTAGCTATAACCGCCTACGTGGTGTCCACGCCAGTAAGAAGAAGAATAAAACCTTTATTTATATTAGTGTATGGTACTTCATGTTGGAGGCTTTCTGTTTCAACTAAGCTAAAAACGTTTCTACGGCTTTTTATATGTATGTTATATACTATAAGATTCTGATTTTGAAAATATTCTACTACCTATAAATTAAGCTAATTTGTCGAAGAACACCTTCTGCCAGTAATTGACATTTTCGCACTAATATCAATTTTCCAACATTACAATTCTCAGATATCTTGTTATACGTACTGTTTAATCTTATTTTCTCCACTTTCTCTGCGCTCAAATAGCATTAACGAGTATTCACAGCTACGCTAATTATGTCGCACTCTCTAATGACGCTGATAACATTCAACACTATGGATAATGCGTGTATTTCTGGCATCAGGGCTATCAAATTTCAAATATACTGTGCGCCGGTACCACTGTGGGTGTGAGCTGCAAAGCTTCCTGCGCTCTATGTTTGGCGCTTTATGTTTGTATTAAAACCATACAAAGGAGTATAAGCCGCGGGAGTGTGTACGAGGCTGTGGTTCATACGAAATTCCTTACAAAGTTTTCAATTACTCTCACGAACTCATCCTAGCACGCTTTAACACCAATTGAATGTCAAGGGTGTGGTGAGGGGTTTCACCAAAAATGCGTTGGCTTGTCAGCAACATCGCTTACTGTTTTCCATGCTTTCATTCTCTCTTTTAATAGGCATGTGCTTTTGTTGCCTTTTCGCGATTTTAACTCATTGTTGTGCCGGCCGCGTGCCATGCCGTCAGCACATTATCGTTAAGTTAATTTCTGATTCTGATTTTGATTCCTTTGATTTATTCCACCGCTCTTGCACATAGTTGCCGCACATATACATACACACATATATGCGTATGCAGCTTGTGTCCATACAAATAGTTATTGTATTTCAATGTGCGCGCTCAGCATGATTATTCCTTTGTGCTTACACCACATCCTTTGTGCTTCTGCCCCTCGGCTGGCACGCACACACTTGCCATGTTATCGTGATAATGTGTGCGTTGAACTGCAACAATGTAATTAATGATTGCAGCGTACGAGTTCAGAGCAGCGTCCATCCGCTCGCCGATGCAGCTGCTGCTGGACAACGGATTTAAGCGGAGCTTAATGAAATTCCTTTTATATTAGGTCCACTCTTATTTGTGAACGGCGGTATGTACATACATACATATATGCAGGGTCGTTTGTATATATATTTCCCACGTATATAATGTATATGCATATGTATAATAATTATGTTGAGGGACTTACCTTTGTATTATATTTAATAACTAAATCATATCGAGTAATGTGTACTTAAAAGTGATTTGAATAATTTTGTTTTATATTTTCTTTATTGTTCTGAGCAATCGGACCATTGTCTCGCCCCCAAAACGTCATTAATCGAAAATCTATGAAGCTTCATAACTATGCTCCACAGGAATATAGAAAACTGTCATCTGCTACAACGAACCACATTAGGCAGGGTGTGATCACAGGGCTAGCTTGAGCTACTTTCCGGGTCAACCGGTGGTGGATAGCTGGACGACCTCCAGATATGTAGATTAGCTGCGAATATTCAACTATCAGCTTCGACCAAAGCAACAGAGATGGAGGATGTAGCCTAAAAAGCTATATTTGCCCAATTAAGCTTTTGTGATGGGGTGAATTAACACCGCCCACAAATAAGTGTCAAGTCAGTAAAATCCCGGAAGCGTCTGAGTCAGAGTGAACGGCTTACTGGGCAGGGTCTGTCTCCAGGTTAGGAGCGGCTGAAGGTGTTTAGCTTCCAGTAGGTCTAAAATGGTACGGATAGGACACCGGTAAAATAAAACATGGCGAATACACTAGAAAAATTCGAAGTGCAGGGTGAAAAAAGCTTAGTGCCGGCTTTTTCGGGGGCGAGAAGACAGGCTCCTGGCCGTTTGAGGCAAATGTGCAGAAATTGATCCATATAGGCGAGCACCAAAGTTAGCTCAATCGCCAGAGAAAACACACAGAAGAGGTTACATGATTACAGGCAAGCGAGTCGAAATACCACATTAAACAAGACCAAAAGATCACATGGGGAAGGAAATCATAAATAACTAGACATCGTAGTTAGAAGGTATGGTTACAGTAAACTACAAACTAAGAAGACGAATGCTTTCCTTCTCAAGCCACCCCAGCTGCCGTGACCGGATACTCCAATCACAGCAAAACCTAGAGACGTGTCCTACAGTGAATAAAAATGGGAGTTTTAAACATCTTGGAGAAAATGTTTCGCGAATAAGAAAGACTGGAAAGGGAGAGATCGTAATCGAGCTAAGAAGGCTCAAATAGAGAGTACATACGAATTATGAGATAAAATAGATGGGATATTAGGAAACCCAGCCGAGATAAAACTCATGAGGTAGCTATTGAAATTCGTGATTTGGACGAAATAACAACAAAGGAGGATATAGGCCATCCGAGCGCAAATCAAAGAGCTGAAACTTGTTTGCGGTAATAAAATAAAGCCCTTTATAAAGGCAAATGCAGGTAAACAAAAGACGAAATAAGTATCCCAGTACAACAGGCAAGGCAACTTCTGGCGCTAAAAAAGTTAAAACTGGCCGGGAAGTGTGCGAAATTGCCGAAAAAGCTAACTTAAAGAAGTGTTAGCGATACCTTGTACATATCATCGTTCCATCGACTCCGGTATTCGCCGCTGCCAATGCGCAAAGGACCATAAATCTTCGGCAGAACTTTTATATTGAAAACTGGTAACGCCAACTCATCAGTTGTTGTCATCGTCCATGCCTCTGCATGATATACAGGGAGGGAATGATTAGGGACTTTTAAAATTAGGTCTTTGATCGTCGAGAGAGGACTTTACTATACCAATTTGTTTCGCTTCTTTGTCCAACCTTGAGAAAGCAAATTTAACGGCGCGGTTGTATGATCAATGATATCGATGTCGTTGGGGTACGCCAGCAGCTCTTATAGAAGACTCTTATGGAAGATTGCATCTTCTCTATTTAGCTCTGCAGCTTGAATTATTTCCTCTAGCAATAGATTGAAGAAGTTGCATGGTAGGGAATCGCCTTGTCTTAATCCTCGTTTGATACCGTACGGGGAGTCGGAGAGGTCTTTCCTGATCCTGACGGAGCTTTTGGCATTGTTCAATGCCATTTTACAAAGCCTTATTAGTTTCGCGGGGATTCAAAATTTAGACATAGCGGCATAAACGCAACTCCATTTCGTGCTGTCAAAAGCAGCTTTAAAATCGACGAAGAGGTGGTGTGTGTCGATTCTCTTTTCGCCGGCCTTTTCCAAGATTTGGTGTATGGTGAAAGTCTGGTCAGTTATTGATTTTCCAGGACTAAAGCCACAAAGTTAAGATCCAATGAGCTTGTTGACGGCGGGCTTTAATTCTTCAGAGCAGATTCACTCGGATGACTGTCGATAGAACTTCGGAGTGAAATTATGAAGCCATGTTTTATCCATTATAACATATCGATTCAAAACCTCGGGTTTATTACGCTCCAACATCTCCAAACACTGGTCAGATGTAATCGGAAATGATATAATGTATCCGTTCAGTTGATATGTTTAGAGCCCCTGCGGTCATCCAAAATTATTTTGTGGACTTTTTTGTTTTCGTCGGTAACAGCCTTTTTGGGGGTTTTTGTGGTTCGGCGCCCATTTCACCACGTCTGAACTTATCAGACCAATCTTTGAGAGTTGATTTTCTAGGGTCGGTATCCGGAAACTCATCAACAAGCCAATTTTTAGCTTCAATTGTATTTTTTCCCTCCAAAAAGCAACATTCTATCATTCTATCAAAAAAAAGAAAGAAATTCCTTTTTAGCAATTTTTTCACAATAACAAAAGCTGCTTCACTCTAACTAATGATCCAGTGGCTGTCAAATTTACACAAGCGTCTTTTGTAATAAAGTAATGTTTAATCCCATCTTATTCGAGTTTTATTATAAGCATTTCTACCATAACATTGCGAACATTCTTCGTTGTCTTCTTTGAACGCTCTGTGAGCGCATTAATTTTCAACGTCAATGGGGGAAACTTCAATAAAGTCATTCACATTATGCTTAAATTAATAGCCAAATAACATTTAGAAATAAAATATCAGCAAAGTTTTGGCAAAAGTTGGGAATTGTTGAGAGGAAAATCGAAAGCAAAGAGATAAAATTTTCATAAATTTTCGGGTTAATGCATGTCTGGGGAGTAATTAATAAAAACCATAAAATCTTGAGCATTACTGAAGCGAAAAATATAGATAGAACAATATATCCAAAATACAAATTGTGGGTAAAGCTTTGTATGTGAATGTATAATCAAATATAAGAAACAAATATGCATGTATTAAAAGTATGTGTATATGTGTATACAGCACTAAAAAAGAACGAGTAAGGAACTGCTAAGTTGGGATCCAACGAAACATAAGGTACACAAGTCTATGAAACTTTTTGACACGCAGGAATTGTTCAAGTGAAAGGGCTCACATTTTACACCATTTGCCAAATACCCTAAATATATTTTTTTTTATCAAGCAAATTAATGTTTAATATATTTATTAAAGAAAGAAATTATTATTATATAAAGATAACCCACACACCAACGATGAATTTATGCGGATAAAGCCAACCTGGCCAGGGCACTGGGAGAAAAAATTTATGTACTGATTTCAATAATTTGTAGAAGAAGTTTGACACATGTATTTCATTCTATTTAGAATACGATATGCTTCGATATCTTCAATGATAATTGATTTATCTTTAAATGGAGAGATATACGATCCAAAAACGAGTCGAAATTATTAAGGGGTTAGGGGTAGTCAGAGGAACGAAAAAATGAGAGTTTTCAGTATTTTTTTTGCTACTAAATCATGTTATTTTACAAAAGTAGTAATATGGCATTAGATATAGAATGTATTGATTTGAAGTCACGAAAATTTCAAAAAAAATATTTAATTTCCCAAGTTATAGTTGTTTGTGTTGACCCTGTTCCAAAAAAAGGTACTTGCGGTGACAAACATAAGTCCTTGGAGATTCATCTAAAAACAATCAGACAAAAAAAATATTTTTTTTAAATAGATAATCCTGGACCTGAACGAAGGATTCTATTTTGTTTTCAAAATTAACAACATGGCGGCCTCAGGAAATTTTTTTCTAAATTTTTGCTTAAAAATCTACAGTTAATTGGTCTTAAAAAATCGAAATTTTCGAAAAAATAAAAATCCTTCAATCAGGCCCTAGTTTATTTTGTATTCTAAAAGCTGCGTAAATTTCATTAAAATCTACTAAACGGTTTTCGAGTTACAGTTGTCACCGTTTCAAAAGACATAATTTTGAGAAAAACGCGTTTAAAGTTTCACACTAGCGCTTTAAAATGCCCTAGCTCTCTTTGTTTTTTGTCGAATAACTCAAAAACCAATTATCGGATCAACGTGAAATTTTCAGGGAATATTTTTTTAGATATTACACTTAACGAAAATGCATAAAAAATTAATTTTCTGAAAATTCTAACTACCCCTAACCCTTTAAAATTTACCACCGAAATTCGGAGTTAGTGGCCGCAACTTTAAGAGAAGGTTTTTCAATATGTTTTTTTAATGAAACAAGAACGATTTGGTATATTAATGAAATTCTTTACGCCTGTGTCTTCGTACGTATTCCACGAGTCACCATTTTATCTCGAAAATATTACGGTTTGGTGTTGTTTATGGGCCGGCGGCGACATTGAGCACTACTTCTTCTGTGATGGTCAAGACTGGCACGTTACTGTGAATTGGAATCACCACTGCTCAATATTTTTGGCCTGCCACAAACCCCACAACGAATGTCAAATTCAATTTATTGAAAACCAAGTTTGGTGAACGTGTTATTTCGCAAAGTGATCGAGTCAATTGACCGCCTCGGTCGTGCTATTTGACGCCGTTAGACTGTTTCCTGTGGAACTGGGTCAATTCTATGGTCTAGGGCAACAAGCTAGCGACGATTAGTGAACTTCATACGAATATCGAACGTGAAGCACTTAGACTTCTGCTATCGTGTTCGTGGTGGCCATGCAGAAGAAATTGAGTTGACTTCAATTTTTGCAAGTTGCAAGAGTATAAAATGTTCGGTTGCACCCGAATTTATCCCTTCGTTACTTGTTATGTATAAGAACATTGGTGTTAGATAGATAAGTATGCTATTTAAATTTCTTTAAGATATCTCACGTACGAGTATTGGCTGAAATATGTGGTTAACTTGACGACTCGAAATCGGTTTTAAACCGACAGTCTCTTGGGAAAAACTGTCCAGAATTTTTCGTTTTTTTACTCCCTGAAAATCGACCATAATGAACATGCACATACATACATTTGTACACTCGTGGCCACGCAAACCTTACCACTCAAAATTTTCAAGTATTGTGCATATTTGACTATATTTTACAGCCGTACTTTTTGCGGTATAGAAATAATTGTTATTAATCAAAATAGAAATAAGTGTTATTAATCAAAAATATTAAAAATTAAAAACAAAACACATTCAGCTATAGATAAATCAATTGAAAAAAGTGAGCTTTACAAAATGAGTTCAAAATGTAAGAGACTGACATGCGATGAAAAAGTTATATTTTTTAAATTTAATTTCATTTATACCATATTTGAAATTAATATTTTATTTTATTTTTTTTATTGAAACACGAAGTTTAGCTAATACTTAAAGAACTATAATTACGAGGGCTGCTATATATATTTCTGGTCAAGGCAACACTAAGTGTTGCCAGGTGCAATCTGACATTTCCATTGGAAAGTTTGATATTTTTTAGCATAACATCACTCAGAACGTTTTGTCATTTAATCTTGAATTGCTTTATTTACAGGGAATTAAAAAATTCATCTCGGCCAAAAAATGGAATTAACTCGCGAACATTTACATGCGATCATTTTTCACAACTTTCGACGTGGATTATCACGACAAGAGTGCATCCATGAACTAAAATCTTTGTATGTCTATGAAGCACCATCCTGTAGCATTGTGAAAAACTGGTACAACGAGTTCAATCGTGGCCGACGCTCGCTCAAAGACGAATTCCGTGAAGTTCGTCCAAAAACAGCCGTTGTGCCAGAAAACATCGATGCCGTACGTGAACTGATAACGCAAGACCATCATGTAACATACTTTCAGATAGCTGCATGCCTATGCATTTCTCCCACAAGCATACATTCGATATTGCATGAACACTTGGCCGTAAAAAAGGTTTGTTCTCGTTGGATCCCGCACAATTTGACAATCGCTCAAAAAAGGCTCGTGTGGATTGGTGTAAAGAAATGCTGAAAACATACGATCGCGGTGCTTCAGAAGACGTTTATAAGATCGTCATAGGTGACGAATCATGGATCTATGCGTATGAGCCCGAAACAAAACACCAATCGACCGTGTGGGTCTTCCAAGACGAGCCAAATCCAACGAAAGTTGTTCATGGAAGAAGCACTTCGAAGCAAATGGTCGCCTGTTTCTTTGGCAAAACTGGTCATGTGGCGACTGTTCCGCTTGAGCAACGTAGGACGGTCAATTCGGAGTGGTACACCACCATTTGTTTGCCTGAAGTCTTCGGAGAAATTCGAAAAACGAAGAAGAGAAGACGAATCATTGTGCACCATGACAATGCGAGCTCTCATACATCGGCTCAAACCAGGGTCTTTTTGACCGGCCAAAACGTCGAATTGATGGGTCATCCGCCGTACAGCCCTGACTTGGCACCCAATGACTTCTTTTTATTCCCACACATCAAGAAAATAATGCGTGGTCAACGATTTTCGTCGCCAGAAGATGCTGTAGAAACATTCAAAAACCATGTTTTGGAGGTGTCTCAATCGGAGTGGAAAAAGTGATTCGAAAATTGGTTTAAGCGCATGCAAAAGTGTATAAATCTTGATGGAGAATATTTTTAAAAACAATAAAACCATTTTCGTTGATAAATATTCCTAGTTTCATTATTAGGCAAGAAATATATATAGCAGCCCTCGTATAATTAGATAATATAATTTAGTTTATTTATGCTTACCAAAAACATAAAAAAACTTAATTGAAGAAAATCCCGAACGAACGAAAAATTCCGAAAAAAATGTAAGAATGTGGTGTATGTATGTAAGTACATAAATATAATAAGAGAACTTATTATATAATTTAATTACATTCGTAAATTGTTAAAAAAAAACTTAGCATTTAAAATCTCAATGGCGGCGGCAAGAACTTTCAAGAGATAGTAAATAGATTTTCACATAGTGCAATGACATACTTACTTACACGAGCTTTTGTGTTAAAATATCTTCTATATTTAAATAAATATGTATGTTCGTAAATACATACATATGTATATGTCTATGCACATATGTTTGCATGTATGACTGTGCTTTATTTACAGACATAAACTGATTTCTGTGTAGGCACATAAACCTGTCTGCCCGCATATTTTATAGACATGCATAAATAATTGTAGCGCATAAAATTTCAAATGTAAATTCGAATCAGCATAAACCCAGTGCAAACTACCCCTTTGTTTCCTTTCGTCCTTTCCGTTGTGCACTCATTCAACTGACAGCGTTTTAATGTATTCAAACAATTTTTAATTCCACTGCAAAAGTGCGCAGCAAAAAAAGGATCCCAAATAATAAAATAAATAAATAAAAGATGAAATGAAAATCGATGCGATGCGAGAGGGGATGAATTGCATGCAAAGGTGCAAGCGCACGAATAAAATGGAAACGGCAGAAAAAACTAATTTCGGACCGACCCAGTATGCCCATAATTACTTATACAAATCTGAGAACGGATCTTTACTCGCATTGCCACCATACACTCACACATACGTACATGCATATGTGTGCTTGTGAAGTGCATTTTGGGAAGAAGGGAGAAGGCTGGCATTTTTTTGCTTTTGGCTGTGCGCCCAAGCGCTCTTACCTACAACGAGTAACTAAGTCCAAGCGGCGCATAAGCTGGATGTGGCTGATACGATCGCGTATGCATATGTATGTATGTGTGGATGTGCGCATGTGCGTGTGCTTGTTTGGGTGGTGCACATCTGACAGAAAAATCTTTACCCGCCAATAATAGTCTTTAGGCATAACCTCTGTGCTCGAACTTTACTGCCGCCTGCAATGATTATCGTTTAGCTGGTTGGTACAGTTCAAAATTACTACTTGCAATACAACTGTTGTTCTAGTTGCAACACAACTACAAAACATGCGAAAAATGTGTCATTATTACGATTACAAACAGTTGACAATACAAAAAGGATATTCGAAATTATAAATTTTCTCTACGAGGCATCATTTATTGGCGTATATGCAAAAAAACACTACATATTCAGGCGAGCTGCGTCACTTCAGTGTGGAATGGATGTTAGTTCCCTGCGGAAAAGTATTCGGTTTTGTTGCTTGAGAAGTAGCTGAAGTCCGTGCAAGTCAACTAACAGTTATATCATACTTAAATTACCTTTGATCTGTTTTGATTCATTATTTTTGTCTTTACATTTTAATTATTTTTATTTATTACTGGATTTATTATGCGTGATAAGTGCCGTTGAATGGGGGAGCGGTTCCACAAATTTTCGAAACGGAATACCTTATTGGTTAAAAACTTTCAAAATAGGCTCCTTCTGCGTCGGAGCAGCGCTCCCAGCGCGCTTTCCAAGCATTGAAGGCGTCACGGAAGCCAGTGAGAGCCGAGGTGCATGCTGCTTGGATCCCCGTGGATGCCACTCGGAAGATTTCATTTGTCTCGTGATCATACTGAAAGATACAGTACTCGTCACCTGTGATTACGTTATTCAAAAATTGGGGATCACTTTCACACATGTTTCAATTTTCTTGGCTCACTTCCAATCGCCGTGATTTCGAATCGTCATAAGCACTTTTGGGACCATCTTCGCGCACATCTTGCGCATTTTCAAGTACTCCGTTGCAATGTCATGAAGCACAAATTTTCATAAGTTTTAGGTCTTGGTAATTAAAAGAATACTTAGTTTACGGTCTGAGTTCAAAACTTTGCGCACACGAGTCACATTGTCGGTGTTTGTCGAAGTCGCAGGTCTCTCAGCACGGTCTTCATCAGCGACCTCTTGCCGGCCCTCCAAAAAGGCCTGGTGCCATTGAAACACACCACCTCGCTAAAACAACATCAGGGTAAGCCTGCCTAATCATACCAAATGTCTCTGTCTCAGATTTACCCAGTTTTACACAGAATTTAATCCCGTACCTCTGCTCTAAAGAACGCAGCATTTTCAGCTTGCACCACTCTTAGATTCTCAGAGACAACTCACCAGCCGCTTGTTCGTTAGTTTGGAACGCCTTCTACCGAATCCGGTCGGTGCGCGCACGCTCCGAAGAACAGTCACGGCGGAAGAAAATCAGTCATATTAGTTTCCGGACAAACACTGTATACCAAAACTGACATAAAGTAGTTCTCATGGCCGACTTTCACATTGTATACAAAGTTAAGCGCTTTAAAGCTAGTTTTAAGTTTTTCAGGCTAACAAATTGCAACTGTCAAACTTAAACTTCTGAGAAGTGATTATACAATGTGCGATCCAAAGTAAACAGAACTTAAAAAAAACAGCGTCGATCGATGAGGACAATTTATGGTCACCAGTCAGTTTGTGCGGAATAAACCGTGCGCCCACCTTTCTTAGCCCAAATGTTCGGTCAAAATGCGATAAATCGATATTTTGGAGATGTTCAATTCCATTACCATGAATTTCAATGATGATTTCGGCTGATTTTTGATTGATTCACGCACAGATTCGATGGAATTTCCGGTGATCACAGATTTAGTTTGGCCCACATGTTGATCGTCATTTATGTCCTCACGACCACTTTGAAAACGTCCTGTTTACTTTGGAACGCACCTTATATGTATGTAAGTATATATTTTTACATTAATTCATCAATTTATAGTTCAACTAATGCATTCTTCCTAATCAACGCGGCTTTGTGTAGACAAATGCAACATTTTGAAACGTGAAACCGACTACTCGGTAATTCAAAACATCACTTAGCACTGCTCTAGGTAAAATCAGTACAGAGTGAATAAATCGTCTAGTTTTTGGCTTGTGCCGCATATATTTGGTTGTTCAATCATTGTTGAATTAACAAACGCCCAGACTTCTGCCACAAAATCAACCGGCTGCACCCGACAGTCAACTCAGCAGTGCACTGCCGTTCAACCCCTAAATATGAGAAATGGATTTGGCAAAAACAATGGCCATCATTTGCACCAAAACATGAACATCAATATCAAGTATATTATTGTCAGCAGCATTGGCGATGCCGTAGCAGAGTTCCTTATTGCTTACTGTGGTACAGTTTATGGAAATTCTGAGCAAATATACTATACTTATATCGTAGTGATTGTAGGAGTTAATGAGACTACGTATCAAGATACTCTTAGAATTCAACAGTATGAAATGGTTTCGGGCGGAACTCAAATATTACGAACCATTTTCAGATATTCACTGAAAAATATTATATTTGAATATTTATTGGTCGCCCGCCTAAGCTTTCATCACGAGCAAAGCGTAAAATTATGGCAGAAGTTCAAGAAAATCCCAGAATTTCGGCAATAGAATTTGCGAAAACCTTGGAAAACTCGGATATTGCTTTAGTGCATCCAGAAACTGTACGAAAGTGTTTAAGAGATAGCGGTGACCCAGAGCATACCTACTGTACGTATTGTTAAAGAATGGCTGCTATATGATGTACCTCATCAACTTCATTCTCCTCCACAGTCGCCTGATTTAAACCTCATAGAGCATTTATGGGATAAATTAGATCGTCGTATCAGAAAATGAGTGCTAAAAAACAAACACGACCTAAAAAACGCATTACTAGATGAATGGGATCTTATTTCAACAGACTATACAAAAAAAAAATTGTTTTTTCAATGAAAAACCGCTTAAACACTGTTCTGCAGAGCCGAGGTTTTCCCACTAAATATTGAATTAAATATTATTATTGCTTTTTTTTGTTGAAAATACGTTTTGGTGAGGAGTATGTAGACTTTTCTGTGTTTGGAAAACAATTTTTATGAAATATTTTTAATAAATATAGAAAAATTAAAAAATATGTGTCAAAATATGTTATTGCTCTTAATAATAGTTCGTTTGGTATGTATTTTGTTTTTCCATTGTGCATAGATGACTCAGAATTTTCGGGGGAGTATGTAGACTTTATTGTGTGACTGTATATACATCCATACATATCTAGTTCACAATTATTCAAGTGAAATCAAAACACATTTTCATTCAAAGTTAGAATAATGTATTCATTTTAGAATATACTCATATTTTTATACGAGGATAGTATTTGAAAGCAAAAAAATCAATATTTTATGGATGACCTGTGGTCAGGAAGAGGAAGAGTGGTGGATTTTTTAATGATTAAATGTGATTCTTCTCTATTCACGGCAAAAATATAAGTACTTTAGACAAAAACTATATAGAAAAGTTGTAGGTAATAAAAATATCTATTGTACATCTTTTGCAATAACATATTTTTCACTTAATCTGCTGAATCCTCTACTTTCTGATGGTATAAAAATTAAAAAAAGTATAAAACAAGGAAGGGCTAAGTTCTTATTTAAACGGGCATTTTATACTTTTGCAACTTGCGAATTAGGAATCCCTGCAAAACTAATACGGCTGTATAAACTGGCATTGAGTAATACTAAAAGCTCCGTCAGGATTGGTAAGGACCTCTTCTAGCCGTTCGATTCCAAACGAGGTTTCAGACAAGGCGACTCTCTTTCGCGCGACTTCTTCAATTTGCTGCTGGAGAAAATCATTCGAGCTGCAGAACTTAATCGAGCAGGTACAATCTTCTATAAAAGTGAGAAAAACTCTTGCCACAGGTGCTGCTTTGGACTGAGTAGGCAATTGGAAAGTAAAGTCCTCTCTCGACGAACAAAGACTAAGCTCTAGAAGTCACTCATCATTCCCGTCCTGCGGAAGGTTTATGGTACTTAGCGCATTGGCAACGGCGAATAGTCCATGCAATGAGTATAAGATGGCACTGACATGATTCAGCGAATTAAGAGACAGCGGCTACGCTTGCTAGGTCATGTCGTCCGAATGGATGAGAAAACTCTAGCTCTGAGAGCATTCGATGCAGTATTCACCGGCAGAAGCACAGGAAAAGAAAGACCTCCACTTCGTTGGAAATACCAGGTGGAGAAGGACCAGGATACCTTCAGAATATACAATTGTCTCCAAACAGTGAAAGGACGTTTCGTCAAGTTACTTCACATACAATCACCCATCGTATGGAGTACAGTCAGCCCGATTTTTGAAAATCTTGATATTAGTTATATGGAGGATGGCCCAATTTAAAGCACAAAGATACACTGTTAAAAGCGACGTTTCTTATTTTC